>BSDF01000013.1:0-104917 GCA_027925045.1 Hypotaenidia okinawae
TCAGACTGACAGGGGCTGCTTCTGACTTCGGTTATATGGTTTCAGACAAGCTATGCCTTTCTGTACTAGATTCTTTAGTTTGGGAGTTATTGCTGGACGTATAGTATATTTTGAATTACAGTCTGCTACGGCCGAGAAAAACACCTTCAAAGATGCCAGGAATGTTCCCTCTTTCCTGGCAAAGGAAAAGGCTGACAGCCAGAGAGACAGGAACTGCTTCTTCGTTCTCTTAAGAGGCTTCAGAGAAGTTATGACTTTCTGTACTAGATTCTTTACTTTGGGAGTTAGTGCTGGACGTTTAGCATGTTTTGAATTGCAGTCTGCTAGGGCCGAGAAAAACACCTAAGGAGGTACCAGGAATGTTCCCTCTTTCTTGGCAAAGTAAAAGGCTGACAGCCAGACTGACAGGGTCTGCTGATGTCTTTGTTTAGGAGGTTTCAGACGAGCTATGTCTTTTTGTAATAGATTCTATAGTTTGGGAGTTATTGGTGGACGTTTAGCATGTTTTGAAATGCAGTCTGCTACGGCCGAGAAATACACCTAAGGAGGTACCAGGAATGTTCCCTCTTTCCTGGCAAAGGAAAAGGCTGAGAGCCAGACTGACAGGGGCTGGTTATATCTTTGGTTAGGAGGTTTCAGACAAGCTATGTCTTTCTGTACTAGATTCTTTACTTTGGGAGTTATTGCTGGACGTTTAGCATGTTTTGAATTGCAGTCTGCTAGGGCCGAGAAAAACACCTTCAAAGATACCAGGAATGTTCCCTCTTTCCTGGCAAAGGAAAAGGCTGACAGCCAGAGAGACAGGAACTGCTTCTTTGTTCCCTTAGGAGGTTTCAGAGAAGTTATGCCTTTCTGTACTAGATTCTTTACTTTGGGAGTTATTGCTGGACGTTTAGCATGTTTTGAATTACAGTCTGCTACGGCCGAGAAAAACACCTAGGGAAGTACCAGGAATGTTCCCTCTTTCCTGGCAAAGTAAAAGGCTGACAGCCAGAGAGACAGGAACTGCTTCTTTGTTCTCTTAGGAGGTTTCAGAAAAGTTATGCCTTTCTGTACTAGATTCTTTAGTTTGGGAGTTATTGCTGGACGTTTAGCATGTTTTGAATTGCAGTCTTCTATGGCCAAAAAATACACCTTCAAAGATGCCAGGAATGTTCCCTCTTTCCTGGCAAAGGAAAAGGCTGAGAGTCAGACTGACAGGGGCTGCTTCTGTCTTCGGTTAGGAGGTTTCAGACAAGCTATGCCTTTCTGTACTAGATTCTTTAGTTTGGGAGTTATTGCTGGACGTTTAGCATGTTTTGAATTGCAGTCTGCTACGGCCGAGAAATACACCTTCAAAGATGCCAGGAATGTTCCCTCTTTCCTGGCAAAGGAAAAGGCTGACAGCCAGACTGACAGGGGCTGGTTATATCTTTGGTTAGGAGGTTTCAGACAAGCTATGTCTTTCTGTACTAGATTCTTTAGTTTGGGAGTTATTGCTGGACGTTTAGTATGTTTTGAATTACAGTCTGCTACGGCCGAGAAAAACGCCTTCAAAGATGCCAGGAACGTTCCCCCTTTCCTGACAAAAAGAAAGGCTGAGGGTCAGACTGACAGGGGCTGCTTCTGACTTCGGTTATATGGTTTCAGACAAGCTATGCCTTTCTGTACTAGATTCTTTAGTTTGGGAGTTATTGCTGGACGTATAGTATATTTTGAATTACAGTCTGCTACGGCCGAGAAAAACACCTTCAAAGATGCCAGGAATGTTCCCTCTTTCCTGGCAAAGGAAAAGGCTGACAGCCAGAGAGACAGGAACTGCTTCTTCGTTCTCTTAAGAGGCTTCAGAGAAGTTATGACTTTCTGTACTAGATTCTTTACTTTGGGAGTTAGTGCTGGACGTTTAGCATGTTTTGAATTGCAGTCTGCTAGGGCCGAGAAAAACACCTAAGGAGGTACCAGGAATGTTCCCTCTTTCTTGGCAAAGTAAAAGGCTGACAGCCAGACTGACAGGGTCTGCTGATGTCTTTGTTTAGGAGGTTTCAGACGAGCTATGTCTTTTTGTAATAGATTCTATAGTTTGGGAGTTATTGGTGGACGTTTAGCATGTTTTGAAATGCAGTCTGCTACGGCCGAGAAATACACCTAAGGAGGTACCAGGAATGTTCCCTCTTTCCTGGCAAAGGAAAAGGCTGACAGCCAGACTGACAGGGGCTGGTTATATCTTTGGTTAGGAGGTTTCAGACAAGCTATGTCTTTCTGTACTAGATTCTTTACTTTGGGAGTTATTGCTGGACGTTTAGCATGTTTTGAATTGCAGTCTGCTACGGCCGAGAAAAACGCCTTCAAAGATGCCAGGAATGTTCCCTCTTTCCTGGCAAAGTAAAAGGCTGACAGCCAGAGAGACAGGAACTGCTTCTTTGTTCCCTTAGGAGGTTTCAGAGAAGTTATGCCTTTCTGTACTAGATTCTTTACTTTGGGAGTTATTGCTGGACGTTTAGCATGTTTTGAATTACAGTCTGCTACGGCCGAGAAAAACACCTAAGGAAGTACCAGGAATGTTCCCTCTTTCCTGGCAAAGTAAAAGGCTGACAGCCAGAGAGACAGGAACTGCTTCTTTGTTCTCTTAGGAGGTTTCAAAAATGTTATGCCTTTCTGTACTAGATTCTTTAGTTTGGGAGTTATTGCTGGACGTTTAGCATGTTTTGAATTGCAGTCTGCTATGGCCGAGAAAATTCACCTTCAGAGATGCCAGGAATGTTCCCTCTTTCCTGGCAAAGGAAAAGGCTGAGAGCCAGACTGACAGGGTCTGCTGATGTCTTTGTTTAGGAGGTTTCAGACGAGCTATGTCTTTCTGTACTAGATTCTTTAGTTTGGGAGTTATTGCTGGACGTTTAGCATGTTTTGAATTGCAGTCTGCTACGGCCGAGAAAAACACCTTCAAAGATGCCAGGAATGTTCCCTCTTTCCTGACAAAGGAAAAGGCTGAGAGCCAGACTGACAGGGGCTGCTTCTGACTTCGGTTAGATGGTTTCAGACAAGCTATGTCTTTCTGTACTAGATTCTTTACTTTGGGAGTTATTGCTGGACGTTTAGTATGTTTTGAATTACAGTCTGCTACGGCCGAGAAAAACGCCTTCAAAGATGCCAGGAACGTTCCCTCTTTCCTGACAAAGAGAAAGGCTGAGGGTCAGACTGACAGGGGCTGCTTCTGACTTCGGTTAGATGGTTTCAGACAAGCTATGCCTTTCTGTACTAGATTCTTTAGTTTGGGAGTTATTGCTGGACGTATAGTATATTTTGAATTACAGTCTGCTACGGCCGAGAAAAACACCTTGAAAGATGCCAGGAATGTTCCCTCTTTCCTGGCAAAGGAAAAGGCTGACAGCCAGAGAGACAGGAACTGCTTCTTCGTTCTCTTAAGAGGCTTCAGAGAAGTTATGACTTTCTGTACTAGATTCTTTACTTTGGGAGTTAGTGCTGGACGTTTAGCATGTTTTGAATTGCAGTCTGCTACGGCCGAGAAAAACACCTAAGGAGGTACCAGGAATGTTCCCTCTTTCTTGGCAAAGTAAAAGGCTGACAGCCAGACTGACAGGGTCTGCTGATGTCTTTGTTTAGGAGGTTTCAGACGAGCTATGTCTTTTTGTAATAGATTCTATAGTTTGGGAGTTATTGGTGGACGTTTAGCATGTTTTGAAATGCAGTCTGCTACGGCCGAGAAATACACCTAAGGAGGTACCAGGAATGTTCCCTCTTTCCTGGCAAAGGAAAAGGCTGAGAGCCAGACTGACAGGGGCTGGTTATATCTTTGGTTAGGAGGTTTCAGACAAGCTATGTCTTTCTGTACTAGATTCTTTACTTTGGGAGTTATTGCTGGACGTTTAGCATGTTTTGAATTGCAGTCTGCTAGGGCCGAGAAAAACACCTTCAAAGATACCAGGAATGTTCCCTCTTTCCTGGCAAAGGAAAAGGCTGACAGCCAGAGAGACAGGAACTGCTTCTTTGTTCCCTTAGGAGGTTTCAGAGAAGTTATGCCTTTCTGTACTAGATTCTTTACTTTGGGAGTTATTACTGGACGTTTAGCATGTTTTGAATTACAGTCTGCTACGGCCGAGAAAAACACCTAGGGAAGTACCAGGTATGTTCCCTCTTTCCTGGCAAAGTAAAAGGCTGACAGCCAGAGAGACAGGAACTGCTTCTTTGTTCTCTTAGGAGGTTTCAGAAATGTTATGCCTTTCTGTACTAGATTCTTTAGTTTGGGAGTTATTGCAGGACGTTTAGCATATTTTGAATTGCTGTTTTCTGTGGCCGAAAAATTCACCTTCAAAGATGCCAGGAATGTTCCCTCTTTCCTGGCAAAGGAAAAGGCTGAGAGTCAGACTGACAGGGTCTGCTGATGTCTTTGTTTAGGAGGTTTCAGACGAGCTATGTCTTTCTGTACTAGATTCTTTAGTTTGGCAGTTATTGCTGGACGTTTAGTATGTTTTGAATTACAGTCTGCTACGGCCGAGAAAAACGCCTTCAAAGATGCCAGGAACGTTCCCCCTTTCCTGACAAAAAGAAAGGCTGAGGGTCAGACTGACAGGGGCTGCTTCTGACTTCGGTTATATGGTTTCAGACAAGCTATGCCTTTCTGTACTAGATTCTTTAGTTTGGGAGTTATTGCTGGACGTATAGTATATTTTGAATTACAGTCTGCTACGGCCGAGAAAAACGCCTTCAAAGCTGCCAGGAACGTTCCCTCTTTCCTGGCAAAGGAAAAGGCTGACAGCCAGAGAGACAGGAACTGCTTCTTCGTTCTCTTAAGAGGCTTCAGAGAAGTTATGACTTTCTGTACTAGATTCTTTACTTTGGGAGTTAGTGCTGGACGTTTAGCATGTTTTGAATTGCAGTCTGCTAGGGCCGAGAAAAACACCTAAGGAGGTACCAGGAATGTTCCCTCTTTCTTGGCAAAGTAAAAGGCTGACAGCCAGACTGACAGGGTCTGCTGATGTCTTTGTTTAGGAGGTTTCAGACGAGCTATGTCTTTTTGTAATAGATTCTATAGTTTGGGAGTTATTGGTGGACGTTTAGCATGTTTTGAAATGCAGTCTGCTACGGCCGAGAAATACACCTAAGGAGGTACCAGGAATGTTCCCTCTTTCCTGGCAAAGGAAAAGGCTGACAGCCAGACTGACAGGGGCTGGTTATATCTTTGGTTAGGAGGTTTCAGACAAGCTATGTCTTTCTGTACTAGATTCTTTACTTTGGGAGTTATTGCTGGACGTTTAGCATGTTTTGAATTACAGTCTGCTACGGCCGAGAAAAACACCTTCAAAGATACCAGGAATGTTCCCTCTTTCCTGGCAAAGGAAAAGGCTGACAGCCAGAGAGACAGGAACTGCTTCTTTGTTCCCTTAGGAGGTTTCAGAGAAGTTATGCCTTTCTGTACTAGATTCTTTACTTTGGGAGTTATTACTGGACGTTTAGCATGTTTTGAATTACAGTCTGCTACAGCCGAGAAAAACACCTAGGGAAGTACCAGGTATGTTTCCTCTTTCCTGGCAAAGTAAAAGGCTGACAGCCAGAGAGACAGGAACTGCTTCTTTGTTCTCTTAGGAGGTTTCAGAAATGTTATGCCTTTCTGTACTAGATTCTTTAGTTTGGGAGTTATTGCAGGACGTTTAGCATATTTTGAATTGCTGTTTTCTGTGGCCGAAAAATTCACCTTCAAAGATGCCAGGAATGTTCCCTCTTTCCTGGCAAAGGAAAAGGCTGAGAGTCAGACTGACAGGGGCTGCTTCTGTCTTCGTTTAGGAGGTTTCAGACAAGCTATGCCTTTCTGTACTAGATTCTTTAGTTTGGGAGTTATTGCTGGACGTTTAGCATGTTTTGAAATGCAGTCTGCTACGGCCGAGAAAAACACCTAAGGAGGTACCAGGAATGTTCCCTCTTTCCTGGCAAAGGAAAAGGCTGACAGCCAGAGTGACAGGGGCTGGTTATATCTTTGGTTAGGAGGTTTCAGACAAGCTATGTCTTTCTGTACTAGATTCTTTACTTTGGGAGTTATTGCTGGACGTTTAGTATGTTTTGAATTACAGTCTGCTACGGCCGAGAAAAACGCCTTCAAAGATGCCAGGAACGTTCCCCCTTTCCTGACAAAAAGAAAGGCTGAGGGTCAGACTGACAGGGGCTGCTTCTGACTTCGGTTATATGGTTTCAGACAAGCTATGCCTTTCTGTACTAGATTCTTTAGTTTGGGAGTTATTGCTGGACGTATAGTATATTTTGAATTACAGTCTGCTAGGGCCGAGAAAAACACCTTCAAAGATGCCAGGAATGTTCCCTCTTTCCTGGCAAAGGAAAAGGCTGACAGCCAGAGAGACAGGAACTGCTTCTTCGTTCTCTTAAGAGGCTTCAGAGAAGTTATGACTTTCTGTACTAGATTCTTTACTTTGGGAGTTAGTGCTGGACGTTTAGCATGTTTTGAATTGCAGTCTGCTAGGGCCGAGAAAAACACCTAAGGAGGTACCAGGAATGTTCCCTCTTTCTTGGCAAAGTAAAAGGCTGACAGCCAGACTGACAGGGTCTGCTGATGTCTTTGTTTAGGAGGTTTCAGACGAGCTATGTCTTTTTGTAATAGATTCTATAGTTTGGGAGTTATTGGTGGACGTTTAGCATGTCTTGAAATGCAGTCTGCTACGGCCGAGAAATACACCTAAGGAGGTACCAGGAATGTTCCCTCTTTCCTGGCAAAGGAAAAGGCTGACAGCCAGAGTGACAGGGGCTGGTTATATCTTTGGTTAGGAGGTTTCAGACAAGCTATGTCTTTCTGTACTAGATTCTTTACTTTGGGAGTTATTGCTGGACGTTTAGCATGTTTTGAATTACAGTCTGCTACGGCCGAGAAAAACACCTTCAAAGATGCCAGGAATGTTCCCTCTTTCCTGGCAAAGGAAAAGGCTGACAGCCAGAGAGACAGGAACTGCTTCTTTGTTCCCTTAGGAGGTTTCAGAGAAGTTATGCCTTTCTGTACTAGATTCTTTACTTTGGGAGTTATTGCTGGACGTTTAGCATGTTTTGAATTACAGTCTGCTACGGCCGAGAAAAACACCTAGGGAAGTACCAGGTATGTTTCCTCTTTCCTGGCAAAGTAAAAGGCTGACAGCCAGAGAGACAGGAACTGCTTCTTTGTTCTCTTAGGAGGTTTCAGAAATGTTATGCCTTTCTGTACTAGATTCTTTAGTTTGGGAGTTATTGCAGGACGTTTAGCATATTTTGAATTGCTGTTTTCTGTGGCCAAAAAATTCACCTTCAAAGATGCCAGGAATGTTCCCTCTTTCCTGGCAAAGGAAAAGGCTGAGAGTCAGACTGACAGGGTCTGCTGATGTCTTTGTTTAGGAGGTTTCAGACGAGCTATGTCTTTCTGTACTAGATTCTTTAGTTTGGGAGTTATTGCTGGACGTTTAGTATGTTTTGAATTACAGTCTGCTACGGCCGAGAAAAACGCCTTCAAAGATGCCAGGAACGTTCCCTCTTTCCTGACAAAAAGAAAGGCTGAGAGTCAGACTGACAGGGGCTGCTTCTGACTTCGGTTAGATGGTTTCAGACAAGCTATGTCTTTCTGTACTAGATTCTTTACTTTGGGAGTTATTGCTGGACGTTTAGTATGTTTTGAATTACAGTCTGCTACGGCCGAGAAAAACGCCTTCAAAGATGCCAGGAACGTTCCCTCTTTCCTGACAAAAAGAAAGGCTGAGAGCCAGACTGACAGGGGCTGCTTCTGACTTCGGTTAGATGGTTTCAGACAAGCTATGCCTTTCTGTACTAGATTCTTTAGTTTGGGAGTTATTGCTGGACGTATAGTATATTTTGAATTACAGTCTGCTACGGCCGAGAAAAACACCTTCAAAGATGCCAGGAATGTTCCCTCTTTCCTGGCAAAGGAAAAGGCTGACAGCCAGAGAGACAGGAACTGCTTCTTCGTTCTCTTAAGAGGCTTCAGAGAAGTTATGACTTTCTGTACTAGATTCTTTACTTTGGGAGTTAGTGCTGGACGTTTAGCATGTTTTGAATTGCAGTCTGCTAGGGCCGAGAAAAACACCTAAGGAGGTACCAGGAATGTTCCCTCTTTCTTGGCAAAGTAAAAGGCTGACAGCCAGACTGACAGGGTCTGCTGATGTCTTTGTTTAGGAGGTTTCAGACGAGCTATGTCTTTTTGTAATAGATTCTATAGTTTGGGAGTTATTGGTGGACGTTTAGCATGTTTTGAAATGCAGTCTGCTACGGCCGAGAAATACACCTAAGGAGGTACCAGGAATGTTCCCTCTTTCCTGGCAAAGGAAAAGGCTGAGAGCCAGACTGACAGGGGCTGGTTATATCTTTGGTTAGGAGGTTTCAGACAAGCTATGTCTTTCTGTACTAGATTCTTTACTTTGGGAGTTATTGCTGGACGTTTAGCATGTTTTGAATTACAGTCTGCTACGGCCGAGAAAAACGCCTTCAAAGATGCCAGGAACGTTCCCCCTTTCCTGACAAAAAGAAAGGCTGAGGGTCAGACTGACAGGGGCTGCTTCTGACTTCGGTTATATGGTTTCAGACAAGCTATGCCTTTCTGTACTAGATTCTTTAGTTTGGGAGTTATTGCTGGACGTTTAGTATGTTTTGAATTACAGTCTGCTAGGGCCGAGAAAAACACCTTGAAAGATGCCAGGAATGTTCCCTCTTTCCTGGCAAAGGAAAAGGCTGACAGCCAGAGAGACAGGAACTGCTTCTTCGTTCTCTTAAGAGGCTTCAGAGAAGTTATGACTTTCTGTACTAGATTCTTTACTTTGGGAGTTAGTGCTGGACGTTTAGCATGTTTTGAATTGCAGTCTGCTACGGCCGAGAAAAACACCTAAGGAGGTACCAGGAATGTTCCCTCTTTCTTGGCAAAGTAAAAGGCTGACAGCCAGACTGACAGGGTCTGCTGATGTCTTTGTTTAGGAGGTTTCAGACGAGCTATGTCTTTTTGTAATAGATTCTATAGTTTGGGAGTTATTGGTGGACGTTTAGCATGTTTTGAAATGCAGTCTGCTACGGCCGAGAAATACACCTAAGGAGGTACCAGGAATGTTCCCTCTTTCCTGGCAAAGGAAAAGGCTGACAGCCAGAGAGACAGGAACTGCTTCTTTGTTCCCTTAGGAGGTTTCAGAGAAGTTATGCCTTTCTGTACTAGATTCTTTACTTTGGGAGTTATTACTGGACGTTTAGCATGTTTTGAATTACAGTCTGCTACGGCCGAGAAAAACACCTAGGGAAGTACCAGGTATGTTTCCTCTTTCCTGGCAAAGTAAAAGGCTGACAGCCAGAGAGACAGGAACTGCTTCTTTGTTCTCTTAGGAGGTTTCAGAAATGTTATGCCTTTCTGTACTAGATTCTTTAGTTTGGGAGTTATTGCAGGACGTTTAGCATATTTTGAATTGCTGTTTTCTGTGGCCGAAAAATTCACCTTCAAAGATGCCAGGAATGTTCCCTCTTTCCTGGCAAAGGAAAAGGCTGAGAGTCAGACTGACAGGGTCTGCTGATGTCTTTGTTTAGGAGGTTTCAGACGAGCTATGTCTTTCTGTACTAGATTCTTTAGTTTGGCAGTTATTGCTGGACGTTTAGTATGTTTTGAATTACAGTCTGCTACGGCCGAGAAAAACGCCTTCAAAGATGCCAGGAACGTTCCCCCTTTCCTGACAAAAAGAAAGGCTGAGGGTCAGACTGACAGGGGCTGCTTCTGACTTCGGTTAGATGGTTTCAGACAAGCTATGCCTTTCTGTACTAGATTCTTTAGTTTGGGAGTTATTGCTGGACGTATAGTATATTTTGAATTACAGTCTGCTACGGCCGAGAAAAACGCCTTCAAAGATGCCAGGAATGTTCCCTCTTTCCTGGCAAAGGAAAAGGCTGACAGCCAGAGAGACAGGAACTGCTTCTTCGTTCTCTTAAGAGGCTTCAGAGAAGTTATGACTTTCTGTACTAGATTCTTTACTTTGGGAGTTAGTGCTGGACGTTTAGCATGTTTTGAATTGCAGTCTGCTAGGGCCGAGAAAAACACCTAAGGAGGTACCAGGAATGTTCCCTCTTTCTTGGCAAAGTAAAAGGCTGACAGCCAGACTGACAGGGTCTGCTGATGTCTTTGTTTAGGAGGTTTCAGACGAGCTATGTCTTTTTGTAATAGATTCTATAGTTTGGGAGTTATTGGTGGACGTTTAGCATGTTTTGAAATGCAGTCTGCTACGGCCGAGAAATACACCTAAGGAGGTACCAGGAATGTTCCCTCTTTCCTGGCAAAGGAAAAGGCTGAGAGCCAGACTGACAGGGGCTGGTTATATCTTTGGTTAGGAGGTTTCAGACAAGCTATGTCTTTCTGTACTAGATTCTTTACTTTGGGAGTTATTGCTGGACGTTTAGTATGTTTTGAATTACAGTCTGCTACGGCCGAGAAAAACGCCTTCAAAGATGCCAGGAACGTTCCCCCTTTCCTGACAAAAAGAAAGGCTGAGGGTCAGACTGACAGGGGCTGCTTCTGACTTCGGTTATATGGTTTCAGACAAGCTATGCCTTTCTGTACTAGATTCTTTAGTTTGGGAGTTATTGCTGGACGTATAGTATATTTTGAATTACAGTCTGCTACGGCCGAGAAAAACACCTTCAAAGATGCCAGGAATGTTCCCTCTTTCCTGGCAAAGGAAAAGGCTGACAGCCAGAGAGACAGGAACTGCTTCTTCGTTCTCTTAAGAGGCTTCAGAGAAGTTATGACTTTCTGTACTAGATTCTTTACTTTGGGAGTTAGTGCTGGACGTTTAGCATGTTTTGAATTGCAGTCTGCTACGGCCGAGAAAAACACCTAAGGAGGTACCAGGAATGTTCCCTCTTTCTTGGCAAAGTAAAAGGCTGACAGCCAGACTGACAGGGTCTGCTGATGTCTTTGTTTAGGAGGTTTCAGACGAGCTATGTCTTTTTGTAATAGATTCTATAGTTTGGGAGTTATTGGTGGACGTTTAGCATGTTTTGAAATGCAGTCTGCTACGGCCGAGAAATACACCTAAGGAGGTACCAGGAATGTTCCCTCTTTCCTGGCAAAGGAAAAGGCTGAGAGCCAGACTGACAGGGGCTGGTTATATCTTTGGTTAGGAGGTTTCAGACAAGCTATGTCTTTCTGTACTAGATTCTTTACTTTGGGAGTTATTGCTGGACGTTTAGTATGTTTTGAATTACAGTCTGCTACGGCCGAGAAAAACGCCTTCAAAGATGCCAGGAACGTTCCCTCTTTCCTGACAAAAAGAAAGGCTGAGGGTCAGACTGACAGGGGCTGCTTCTGACTTCGGTTATATGGTTTCAGACAAGCTATGCCTTTCTGTACTAGATTCTTTAGTTTGGGAGTTATTGCTGGACGTTTAGTATATTTTGAATTACAGTCTGCTACGGCCGAGAAAAACACCTTAAAGAGTGCCAGGAATGTTCCCTCTTTCCTGGCAAAGGAAAAGGCTGACAGCCAGAGTGACAGGGACTGCTTCTTTGTTCTCTTAGGAGGTTTCAGAGAAGCTATGTCTTTCTGTACTAGATTCTTTAGTTTGGGAGTTATTGGTGGACGTTTAGCATGTTTTGAATTGCAGTCTGCTACGGCCGAGAAATACACCTAAGGAGGTACCAGGAATGTTCCCTCTTTCCTGGCAAAGGAAAAGGCTGACAGCCAGACTGACAGGGGCTGCTTATATCTTTGGTTAGGAGGTTTCAGACAAGCTATGTCTTTCTGTACTAGATTCTTTACTTTGGGAGTTATTGCTGGACGTTTAGCATGTTTTGAATTGCAGTCTGCTACGGCCGAGAAAAACACCTTCAAAGATACCAGGAATGTTCCCTCTTTCCTGGCAAAGGAAAAGGCTGACAGCCAGAGAGACAGGAACTGCTTCTTTGTTCCCTTAGGAGGTTTCAGAGAAGTTATGCCTTTCTGTACTAGATTCTTTACTTTGGGAGTTATTACTGGACGTTTAGCATGTTTTGAATTACAGTCTGCTACAGCCGAGAAAAACACCTAGGGAAGTACCAGGTATGTTTCCTCTTTCCTGGCAAAGTAAAAGGCTGACAGCCAGAGAGACAGGAACTGCTTCTTTGTTCTCTTAGGAGGTTTCAGAAATGTTATGCCTTTCTGTACTAGATTCTTTAGTTTGGGAGTTATTGCAGGACGTTTAGCATATTTTGAATTGCTGTTTTCTGTGGCCGAAAAATTCACCTTCAAAGATGCCAGGAATGTTCCCTCTTTCCTGGCAAAGGAAAAGGCTGAGAGTCAGACTGACAGGGTCTGCTGATGTCTTTGTTTAGGAGGTTTCAGACGAGCTATGTCTTTCTGTACTAGATTCTTTAGTTTGGGAGTTATTGCTGGACGTTTAGTATGTTTTGAATTACAGTCTGCTACGGCCGAGAAAAACACCTTCAAAGATGCCAGGAATGTTCCCTCTTTCCTGACAAAAAGAAAGGCTGAGAGTCAGACTGACAGGGGCTGCTTCTGACTTCGGTTAGATGGTTTCAGACAAGCTATGTCTTTCTGTACTAGATTCTTTACTTTGGGAGTTATTGCTGGACGTTTAGTATGTTTTGAATTACAGTCTGCTACGGCCGAGAAAAACGCCTTCAAAGATGCCAGGAACGTTCCCTCTTTCCTGACAAAGAGAAAGGCTGAGGGTCAGACTGACAGGGGCTGCTTCTGACTTCGGTTAGATGGTTTCAGACAAGCTATGCCTTTCTGTACTAGATTCTTTAGTTTGGGAGTTATTGCTGGACGTATAGTATATTTTGAATTACAGTCTGCTAGGGCCGAGAAAAACACCTTCAAAGATGCCAGGAATGTTCCCTCTTTCCTGGCAAAGGAAAAGGCTGACAGCCAGAGAGACAGGAACTGCTTCTTCGTTCTCTTAAGAGGCTTCAGAGAAGTTATGACTTTCTGTACTAGATTCTTTACTTTGGGAGTTAGTGCTGGACGTTTAGCATGTTTTGAATTGCAGTCTGCTAGGGCCGAGAAAAACACCTAAGGAGGTACCAGGAATGTTCCCTCTTTCTTGGCAAAGTAAAAGGCTGACAGCCAGACTGACAGGGTCTGCTGATGTCTTTGTTTAGGAGGTTTCAGACGAGCTATGTCTTTCTGTACTAGATTCTTTAGTTTGGGAGTTATTGCTGGACGTTTAGCATGTTTTGAATTACAGTCTGCTACGGCCGAGAAAAACACCTAAGGAGGTGCCAGGAATGTTCCCTCTTTCCTGGCAAAGGAAAAGGCTGAGAGCCAGACTGACAGGGGCTGGTTATATCTTCGGTTAGGAGGTTTCAGACAAGCTATGCCTTTCTGTACTAGATTCTTTAGTTTGGGAGTTATTGCTGGACGTTTAGCATGTTTTGAATTGCAGTCTGCTAGGGCCGAGAAAAACACCTTCAAAGATGCCAGGAATGTTCCCTCTTTCCTGGCAAAGGAAAAGGCTGACAGCCAGAGAGACAGGAACTGCTTCTTCGTTCTCTTAGGAGGTTTCAGAGAAGTTATGCCTTTCTGTACTAGATTCTTTACTTTGGGAGTTATTGCTGGACGTTTAGCATGTTTTGAATTACAGTCTGCTACGGCCGAGAAAAACACCTAGGGAAGTACCAGGTATGTTCCCTCTTTCCTGGCAAAGTAAAAGGCTGACAGCCAGAGAGACAGGAACTGCTTCTTTGTTCTCTTAGGAGGTTTCAGAAATGTTATGCCTTTCTGTACTAGATTCTTTAGTTTGGGAGTTATTGCAGGACGTTTAGCATGTTTTGAATTGCTGTTTTCTGTGGCCGAAAAATTCACCTTCAAAGATGCCAGGAATGTTCCCTCTTTCCTGGCAAAGGAAAAGGCTGAGAGCCAGACTGACAGGGTCTGCTGATGTCTTTGTTTAGGAGGTTTCAGACGAGCTATGTCTTTCTGTACTAGATTCTTTAGTTTGGGAGTTATTGCTGGACGTTTAGTATGTTTTGAATTACAGTCTGCTACGGCCGAGAAAAACGCCTTCAAAGATGCCAGGAACGTTCCCCCTTTCCTGACAAAAAGAAAGGCTGAGGGTCAGACTGACAGGGGCTGCTTCTGACTTCGGTTATATGGTTTCAGACAAGCTATGCCTTTCTGTACTAGATTCTTTAGTTTGGGAGTTATTGCTGGACGTATAGTATGTTTTGAATTACAGTCTGCTACGGCCGAGAAAAACGCCTTCAAAGCTGCCAGGAATGTTCCCTCTTTCCTGGCAAAGGAAAAGGCTGACAGCCAGAGAGACAGGAACTGCTTCTTCGTTCTCTTAAGAGGCTTCAGAGAAGTTATGACTTTCTGTACTAGATTCTTTACTTTGGGAGTTAGTGCTGGACGTTTAGCATGTTTTGAATTGCAGTCTGCTAGGGCCGAGAAAAACACCTAAGGAGGTACCAGGAATGTTCCCTCTTTCTTGGCAAAGTAAAAGGCTGACAGCCAGACTGACAGGGTCTGCTGATGTCTTTGTTTAGGAGGTTTCAGACGAGCTATGTCTTTTTGTAATAGATTCTATAGTTTGGGAGTTATTGGTGGACGTTTAGCATGTCTTGAAATGCAGTCTGCTACGGCCGAGAAATACACCTAAGGAGGTACCAGGAATGTTCCCTCTTTCCTGGCAAAGGAAAAGGCTGACAGCCAGACTGACAGGGGCTGGTTATATCTTTGGTTAGGAGGTTTCAGACAAGCTATGTCTTTCTGTACTAGATTCTTTACTTTGGGAGTTATTGCTGGACGTTTAGTATGTTTTGAATTACAGTCTGCTACGGCCGAGAAAAACGCCTTCAAAGATGCCAGGAACGTTCCCCCTTTCCTGACAAAAAGAAAGGCTGAGGGTCAGACTGACAGGGGCTGCTTCTGACTTCGGTTATATGGTTTCAGACAAGCTATGCCTTTCTGTACTAGATTCTTTAGTTTGGGAGTTATTGCTGGACGTATAGTATATTTTGAATTACAGTCTGCTACGGCCGAGAAAAACACCTTCAAAGATGCCAGGAATGTTCCCTCTTTCCTGGCAAAGGAAAAGGCTGACAGCCAGAGAGACAGGAACTGCTTCTTCGTTCTCTTAAGAGGCTTCAGAGAAGTTATGACTTTCTGTACTAGATTCTTTACTTTGGGAGTTAGTGCTGGACGTTTAGCATGTTTTGAATTGCAGTCTGCTAGGGCCGAGAAAAACACCTAAGGAGGTACCAGGAATGTTCCCTCTTTCTTGGCAAAGTAAAAGGCTGACAGCCAGACTGACAGGGTCTGCTGATGTCTTTGTTTAGGAGGTTTCAGACGAGCTATGTCTTTTTGTAATAGATTCTATAGTTTGGGAGTTATTGGTGGACGTTTAGCATGTTTTGAAATGCAGTCTGCTACGGCCGAGAAATACACCTAAGGAGGTACCAGGAATGTTCCCTCTTTCCTGGCAAAGGAAAAGGCTGAGAGCCAGACTGACAGGGGCTGGTTATATCTTTGGTTAGGAGGTTTCAGACAAGCTATGTCTTTCTGTACTAGATTCTTTACTTTGGGAGTTATTGCTGGACGTTTAGCATGTTTTGAATTGCAGTCTGCTAGGGCCGAGAAAAACACCTTCAAAGATACCAGGAATGTTCCCTCTTTCCTGGCAAAGGAAAAGGCTGACAGCCAGAGAGACAGGAACTGCTTCTTTGTTCTCTTAGGAGGTTTCAGAGAAGTTATGCCTTTCTGTACTAGATTCTTTACTTTGGGAGTTATTGCTGGACGTTTAGCATGTTTTGAATTACAGTCTGCTACAGCCGAGAAAAACACCTAGGGAAGTACCAGGTATGTTTCCTCTTTCCTGGCAAAGTAAAAGGCTGACAGCCAGAGAGACAGGAACTGCTTCTTTGTTCTCTTAGGAGGTTTCAGAAATGTTATGCCTTTCTGTACTAGATTCTTTAGTTTGGGAGTTATTGCAGGACGTTTAGCATATTTTGAATTGCTGTTTTCTGTGGCCGAAAAATTCACCTTCAAAGATGCCAGGAATGTTCCCTCTTTCCTGGCAAAGGAAAAGGCTGAGAGTCAGACTGACAGGGTCTGCTGATGTCTTTGTTTAGAAGGTTTCAGACGAGCTATGTCTTTCTGTACTAGATTCTTTAGTTTGGCAGTTATTGCTGGACGTTTAGTATGTTTTGAATTACAGTCTGCTACGGCCGAGAAATACGCCTTCAGAAGATGCCAGGAATGTTCCCTCTTTCCTGGCAAAGGAAAAGGCTGAGAGCCAGACTGACAGGGGCTGCTTCTGACTTCGGTTAGATGGTTTCAGACAAGCTATGTCTTTCTGTACTAGATTCTTTAGTTTGGGAGTTATTGCTGGACGTTTAGTATGTTTTGAATTACAGTCTGCTACGGCCGAGAAAAACGCCTTCAAAGATGCCAGGAACGTTCCCTCTTTCCTGACAAAGAGAAAGGCTGAGGGTCAGACTGACAGGGGCTGCTTCTGACTTCGGTTAGATGGTTTCAGACAAGCTATGCCTTTCTGTACTAGATTCTTTAGTTTGGGAGTTATTGCTGGACGTTTAGTATGTTTTGAATTACAGTCTGCTACGGCCGAGAAAAACACCTTGAAAGATGCCAGGAATGTTCCCTCTTTCCTGGCAAAGGAAAAGGCTGACAGCCAGAGAGACAGGAACTGCTTCTTCGTTCTCTTAAGAGGCTTCAGAGAAGTTATGACTTTCTGTACTAGATTCTTTACTTTGGGAGTTAGTGCTGGACGTTTAGCATGTTTTGAATTGCAGTCTGCTAGGGCCGAGAAAAACACCTAAGGAGGTACCAGGAATGTTCCCTCTTTCCTGGCAAAGTAAAAGGCTGACAGCCAGACTGACAGGGTCTGCTGATGTCTTTGTTTAGGAGGTTTCAGACGAGCTATGTCTTTCTGTACTAGATTCTTTAGTTTGGGAGTTATTGCTGGACGTTTAGCATGTTTTGAATTACAGTCTGCTACGGCCGAGAAAAACACCTTCAAAGATACCAGGAATGTTCCCTCTTTCCTGGCAAAGGAAAAGGCTGACAGCCAGAGTGACAGGGGCTGCTTCTGTCTTCGGTTAGGAGGTTTCAGACAAGCTATGCCTTTCTGTACTAGATTCTTTAGTTTGGGAGTTATTGCTGGACGTTTAGCATGTTTTGAATTACAGTCTGCTACGGCCGAGAAAAACACCTTGAAAGATACCAGGAATGTTCCCTCTTTCCTGGCAAAGGAAAAGGCTGACAGCCAGAGAGACAGGAACTGCTTCTTTGTTCTCTTAGGAGGTTTCAAAAATGTTATGCCTTTCTGTACTAGATTCTTTAGTTTGGGAGTTATTGCTGGACGTTTAGCATGTTTTGAATTGCTGTCTTCTATGGCCGAAAAATACACCTTCAAAGATGCCAGGAATGTTCCCTCTTTCCTGGCAAAGGAAAAGGCTGAGAGTCAGACTGACAGGGTCTGCTGATGTCTTTGTTTAGGAGGTTTCAGACGAGCTATGTCTTTCTGTACTAGATTCTTTAGTTTGGGAGTTATTGCTGGACGTTTAGTATGTTTTGAATTACAGTCTGCTACGGCCGAGAAAAACGCCTTCAAAGATGCCAGGAACGTTCCCTCTTTCCTGGCAAAGGAAAAGGCTGACAGCCAGAGTGACAGGGACTGCTTCTGTCGTTCTCGTTAGGAGGTTTCAGACAAGCTATGCCTTTCTGTACTAGATTCTTTACTTTGGGAGTTATTGCTGGACGTTTAGCATGTTTTGAATTGCAGTCTGCTAGGGCCGAGAAAAACACCTCAAGGAGGTACCAGGAATGTTCCCTCTTTCCTGGCAAAGTAAAAGGCTGACAGCCAGACTGACAGGGTCTGCTTATGTCTTTGTTTAGGAGGTTTCAGACAAGCTATGTCTTTCTGTACTAGATTCTTTAGTTTGGGAGTTATTGCTGGACGTTTAGCATGTTTTGAATTGCAGTCTGCTACGGCCGAGAAATACACCTAAGGAGGTACCAGGAATGTTCCCTCTTTCCTGGCAAAGGAAAAGGCTGACAGCCAGAGTGACAGGGGCTGCTTATATCTTTGGTTAGGAGGTTTCAGACAAGCTATGTCTTTCTGTACTAGATTCTTTAGTTTGGGAGTTATTGCTGGACGTTTAGCATGTTTTGAATTGCAGTCTGCTACGGCCGAGAAAAACACCTTAAGAGATACCAGGAATGTTCCCTCTTTCCTGGCAAAGGAAAAGGCTGAGAGCCAGACTGACAGGGGCTGCTTATGTCTTTGGTTAGGAGGTTTCAGACAAGCTATGTCTTTCTGTACTAGATTCTTTACTTTGGGAGTTATTGCTGGACGTTTAGTATGTTTTGAATTACAGTCTGCTACGGCCGAGAAAAACGCCTTCAAAGATGCCAGGAACGTTCCCCCTTTCCTGACAAAAAGAAAGGCTGAGGGTCAGACTGACAGGGGCTGCTTCTGACTTCGGTTATATGGTTTCAGACAAGCTATGCCTTTCTGTACTAGATTCTTTAGTTTGGGAGTTATTGCTGGACGTATAGTATATTTTGAATTACACAGTCTGCTACGGCCGAGAAAAACACCTTCAAAGATGCCAGGAATGTTCCCTCTTTCCTGGCAAAGGAAAAGGCTGACAGCCAGAGAGACAGGAACTGCTTCTTCGTTCTCTTAAGAGGCTTCAGAGAAGTTATGACTTTCTGTACTAGATTCTTTACTTTGGGAGTTAGTGCTGGACGTTTAGCATGTTTTGAATTGCAGTCTGCTAGGGCCGAGAAAAACACCTAAGGAGGTACCAGGAATGTTCCCTCTTTCTTGGCAAAGTAAAAGGCTGACAGCCAGACTGACAGGGTCTGCTGATGTCTTTGTTTAGGAGGTTTCAGACGAGCTATGTCTTTTTGTAATAGATTCTATAGTTTGGGAGTTATTGCTGGACGTTTAGCATGTTTTGAATTGCAGTCTGCTACGGCCGAGAAATGCACCTTCAAGGAGGTACCAGGAATGTTCCCTCTTTCCTGGCAAAGGAAAAGGCTGAGAGCCAGACTGACAGGGGCTGCTTATGATCTTTGGTTAGGAGGTTTCAGACAAGCTATGTCTTTCTGTACTAGATTCTTTACTTTGGGAGTTATTGCTGGACGTTTAGTATGTTTTGAATTACAGTCTGCTAGGGCCGAGAAAAACACCTTCAAAGATGCCAGGAATGTTCCCTCTTTCCTGGCAAAGGAAAAGGCTGACAGCCAGAGAGACAGGAACTGCTTCTTCGTTCTCTTAGGAGGTTTCAGAGAAGTTATGCCTTTCTGTACTAGATTCTTTACTTTGGGAGTTATTGCTGGACGTTTAGCATGTTTTGAATTGCAGTCTGCTACGGCCGAGAAAAACACCTAAGGAAGTACCAGGAATGTTCCCTCTTTCCTGGCAAAGTAAAAGGCTGACAGCCAGAGAGACAGGAACTGCTTCTTTGTTCTCTTAGGAGGTTTCAGAAATGTTATGCCTTTCTGTACTAGATTCTTTAGTTTGGGAGTTATTGCTGGACGTTTAGCATGTTTTGAATTGCTGTCTTCTGTGGCCGAAAAATTCACCTTCAAAGATGCCAGGAATGTTCCCTCTTTCCTGGCAAAGGAAAAGGCTGAGAGCCAGACTGACAGGGTCTGCTGATGTCTTTGTTTAGGAGGTTTCAGACGAGCTATGTCTTTCTGTACTAGATTCTTTAGTTTGGGAGTTATTGCTGGACGTTTAGTATGTTTTGAATTACAGTCTGCTACGGCCGAGAAAAACGCCTTCAAAGATGCCAGGAACGTTCCCTCTTTCCTGACAAAAAGAAAGGCTGAGGGTCAGACTGACAGGGGCTGCTTCTGACTTCGGTTATATGGTTTCAGACAAGCTATGCCTTTCTGTACTAGATTCTTTAGTTTGGGAGTTATTGCTGGACGTTTAGTATGTTTTGAATTACAGTCTGCTACGGCCGAGAAAAACACCTTCAGAGATGCCAGGAATGTTCCCTCTTTCCTGGCAAAGGAAAAGGCTGACAGCCAGACTGACAGGGGCTGGTTATATCTTTGGTTAGGAGGTTTCAGACAAGCTATGTCTTTCTGTACTAGATTCTTTACTTTGGGAGTTATTGCTGGACGTTTAGCATGTTTTGAATTGCAGTCTGCTAGGGCCGAGAAAAACACCTTCAAGAGATACCAGGAATGTTCCCTCTTTCCTGGCAAAGGAAAAGGCTGACAGCCAGAGAGACAGGAACTGCTTCTTTGTTCCCTTAGGAGGTTTCAGACAAGTTATGTCTTTCTGTACTAGATTCTTTACTTTGGGAGTTATTACTGGACGTTTAGCATGTTTTGAATTACAGTCTGCTACAGCCGAGAAAAACACCTAGGGAAGTACCAGGTATGTTTCCTCTTTCCTGGCAAAGTAAAAGGCTGACAGCCAGAGAGACAGGAACTGCTTCTTTGTTCTCTTAGGAGGTTTCAGAAATGTTATGCCTTTCTGTACTAGATTCTTTAGTTTGGGAGTTATTGCAGGACGTTTAGCATATTTTGAATTGCTGTTTTCTGTGGCCGAAAAATTCACCTTCAAAGATGCCAGGAATGTTCCCTCTTTCCTGGCAAAGGAAAAGGCTGAGAGTCAGACTGACAGGGTCTGCTGATGTCTTTGTTTAGGAGGTTTCAGACGAGCTATGTCTTTCTGTACTAGATTCTTTAGTTTGGCAGTTATTGCTGGACGTTTAGTATGTTTTGAATTACAGTCTGCTACGGCCGAGAAAAACGCCTTCAAAGATGCCAGGAACGTTCCCTCTTTCCTGACAAAAAGAAAGGCTGAGGGTCAGACTGACAGGGGCTGCTTCTGACTTCGGTTATATGGTTTCAGACAAGCTATGCCTTTCTGTACTAGATTCTTTAGTTTGGGAGTTATTGCTGGACGTTTAGCATGTTTTGAATTACAGTCTGCTACGGCCGAGAAAACCACCTTCGAAGATGCCAGGAATGTTCCCTCTTTCCTGGCAAAGGAAAAGGCTGACAGCCAGAGAGACAGGAACTGCTTCTTCGTTCTCTTAGGAGGTTTCAGAGAAGTTATGCCTTTCTGTACTAGATTCTTTACTTTGGGAGTTATTGCTGGACGTTTAGCATGTTTTGAATTGCAGTCTGCTACGGCCGAGAAATACACCTAAGGAGGTACCAGGAATGTTCCCTCTTTCCTGGCAAAGGAAAAGGCTGACAGCCAGACTGACAGGGTCTGCTTATGTCTTTGTTTAGGAGGTTTCAGACAAGCTATGTCTTTCTGTACTAGATTCTTTAGTTTGGGAGTTATTGCTGGACGTTTAGCATGTTTTGAATTGCAGTCTGCTACGGCCGAGAAAAACACCCAAGGAGGTACCAGGAATGTTCCCTCTTTCCTGGCAAAGGAAAAGGCTGAGAGCCAGACTGACAGGGGCTGGTTATATCTTCGGTTAGGAGGTTTCAGACAAGCTATGCCTTTCTGTACTAGATTCTTTAGTTTGGGAGTTATTGCTGGACGTTTAGCATGTTTTGAATTACAGTCTGCTACGGCCGAGAAAAACACCTTCAAAGATGCCAGGAATGTTCCCTCTTTCCTGGCAAAGGAAAAGGCTGACAGCCAGAGAGACAGGAACTGCTTCTTTGTTCCCTTAGGAGGTTTCAGAGAAGTTATGCCTTTCTGTACTAGATTCTTTACTTTGGGAGTTATTACTGGACGTTTAGCATGTTTTGAATTGCAGTCTGCTACGGCCGAGAAAAACACCTAGGGAAGTACCAGGAATGTTTCCTCTTTCCTGGCAAAGTAAAAGGCTGACAGCCAGAGAGACAGGAACTGCTTCTTTGTTCTCTTAGGAGGTTTCAGAAATGTTATGCCTTTCTGTACTAGATTCTTTAGTTTGGGAGTTATTGCAGGACGTTTAGCATATTTTGAATTGCTGTTTTCTGTGGCCGAAAAATTCACCTTCAAAGATGCCAGGAATGTTCCCTCTTTCCTGGCAAAGGAAAAGGCTGAGAGTCAGACTGACAGGGTCTGCTGATGTCTTTGTTTAGGAGGTTTCAGACGAGCTATGTCTTTCTGTACTAGATTCTTTAGTTTGGCAGTTATTGCTGGACGTTTAGTATGTTTTGAATTACAGTCTGCTACGGCCGAGAAAAACGCCTTCAAAGATGCCAGGAACGTTCCCCCTTTCCTGACAAAAAGAAAGGCTGAGAGTCAGACTGACAGGGGCTGCTTCTGACTTCGGTTAGATGGTTTCAGACAAGCTATGCCTTTCTGTACTAGATTCTTTAGTTTGGGAGTTATTGCTGGACGTTTAGTATGTTTTGAATTACAGTCTGCTACGGCCGAGAAAAACGCCTTCAAAGATGCCAGGAATGTTCCCTCTTTCCTGGCAAAGGAAAAGGCTGAGCAGCCAGACTGACAGGGGCTGGCTTACTATCGTTCTGGTTAGGAGGTTTCAGACAAGCTATGTCTTTCTGTACTAGATTCTTTACTTTGGGAGTTATTGCTGGACGTTTAGCATGTTTTGAATTGCAGTCTGCTAGGGCCGAGAAAAACCCCTTCAGAAGATACCAGGAATGTTCCCTCTTTCCTGGCAAAGGAAAAGGCTGACAGCCAGAGAGACAGGAACTGCTTCTTTGTTCCCTTAGGAGGTTTCAGAGAAGTTATGCCTTTCTGTACTAGATTCTTTACTTTGGGAGTTATTACTGGACGTTTAGCATGTTTTGAATTACAGTCTGCTACGGCCGAGAAAAACACCTAGGGAAGTACCAGGTATGTTTCCTCTTTCCTGGCAAAGTAAAAGGCTGACAGCCAGAGAGACAGGAACTGCTTCTTTGTTCTCTTAGGAGGTTTCAGAAATGTTATGCCTTTCTGTACTAGATTCTTTAGTTTGGGAGTTATTGCAGGACGTTTAGCATGTTTTGAATTGCAGTCTTCTATGGCCGAAAAATTCACCTTCAAAGATGCCAGGAATGTTCCCTCTTTCCTGGCAAAGGAAAAGGCTGAGAGCCAGACTGACAGGGTCTGCTGATGTCTTTGTTTAGGAGGTTTCAGACAAGCTATGTCTTTCTGTACTAGATTCTTTAGTTTGGCAGTTATTGCTGGACGTTTAGTATGTTTTGAATTACAGTCTGCTACGGCCGAGAAAAACGCCTTCAAAGATGCCAGGAACGTTCCCCCTTTCCTGACAAAAAGAAAGGCTGAGGGTCAGACTGACAGGGGCTGCTTCTGACTTCGGTTATATGGTTTCAGACAAGCTATGCCTTTCTGTACTAGATTCTTTAGTTTGGGAGTTATTGCTGGACGTATAGTATATTTTGAATTACAGTCTGCTACGGCCGAGAAAAACACCTTCAAAGCTGCCAGGAACGTTCCCTCTTTCCTGGCAAAGGAAAAGGCTGACAGCCAGAGAGACAGGAACTGCTTCTTCGTTCTCTTAAGAGGCTTCAGAGAAGTTATGACTTTCTGTACTAGATTCTTTACTTTGGGAGTTAGTGCTGGACGTTTAGCATGTTTTGAATTGCAGTCTGCTAGGGCCGAGAAAAACACCTAAGGAGGTACCAGGAATGTTCCCTCTTTCTTGGCAAAGTAAAAGGCTGACAGCCAGACTGACAGGGTCTGCTGATGTCTTTGTTTAGGAGGTTTCAGACGAGCTATGTCTTTTTGTAATAGATTCTATAGTTTGGGAGTTATTGGTGGACGTTTAGCATGTTTTGAAATGCAGTCTGCTACGGCCGAGAAATACACCTAAGGAGGTACCAGGAATGTTCCCTCTTTCCTGGCAAAGGAAAAGGCTGAGAGCCAGACTGACAGGGGCTGGTTATATCTTTGGTTAGGAGGTTTCAGACAAGCTATGTCTTTCTGTACTAGATTCTTTACTTTGGGAGTTATTGCTGGACGTTTAGCATGTTTTGAATTGCAGTCTGCTAGGGCCGAGAAAAACACCTTCAAAGATACCAGGAATGTTCCCTCTTTCCTGGCAAAGGAAAAGGCTGACAGCCAGAGAGACAGGAACTGCTTCTTTGTTCCCTTAGGAGGTTTCAGAGAAGTTATGCCTTTCTGTACTAGATTCTTTACTTTGGGAGTTATTGCTGGACGTTTAGCATGTTTTGAATTACAGTCTGCTACGGCCGAGAAAAACACCTAGGGAAGTACCAGGTATGTTCCCTCTTTCCTGGCAAAGTAAAAGGCTGACAGCCAGAGAGACAGGAACTGCTTCTTTGTTCTCTTAGGAGGTTTCAAAAATGTTATGCCTTTCTGTACTAGATTCTTTAGTTTGGGAGTTATTGCAGGACGTTTAGCATGTTTTGAATTGCTGTTTTCTGTGGCCGAAAAATTCACCTTCAAAGATGCCAGGAATGTTCCCTCTTTCCTGGCAAAGGAAAAGGCTGAGAGTCAGACTGACAGGGTCTGCTGATGTCTTTGTTTAGGAGGTTTCAGACGAGCTATGTCTTTCTGTACTAGATTCTTTAGTTTGGCAGTTATTGCTGGACGTTTAGTATGTTTTGAATTACAGTCTGCTACGGCCGAGAAAAACGCCTTCAAAGATGCCAGGAACGTTCCCCCTTTCCTGACAAAAAGAAAGGCTGAGGGTCAGACTGACAGGGGCTGCTTCTGACTTCGGTTATATGGTTTCAGACAAGCTATGCCTTTCTGTACTAGATTCTTTAGTTTGGGAGTTATTGCTGGACGTATAGTATATTTTGAATTACAGTCTGCTACGGCCGAGAAAAACGCCTTCAAAGATGCCAGGAATGTTCCCTCTTTCCTGGCAAAGGAAAAGGCTGACAGCCAGAGAGACAGGAACTGCTTCTTCGTTCTCTTAAGAGGCTTCAGAGAAGTTATGACTTTCTGTACTAGATTCTTTACTTTGGGAGTTAGTGCTGGACGTTTAGCATGTTTTGAATTGCAGTCTGCTAGGGCCGAGAAAAACACCTAAGGAGGTACCAGGAATGTTCCCTCTTTCTTGGCAAAGTAAAAGGCTGACAGCCAGACTGACAGGGTCTGCTGATGTCTTTGTTTAGGAGGTTTCAGACGAGCTATGTCTTTTTGTAATAGATTCTATAGTTTGGGAGTTATTGGTGGACGTTTAGCATGTTTTGAAATGCAGTCTGCTACGGCCGAGAAATACACCTAAGGAGGTACCAGGAATGTTCCCTCTTTCCTGGCAAAGGAAAAGGCTGACAGCCAGACTGACAGGGGCTGGTTATATCTTTGGTTAGGAGGTTTCAGACAAGCTATGTCTTTCTGTACTAGATTCTTTACTTTGGGAGTTATTGCTGGACGTTTAGTATGTTTTGAATTACAGTCTGCTACGGCCGAGAAAAACGCCTTCAAAGATGCCAGGAACGTTCCCCCTTTCCTGACAAAGAGAAAGGCTGAGGGTCAGACTGACAGGGGCTGCTTCTGACTTCGGTTAGATGGTTTCAGACAAGCTATGCCTTTCTGTACTAGATTCTTTAGTTTGGGAGTTATTGCTGGACGTTTAGCATGTTTTGAATTACACAGTCTGCTAGGGCCGAGAAAAACACCTTCAAAGATGCCAGGAATGTTCCCTCTTTCCTGGCAAAGGAAAAGGCTGACAGCCAGAGAGACAGGAACTGCTTCTTTGTTCCCTTAGGAGGTTTCAGAGAAGTTATGCCTTTCTGTACTAGATTCTTTACTTTGGGAGTTATTACTGGACGTTTAGCATGTTTTGAATTACAGTCTGCTACAGCCGAGAAAAACACCTAGGGAAGTACCAGGTATGTTTCCTCTTTCCTGGCAAAGTAAAAGGCTGACAGCCAGAGAGACAGGAACTGCTTCTTTGTTCTCTTAGGAGGTTTCAGAAATGTTATGCCTTTCTGTACTAGATTCTTTACTTTGGGAGTTATTGCTGGACGTTTAGCATGTTTTGAATTGCAGTCTGCTAGGGCCGAGAAAATACACCTCAAGGAGGTACCAGGAATGTTCCCTCTTTCTTGGCAAAGTAAAAGGCTGACAGCCAGACTGACAGGGTCTGCTGATGTCTTTGTTTAGGAGGTTTCAGACGAGCTATGTCTTTTTGTAATAGATTCTATAGTTTGGGAGTTATTGGTGGACGTTTAGCATGTTTTGAAATGCAGTCTGCTACGGCCGAGAAATACACCTAAGGAGGTACCAGGAATGTTCCCTCTTTCCTGGCAAAGGAAAAGGCTGAGAGCCAGACTGACAGGGGCTGGTTATATCTTTGGTTAGGAGGTTTCAGACAAGCTATGTCTTTCTGTACTAGATTCTTTAGTTTGGGAGTTATTGCTGGACGTTTAGTATGTTTTGAATTACAGTCTGCTACGGCCGAGAAAAACGCCTTCAAAGATGCCAGGAACGTTCCCCCTTTCCTGACAAAAAGAAAGGCTGAGGGTCAGACTGACAGGGGCTGCTTCTGACTTCGGTTAGATGGTTTCAGACAAGCTATGCCTTTCTGTACTAGATTCTTTAGTTTGGGAGTTATTGCTGGACGTTTAGTATGTTTTGAATTACAGTCTGCTACGGCCGAGAAAAACACCTTGAAAGATGCCAGGAATGTTCCCTCTTTCCTGGCAAAGGAAAAGGCTGACAGCCAGAGAGACAGGAACTGCTTCTTCGTTCTCTTAAGAGGCTTCAGAGAAGTTATGACTTTCTGTACTAGATTCTTTACTTTGGGAGTTATTGCTGGACGTTTAGCATGTTTTGAATTGCAGTCTGCTATGGCCGAGAAAATACACCTTCAAGGAGGTACCAGGAATGTTCCCTCTTTCCTGGCAAAGGAAAAGGCTGAGAGCCAGACTGACAGGGTCTGCTGATGTCTTTGTTTAGGAGGTTTCAGACGAGCTATGTCTTTCTGTACTAGATTCTTTAGTTTGGGAGTTATTGCTGGACGTTTAGTATGTTTTGAATTACAGTCTGCTACGGCCGAGAAAAACACCTTCAAAGCTGCCAGGAACGTTCCCTCTTTCCTGGCAAAGGAAAAGGCTGACAGCCAGAGAGACAGGAACTGCTTCTTCGTTCTCTTAAGAGGCTTCAGAGAAGTTATGACTTTCTGTACTAGATTCTTTACTTTGGGAGTTATTGCTGGACGTTTAGCATGTTTTGAATTGCAGTCTGCTACGGCCGAGAAAAACACCTAAGGAGGTACCAGGAATGTTCCCTCTTTCCTGGCAAAGGAAAAGGCTGACAGCCAGACTGACAGGGTCTGCTGATGTCTTTGTTTAGGAGGTTTCAGACGAGCTATGTCTTTCTGTACTAGATTCTATAGTTTGGGAGTTATTGGTGGACGTTTAGCATGTTTTGAATTGCAGTCTGCTACGGCCGAGAAATACACCTAAGGAGGTACCAGGAATGTTCCCTCTTTCCTGGCAAAGGAAAAGGCTGAGAGCCAGAGTGACAGGGGCTGGTTATATCTTTGGTTAGGAGGTTTCAGACAAGCTATGTCTTTCTGTACTAGATTCTTTACTTTGGGAGTTATTGCTGGACGTTTAGCATGTTTTGAATTGCAGTCTGCTACGGCCGAGAAAAACACCTTCAAAGATACCAGGAATGTTCCCTCTTTCCTGGCAAAGGAAAAGGCTGACAGCCAGAGAGACAGGAACTGCTTCTTTGTTCCCTTAGGAGGTTTCAGAGAAGTTATGCCTTTCTGTACTAGATTCTTTACTTTGGGAGTTATTGCTGGACGTTTAGCATGTTTTGAATTACAGTCTGCTACGGCCGAGAAAAACACCTAAGGAAGTACCAGGTATGTTCCCTCTTTCCTGGCAAAGTAAAAGGCTGACAGCCAGAGAGACAGGAACTGCTTCTTTGTTCTCTTAGGAGGTTTCAGAAATGTTATGCCTTTCTGTACTAGATTCTTTAGTTTGGGAGTTATTGCAGGACGTTTAGCATATTTTGAATTGCTGTTTTCTGTGGCCGAAAAATTCACCTTCAAAGGTGCCAGGAATGTTCCCTCTTTCCTGGCAAAGGAAAAGGCTGAGAGTCAGACTGACAGGGTCTGCTGATGTCTTTGTTTAGGAGGTTTCAGACGAGCTATGTCTTTCTGTACTAGATTCTTTAGTTTGGCAGTTATTGCTGGACGTTTAGTATGTTTTGAATTACAGTCTGCTACGGCCGAGAAAAACGCCTTCAAAGATGCCAGGAACGTTCCCCCTTTCCTGACAAAAAGAAAGGCTGAGGGTCAGACTGACAGGGGCTGCTTCTGACTTCGGTTATATGGTTTCAGACAAGCTATGCCTTTCTGTACTAGATTCTTTAGTTTGGGAGTTATTGCTGGACGTATAGTATATTTTGAATTACAGTCTGCTACGGCCGAGAAAAACACCTTCAAAGATGCCAGGAATGTTCCCTCTTTCCTGGCAAAGGAAAAGGCTGACAGCCAGAGAGACAGGAACTGCTTCTTCGTTCTCTTAAGAGGCTTCAGAGAAGTTATGACTTTCTGTACTAGATTCTTTACTTTGGGAGTTAGTGCTGGACGTTTAGCATGTTTTGAATTGCAGTCTGCTAGGGCCGAGAAAAACACCTAAGGAGGTACCAGGAATGTTCCCTCTTTCTTGGCAAAGTAAAAGGCTGACAGCCAGACTGACAGGGTCTGCTGATGTCTTTGTTTAGGAGGTTTCAGACGAGCTATGTCTTTTTGTAATAGATTCTATAGTTTGGGAGTTATTGGTGGACGTTTAGCATGTCTTGAAATGCAGTCTGCTACGGCCGAGAAATACACCTAAGGAGGTACCAGGAATGTTCCCTCTTTCCTGGCAAAGGAAAAGGCTGAGAGCCAGACTGACAGGGGCTGGTTATATCTTTGGTTAGGAGGTTTCAGACAAGCTATGTCTTTCTGTACTAGATTCTTTACTTTGGGAGTTATTGCTGGACGTTTAGCATGTTTTGAATTGCAGTCTGCTAGGGCCGAGAAAAACACCTTCAAAGATGCCAGGAATGTTCCCTCTTTCCTGGCAAAGGAAAAGGCTGACAGCCAGAGAGACAGGAACTGCTTCTTTGTTCCCTTAGGAGGTTTCAGAGAAGTTATGCCTTTCTGTACTAGATTCTTTACTTTGGGAGTTATTACTGGACGTTTAGCATGTTTTGAATTACAGTCTGCTACGGCCGAGAAAAACACCTAGGGAAGTACCAGGTATGTTCCCTCTTTCCTGGCAAAGTAAAAGGCTGACAGCCAGAGAGACAGGAACTGCTTCTTTGTTCTCTTAGGAGGTTTCAGAAATGTTATGCCTTTCTGTACTAGATTCTTTAGTTTGGGAGTTATTGCAGGACGTTTAGCATGTTTTGAATTGCTGTTTTCTGTGGCCGAAAAATACACCTTCAAAGATGCCAGGAATGTTCCCTCTTTCCTGGCAAAGGAAAAGGCTGAGAGTCAGACTGACAGGGTCTGCTGATGTCTTTGTTTAGGAGGTTTCAGACGAGCTATGTCTTTCTGTACTAGATTCTTTAGTTTGGCAGTTATTGCTGGACGTTTAGTATGTTTTGAATTACAGTCTGCTACGGCCGAGAAAAACGCCTTCAAAGATGCCAGGAACGTTCCCCCTTTCCTGACAAAAAGAAAGGCTGAGGGTCAGACTGACAGGGGCTGCTTCTGACTTCGGTTATATGGTTTCAGACAAGCTATGCCTTTCTGTACTAGATTCTTTAGTTTGGGAGTTATTGCTGGACGTATAGTATATTTTGAATTACAGTCTGCTACGGCCGAGAAAAACACCTTCAAAGATGCCAGGAATGTTCCCTCTTTCCTGGCAAAGGAAAAGGCTGACAGCCAGAGAGACAGGAACTGCTTCTTCGTTCTCTTAAGAGGCTTCAGAGAAGTTATGACTTTCTGTACTAGATTCTTTACTTTGGGAGTTAGTGCTGGACGTTTAGCATGTTTTGAATTGCAGTCTGCTAGGGCCGAGAAAAACACCTAAGGAGGTACCAGGAATGTTCCCTCTTTCTTGGCAAAGTAAAAGGCTGACAGCCAGACTGACAGGGTCTGCTGATGTCTTTGTTTAGGAGGTTTCAGACGAGCTATGTCTTTTTGTAATAGATTCTATAGTTTGGGAGTTATTGGTGGACGTTTAGCATGTTTTGAAATGCAGTCTGCTACGGCCGAGAAATACACCTAAGGAGGTACCAGGAATGTTCCCTCTTTCCTGGCAAAGGAAAAGGCTGAGAGCCAGACTGACAGGGGCTGGTTATATCTTTGGTTAGGAGGTTTCAGACAAGCTATGTCTTTCTGTACTAGATTCTTTACTTTGGGAGTTATTGCTGGACGTTTAGTATGTTTTGAATTACAGTCTGCTAGGGCCGAGAAAAACACCTTCAAAGATGCCAGGAATGTTCCCTCTTTCCTGGCAAAGGAAAAGGCTGACAGCCAGACTGACAGGAGCTGCTTCTGTCTTCGGTTAGGAGGTTTCAGACAAGCTATGCCTTTCTGTACTAGATTCTTTAGTTTGGGAGTTATTGCTGGACGTTTAGCATGTTTTGAATTACAGTCTGCTACGGCCGAGAAAAACACCTTGAAAGATGCCAGGAATGTTCCCTCTTTCCTGGCAAAGGAAAAGGCTGACAGCCAGAGAGACAGGAACTGCTTCTTCGTTCTCTTAAGAGGTTTCAGAGAAGTTATGCCTTTCTGTACTAGATTCTTTACTTTGGGAGTTATTGCTGGACGTTTAGCATGTTTTGAATTGCAGTCTGCTACGGCCGAGAAAAACACCCAAGGAGGTACCAGGAATGTTCCCTCTTTCCTGGCAAAGGAAAAGGCTGAGAGCCAGACTGACAGGGGCTGGTGATGTCTTTGGTTAGGAGGTTTCAGACAAGCTATGTCTTTCTGTACTAGATTCTTTAGTTTGGGAGTTATTGCTGGACGTTTAGTATGTTTTGAATTACAGTCTGCTACGGCCGAGAAAAACACACAAAGAGGTACCAGGAATGTTCCCTCTTTCCTGGCAAAGGAAAAGGCTGAGAGCCAGACTGACAGGGGCTGCTTATGTCTTCGGTTAGGAGGTTTCAGACAAGCTATGCCTTTCTGTACTAGATTCTTTAGTTTGGGAGTTATTGCTGGACGTTTAGTATGTTTTGAATTACAGTCTGCTACGGCCGAGAAAAACACCTTCAAAGATGCCAGGAATGTTCCCTCTTTCCTGGCAAAGGAAAAGGCTGACAGCCAGAGAGACAGGAACTGCTTCTTCGTTCTCTTAGGAGGCTTCAGAGAAGTTATGACTTTCTGTACTAGATTCTTTACTTTGGGAGTTATTGCTGGACGTTTAGCATGTTTTGAATTGCAGTCTGCTAGGGCCGAGAAAAACACCTAAGGAGGTACCAGGAATGTTCCCTCTTTCCTGGCAAAGTAAAAGGCTGACAGCCAGACTGACAGGGTCTGCTGATGTCTTTGTTTAGGAGGTTTCAGAGAAGCTATGTCTTTCTGTACTAGATTCTTTAGTTTGGGAGTTATTGCTGGACGTTTAGCATGTTTTGAATTGCAGTCTGCTACGGCCGAGAAATACACCTAAGGAGGTACCAGGAATGTTCCCTCTTTCCTGGCAAAGGAAAAGGCTGAGAGCCAGACTGACAGGGGCTGCTTATATCTTTGGTTAGGAGGTTTCAGACAAGCTATGTCTTTCTGTACTAGATTCTTTACTTTGGGAGTTATTGCTGGACGTTTAGCATGTTTTGAATTACAGTCTGCTACGGCCGAGAAAAACGCCTTCAAAGATGCCAGGAATGTTCCCTCTTTCCTGACAAAAAGAAAGGCTGAGAGCCAGACTGACAGGGGCTGCTTCTGACTTCGGTTAGATGGTTTCAGACAAGCTATGCCTTTCTGTACTAGATTCTTTAGTTTGGGAGTTATTGCTGGACGTTTAGCATGTTTTGAATTACAGTCTGCTACGGCCGAGAAAACCACCTTCGAAGATGCCAGGAATGTTCCCTCTTTCCTGGCAAAGGAAAAGGCTGACAGCCAGAGAGACAGGAACTGCTTCTTCGTTCTCTTAGGAGGTTTCAGACAAGCTATGTCTTTCTGTACTAGATTCTTTACTTTGGGAGTTATTGCTGGACGTTTAGCATGTTTTGAATTGCAGTCTGCTACGGCCGAGAAAAACACCTAAGGAGGTGCCAGGAATGTTCCCTCTTTCCTGGCAAAGGAAAAGGCTGACAGCCAGACTGACAGGGTCTGCTGCTGTCTTTGTTTAGGAGGTTTCAGACAAGCTATGTCTTTCTGTACTAGATTCTTTAGTTTGGGAGTTATTGCTGGACGTTTAGCATGTTTTGAATTGCAGTCTGCTACGGCCGAGAAAAACAGCTTTAGGAGATACCAGGAATGTTCCCTCTTTCCTGGCAAAGGAAAAGGCTGACAGCCAGACTGACAGGGACTGCTTCTGTCGTTCTGTTAGGAGGTTTCAGACAAGCTATGTCTTTCTGTACTAGATTCTTTACTTTGGGAGTTATTGCTGGACGTTTAGCATGTTTTGAATTGCAGTCTGCTACGGCCGAGAAAAACACCCAAGGAGGTACCAGGAATGTTCCCTCTTTCCTGGCAAAGTAAAAGGCTGACAGCCAGAGAGACAGGAACTGCTTCTGTGTTCTCTTAGGAGGTTTCAGACAAGCTATGTCTTTCTGTACTAGATTCTTTACTTTGGGAGTTATTGCTGGACGTTTAGCATGTTTTGAATTGCAGTCTGCTACGGCCGAGAAAAACACCTTAAGGAGGTACCAGGAATGTTCCCTCTTTCCTGGCAAAGTAAAAGGCTGACAGCCAGAGTGACAGGGGCTGCTTCTGTCTTGTGTTAGGAGGTTTCAGACAAGCTATGCCTTTCTGTACTAGATTCTTTAGTTTGGGAGTTATTGCTGGACGTTTAGCATGTTTTGAATTGCAGTCTGCTACGGCCGAGAAATACACCTTCAAAGATGCCAGGAATGTTCCCTCTTTCCTGGCAAAGGAAAAGGCTGAGAGCCAGACTGACAGGGGCTGCTTCTGTCTTCTGTTAAGAGGTTTCAGACAAGCTATGCCTTTCTGTACTAGATTCTTTAGTTTGGGAGTTATTGCTGGACGTTTAGCATGTTTTGAATTGCAGTCTGCTACGGCCGAGAAAAACACCTAAGGAGGTACCAGGAATGTTCCCTCTTTCCTGGCAAAGTAAAAGGCTGACAGCCAGACTGACAGGGGCTGCTGCATGTCTTTGTGTTAGGAGGTTTCAGACAAGCTATGTCTTTCTGTACTAGATTCTTTACTTTGGGAGTTATTGCTGGACGTTTAGCATGTTTTGAATTGCAGTCTGCTACGGCCGAGAAATACACCTAAGGAGGTACCAGGAATGTTCCCTCTTTCCTGGCAAAGGAAAAGGCTGACAGCCAGAGTGACAGGGGCTGCTTATATCTTTGTTTAGGAGGTTTCAGACAAGCTATGTCTTTCTGTACTAGATTCTTTACTTTGGGAGTTATTGCTGGACGTTTAGCATGTTTTGAATTGCAGTCTGCTAGGGCCGAGAAAAACACCTTTAAGAGGTACCAGGAATGTTCCCTCTTTCCTGGCAAAGGAAAAGGCTGAGAGCCAGACTGACAGGGGCTGCTTCTGTCTTCGGTTAGGAGGTTTCAGACAAGCTATGCCTTTCTGTACTAGATTCTTTAGTTTGGGAGTTATTGCTGGACGTTTAGCATGTTTTGAATTGCAGTCTGCTACGGCCGAGAAATACACCTAAAGAGGTACCAGGAATGTTCCCTCTTTTCCTGGCGCATGGAAAAGGCTTTGAACCAGAGTGACAGGTGTTTGGGAACTTGTGATTTCTACTCTGGAGGACATAAAAGCGGAGCAGGCAGCCGCCTTGGAATATGTTAAAGCTCTCACGGTTCACGGCCTTGCCCTGCTGTTAAAGTTTTGAGCCCCTAGTTCCAGGACCTCCTGCCCCTGCACCCGAATACTGACGAATACAAAGCAACACAGACTAAAGCACCAGTCAGTGTTGTCCCCATGGCACCTCGTGAGCCTATGTACACTAACAAGGATGCTGTGGACACGGCCAAAGGTCCTACAGTGACGGTCCAGAATCCGCCTTGCCAGAATCCGCCTTGCCAGCCATCCAGATCAGGGACCCACTTCGTCTCTGCACCCACCCGCTCCCACCCACATCTCCCAACGAACGCGGCCATCAATCAGTGTCTCACTGACGACCCGCAGACCAGAGAGGCTTCTCTTCGGAGCCTGGGCACGTGGAGGTGGCGTCGGGGCGGGGAAAAACGGCTCGATCAGGTTATTTTGAGTTCGAACTGAAGGGGACTCGAGTTTCTGCTCAATCGCAGAAACGAGCCGGGAAAAAGAGACATGTGGGAACGACCGGGTGGTGGAGAAAAGTTTATGTGGGAGCCGGTGGGAGGTGGACGGAGCGTGGAGTCGGCGCGGCGCCCGGTCCACCGCGCCCACGGGTCCCCACCGCTTCCGCTTGTCATAGCGCTCGCCCGGCTCCTGGCGCTTCGCCGGGGCTCAGACCCAGTGGCCGCCGGGGTCGCGCTGTGCTTCGCTGCGGGGGTGAGAGAAAAGCGGCGCAGCGGGAAGCGGGCGAAAGCGCGGCGCGGCGCCGGGTGCCTCTGCAGAAGAGATGCGGAAGTCGGGGAGCCGCCCCCCCCCCTCGGCCCCGCCGGGGGCGCGGGGTCGCTACTAGGAGTGAGGTCATCGCGGCGCTGTTTACGTCGCTTCACTGCACTTCCCCCCCCATCCGTACGGACAGGTGCGTGCGGTGACTCGCGTCTTGCGGTGTCGTTTTGTCTGATGAATCGGTTTGCAGAGTATGTGCTGCAGGGTCAGAGATGCGCTTATCCTAACTGAGAGCAAGGCTGGTTATTAAGCAAACGGAGTTTTGATGGCGACCGGTGAAAGTGGGAAGCTTATTTTAAAATTAACTTGGAAAATAGAATTTCCCGTTTGAGTCGATCAATGCTGCTTACTCAAAAACCAGAATTGCACAACGGTTAGATTTAAAAATAGAAACTCCCCATTTGGGTTGATTAATAGCAGCTTACTAAAGAAAAACTTGCCCACTTACAAGATTTAATACAGGAGCAACTGACCAAGGGTCATATAGAAGCCTTCCACAAGGCTGTGGAAGACATGCCAAAATTTTTAAAAATATTTTTTAGTGCATTTTTCATTATGCTTTTACTCTCTGATGATTAGGAAAAATTTGCTTTTTCAGTCCCTACTATAAAAAATGAACCCATGAAAAAAGGTATCTGGGTGTGCTCCCACAAAGCATAAGCAACAAAAAAATTCACCAACTATGGGCCAGACTTATCTAGCTTGGGCACTTGCTCCAGTATGAAAAGTGCATCCTGACCTAATCCTTTATCATTACATGGATGATATACTGATTGCAGGAAAAAACTTGGACATTGAAAGTTTGATTCTTGTGAGCTAGTAACAGTGCATTTGAAAAGCAAGGGGTTACACATTTGCTCCAGAAAAAATTCAAAAACAGCCAGTGTGGAAATATCTGGGGTGGCAGATTGATAAAAGTACCATAACACCCCAAAAGATTGAGATCTGAGGCTGAGGTCATGCACATTAAATGATGTCGAAAGCTGCTCGAGATATGTCAACTGGGTTGGGCCATTGCATGGCATTACGAATAGGGAATTGGAACCTTTAGTGGCATTGCTAAAGGGAGGAGGTGGTGCAGGAGCACCGAGAATCCTGTCAGAAGAAGCTAAAAAGGCCCTGGAAGTTATTAGTAACAAAATCAAGACTACATATACCCATCGATGGGATCCTGACTGGGACATAGGAGTCACAGTCATTAATCAAACAGAGCATGTGTTTGCTATTATAATGCAGTGGACTAATGACAAAGATCCCTTAAGGTTGTTAGAATGGGTGTTCTTGCCAATGCAGCCAAAAACAGAACCCACATTTCAGAGTATTTAGCTTGAGTCTTAAGGAACAGTACTGCCCTGCAAATAGCGTTATTAGACTATGCAGGGGAAGTGAAAGCGTACCCACCACATAGAATCTTTACAGTAGTACATAACTGTCAAATAGAAGAAAAGCCCTTGTTGTCTGGGCATCCGGTTCGGGGTATTACAGTATTTACTGATGCGGAGGTAGAATTCAGAAGGCTGCTATTACATGGCAAGAGAATGAAAATGGCAGGATTTGATGTTAAAGAGCCCACGCCTCAACTCAGCCATTGGAGTTGCAGGCGATTGTAAGGGTGTTTGACAAGTGGGAAGCCAAACTGGTTAATATAGTATGTAATTCAGTGTGTGTGGTGGGAATAGTGACCTGAATGGAACAGGCACTATCACACTGTATCACCTCAGAGGGCGCCAGCAAAGAGAAACCTCAAGGTAGGAGCAGGACAGAGGAAGAACCAATGCCAAGGAGACCTGCCAAGAAAGGCATCCAGGCCGCCTTCCCCACCTCAGCTCAGTCTTGGTGATTTACACCTCTTTCCCACCCTCTACTCCCCTCCCTGCCCCACTTCCCCCACATGTGTCCAGGTTCTTCTCCACTAGCCCTGGTCAGCCACGCGTGTGGACTACACGGCCAACCTCTTCCTCCATGCCCTGACAATGGGACACTCCACAGGCACTGAGTCTTGAAGCACCCCAGCACAAAGGGGCTTCTGGACAGATAAGAAGCAGCCGGCTGCTGCTGCCCATCACTAGAGCAGGGATGAGGGCTGGGGTACCAGGGAGGTTGTTAGCTATCCCAGAGAAGGCTTCATGCCCTTGGAGAGGGTTGTGGCCTGTTTGTGTAACAGGGTGTTGGGAGAGACCGGGAGCTGCAGAAAAGGGCTGCTGTAGGGGGCAGATAAAGTTCTCTGCAAGTTCCAAAGTGTAAACTGGCCCAAGTCAAAGGAGCCAAAGTTTACTGCTGACCAAGGCCGAGCCCATCAGCAATGGTCACAGAGCCTCTGTGAATCATATATATGAGAAAAAATACTGCAGGCAGGAGCATTTTGCCACCGGAGAACAGATTGAGGAGATGAAGTGACCTGTGCAGACACCAAGGTCAGGGACAGCGTGGGAGGAGGTGCCCCAGGTGCTGGAGAGAAAGGTGCCCCTGCGGCCTGTGGACAAACCCGTGGTGGAGTGGGTGTTGTTCCCCCTGCAGTCCATGGAAAGGCAGAGACCCAACCTGCCCAGTGGAGAGGCTCCATGCTGGGTGAAGCAGGTGGAGGAGCATGGAGAAGATGCTGTGACCCGCGTTGGAGCAAGCCTCTGCCAGCACTTGCAGCCCACAGAGATGAGCGCGACAGAGAGTCCTGCGTCGGAGCAGGTTTGCTGGGGGAGGGCCCCGCAACCCCGTGGAGGACTGGAGAGACACTGTGGTTTATGACTGCCCACCATAACAGTGACTCACGGCAAGGGCAGCTGATGGGCAGATCAAGCCCTGTGGGAAAGGACTCACGCTGGAGAAGTCCGTGGAGGACTGTCTGCCGTGGGTGGGACCCCATGGTGCAGCAGGAGAGGGTGTGGACCATGAATGCTTCCACCCCCTGGCCAAGAAGGAAACCATCTTGCAAGGGCAGGCCAAAACCCCATTTCCCAGTCCACTGCCCTGCCCTGTGCTATGATGTGGGGAGGAAGAGGAGTGAAATCATGACTAGAGGAGAGTCTGCTAAGAAGGGAGTTGGGGGGAGATAGAGGTGTTTTAAGATCTGGAAAAGGAAAACAGCTCATGAAGAAGTAACCGAGAACCCCATTTTTCCCCAGTCCCTGCCCGCCCCCTCCCCCTCCCCCGCCCTGTGCCAGAATCGGGGGAAGAAGGGGCAAAACCATGGCTAAAGGGAAATCTGCTTAGAATGGAGGGGTAGGGGGAAAGTGCTACCGCAAACCCCACGTTTTCCCAGTCCCTGCCCGCCCTGTGCCACAACAGGAGGGAGAGAGAACAAAATTCTGACTAAAAAAGTCTGCTAAGGAGGGAGTGGTGGGGGGAAAGTGTTTAAAAGATCTGGGTGCGTTTGCCTTTAAGATTTGGTCGCGCTCCCGACTCTGGTTTCATTGGGGTTTTTTTAGTGTAGTGTAATAAATTAGATAGTTTTCTTTCCTTCACTCTGTGTTAGGTCTGTTGCGCCCATGCTGTTGACCACAGGGTATGATCTCTCCCTATCCTTACACTGATTCCTAAGCCCTCTCAGCCTGCATTTTTCTCCCCTGTCCAACTACAAAGAGGAGTGATAGACCGACTTTGGTGGGTGTCTGGCCTTCAGCCAGGCCTAAACCACCACAGACATTCAAACCTCGATGGGGAGTCAAACAGGAAGCCTGCAAGCTGGAGAGGGGACAGGAAGAATGGGCTCTGCTCATGCCTGGAGTTGTGCAGCCATGAGTATTTTCCTTTCCCCACAGGCACCACTTGGGTCAACTGCCTTGCTGGGCCACAACCGGGAGATTTCCAGTCTCCATCCCTCCCAGCATGTGGGGCACCCTGCCTGTGGCTGACCTGGAGACAAAGCAGCCCACAGCTTCTGTTCACATGCACCCTGGGGTCCTGGGCTCTCTCCAATGGTCTGCCCTGGTCACCCTCTCCAGGCAGTGAAGTCCAGTCCCTAGTGTGGTTTGTGGCCAAGGTGTCCCCCCTTTGTCATCTGTGGAGGAGAGGCCCAGGATGAACTTGGGCCAATTTCCACTGAAGCACATTGAAGAAGAGAGAACAGAAGGTTGTTAACATGTTTATTGGTTTGTTGGTTCTTTTCCAACACAGTAAATCCTCTCTGACAGCATGCAGGTTAGTTAAATCTGGTTTACATATTGCTGTCTTGTGAGTGCCGCAGCCTTGATGCTGCCGTGACAAAACCAGATGGCACTCAGACAGGAAAATGTGTTAAATTCCGCTGTGACTGGGAAAACAAAAAAAAAACCCAACACAACCAAACAAAAGCCAAGCCAAAACAAACCACCCACAAAAATAACCCCAACAATATCAAAAGAACAAACCACCCAGAGAAAAACAAACTGACCAACAAAGCTGAGGTGAGGAAACAAAGGCCAGACCACCTCCAGGGGAACCACATGGCACTGCTTGGACGACAATGCAGGGGAATGGAAACCAAAAAGGTCTGGGAGGAGATAAACCCTTAATATATATATATATTATGTATAGGTATTTTTATATGTATCAATCTGGAAGGGACACGCTGAGAAAACAAGAGTTTGCAGTGATATCTACAGTAAAAAGGAGCTACACATCTTTCAAGAAGTCACACCAAGAAGGAAGTACACGGCAGAACAAAGTGGGGGACACGTCGGGGACACTGGTGTCTTGGGGTGGCCCCATTCCAGCAAGGGACCCAGGCTGGAGCAGGGCACAGGTCTCAGGGCCAAAAGCCCTCGTACTCCTGCTGGGAGCCCCAGGACCCCTGCACTCCTTGCTGAGGAAGGGTGAGTGCTTTTGGGGGCTGGGTGGCACCTGCTCCCTGCAGGCTGGTTCCTCACCCAGATGGTGGCCCATGGTCAGTCCCACAGAGGTCACCACTGGGGTCTCCCCTGAGGCCATCCACAAAGAGCTGAGCACCAGAGCTAGGCTCCCACCCTGGGTGTGGGAGGAGCTGGACTTGGCTATCCACGGGTTGGGCATGGGACAGCAGCAAAGGCTGGGTGGCCGATGGTGGCGTTATGCGATAGTGCAGCTCTCTGTGCCAAGCACGAGAAGCTGGTGGCCAGTGGCCAGAGGGGGCCTGCAGCTCACAGGGAGCCAAGCCCTTGAGAGATGCCCAGCTCAGAGTGATGGAGAGATGCTGGGGCTGTGGAGGGTGGGTGGGTCTGGCCAGCTCTGTGGGCAAAGCCAGGCACCAGCATGCTCGCCATGCCCCATGGGTCACCCCACACTGCCAACACTTCCAAGTGATGCATACTGCACAGGGCAGAGGTGCTGCGGGCTCCCCAGCATTGCAGGGAGAGAGGGTCTCATCTTATTGCTAATGGCTCCATCACGGTGATACCAACAGGCTGTGGCAAAACAGGAGAGGAGGTTTGACACCAAGTTTGCCCAAAACTGTAGCCTCTGAGCCCTGGTGGCCTCAACCCAAGAGTGGAACTGCAGTGTGGCAGGAATTGATCAAGCCAGGGGACACCCATGTGTGTCCGTCATCCCTCAGTGCATTTTTGATGGCAGGTGGTGATTGTCCTTGCAACAAAAGACCAAGGAAGTGCCACCAGAGGCAAGGGCATGGGCAGAAGCAGGAGGACCCGCATGCCATACTCCTGCTCTGGTGGCTTCTGGAGCAGGGCTGAGCCCTCTCCTGCTGCCTCAGAGCAGCCCTCAGGCTGCCTTACCAGTGTGGGGCAACAGTTTGGGGTACAATTTCTCATAATGCTCAGGCAGTTCTGGGACAGCAGGTCCTGGGTGTGCTGGAACATCCCATGCTAGCTCTCCCCAGGGAGAGCCAGTGGGAAAAAATGGGATCTGCATCTCCTGCAAGGGCCCAGTGACCTCCCGGTGAGTGCTGCTCCCTGGCTTTGCCTTCCCTCTGGTTTGGCCAGCTGTCAGTTGACTTTGGAGGATCAATCTATCTCCTGTGTCCTCTTCATGTCTGTAGAGTCTGCTGTCCTGCCCCATTCCACCATCCTGTCCCCATTTCACCACCAATCCTGGCTCCATGCCCCTGCCACCCACCCTCCCAAGCCTGGATCAGACCCATGCTGGGGGCCATGAGGACTAATGCAGGACCATGTGTGACTGCTGGCTGAAGCCAGGAGCCAGAGCCAGGAGGCAGTGAGAAGCAAAGCACATTTCCTTCTCTGGTACCAGACAAGAGGATGAGGCCAACGGCAAAGAAGACAAATCAACGCCGAAGGAGCGAAGGCCCTGGTCAGGGATGTCCATGGGGCCGGGTGGGTGCTGGCAGGATACTGATGGATGGGAGATGGCTCTGGAGGAGTCGTCAGCGGTGGGCGTGGACCTCAGCATGATACCTCCATGGTATGGTTGATCTGCCCCATGGCCTCAGTGCTCTCCAGTGGGTGCAGGCACGCGGGCGGGTGCCATCCACTGAGCTGGCACTGGTGAGGGAGGCTGTGCGAGGGCGTGCCAGGCGGGTCATGCTGGCGGATGGCACTGCATGGGCAAAGAGACAGCCGTGGTGCTCAGTTCCCTCCAAGCTGGAAGGACCTGAGCTGACATTGTCTTACACAAGCAAAGCCACCGATCCTGCTCCCTGCTGTGAATGACCCTGGGCAGAAGCTTGCAGCATGCGGTGCTGTGACAACATGAGCAGCTCTGGGCCAGCAAGGACAGTGGGGCAGGAAAGGGCACCCTAGGGCAGGCTGCACACCGGGCACAGTGCCCGGACACGCAACCACTGAGAATGAGACGGTGAGGCCCCGGGCTGCCATGTTTTGGGGAAGGGATAGGCATGAATGGGAGATCTCCCAGCTCCCCAGGGTGTGCAGGGAAGGTGACACCCTCCTCCATCCATGACACCCAACAGGCACAGCTGTTGGCTGGCTGCAAGGAGGGCACACTGGGCACACGGCTGAGCCTGCACCCACATACGGGGGCACTTCTCCAAATGTAATTCCTCAGCCCCTAGCTCAGGGTGCCATCTCAGGCAAAGCGGAGTGAGGCGGAGGGTGCCTGGCTGGGAACGGCCAGCCCTGCACCCAGGCTGCTCCCAGGATGCCCAGGCAGCTCGAGGGCACAGGCCACACAGGCACCATGCAGCAGCGGGCACGGGCCAAGTAGCACTGAGCTGTACCTGTGCCTCCACTCAGCCTCCGATCCTTCAGGTGGGCGACTGGTAGGGGTGGGCGGGAGAAGGGCAGGAGGGCAGAGAGAGATCATGAGCCATTCTGGCCACAACATGGGGCCAGGAGCCCTGTTCAACCACACATGTGTGTGTACATGGACCTGCACATGTGCACGCAGACCTGCACACAGACACATGTGCACATGTATCTGCAAACACACACACACTTGTACACAGTCCTTCACACACATGCACACATGGGTGTGCACGCCTACACCCATGCTCACAGAACACACACACACACACTCGTGCACAGGGACTCTGCATGCTGTGCGCACATGCACACACACACAACCCCTGCTTGTACACACACACACATGCCTGTGTGCACACACACACAGAAACCCTGGCCACACATAATGTGCACACAGAGCCTGTACAGTCCAGTTGCCCACAGACAGACACCTTTGTCACACAAGCCCCAGACACCGTGCAGCCCTCCTTCAGTGTGGACAAATAGGCTGCCAGGCTCCTCTCTGGGGTCGGCACACGTGCGCACAGGCACATGCATCATGCACACACGCACACTGGCAGACGCACACCAGCCCCGTGCCCAGCCCTGGCACTCACTGTAGCCCATGCCTTGCAGGAAGTACTTGAAGGCTTCAGTCAGCTTGCCAGGCTGCGGGGAGAGAGGGCTGAGTCAAGGCAGTACTAGGCCTCAGACCCTGCGCAAGACCCCTGTGCAACCTCATCCCCACCCCCTGCATCAGTGCACATCTCAGTGTACCCAGTTAACTGGGGAGGTTGGGAGAGACTCACCTGTGTGACCTGGGGCAGCCCACCAGGAGTCAGCAGCATCTGCAAAGAGAAGGTCCTGCTTAGTTTTGCCTTTGCTGTCCACACTGTCCCCTGGTACCCACTGGTAGAATGCCACTACTGGGGCCTGCCCTGCTCCCCACATGCCCTCCAAGCTCCATGGCCAGGACAGGCCTTGAGTGGAGAGAGGGATTGCAACACTGGGCAGAGGGCAGTGGGGCACTCTGCGGGCAGCAGGGACTGCCCAGCACTGCTCCCTACCACCTGGCACACAGCCAAGGGGAAGGTAGTGTTGGTAGGATCCAGCTTGGAGTTACACTCCACCTGTGAGCAGAGGGGTGATATCAGCACCTTGGGATGCCTTGAGCCTGGCAGAGGTTGCCTACAGGTCCCACCACTGCCCTGTGGCACTCTCTCCCGCTGGCATCCCACCCCAACCAAATGGAGACAGGGCACTAGGCCCAGGCCTTGAGGGCCAAGCCTCCAGAACCAGCATCCCCTTGCCACTGGGACAGGGAGGACCTTTCTCCTGCCCAAGGCTGGTATCTGGAGGTAAGGAGAGTGGGCTGGGAAAGGGAGGCGAGTGGAGCTGATGGAGGCATCCTGTGTGTCACATACATGTGCGTAAGCACACAAGTATGCTCACATGCATATGCCAGAGGCCACGTGTGTTGGCGGGAAGAGGATGTGTGTGTTGTTACACGCTATGAACAAACATGGCCACCTGCACAGTACCCGTGGCTGAAGGTGTGAGCGTGGCCAGCCACACATGTGCAAGTGTGTCTGTGCAAGCAGCTGTTCGTGTGTGTGTGGCCAGGCAGAAAAGCGTGCCCATGTGCTGGAACAGCCAAGTGTGCATGTTGTGAGCACAACTGGGCAGATGAGGAAATGGTGGTTCTCCAGGCATGGCAACCATGCAGAAATGCATGTGCACATGTGTCCTCACAAGCAGGTAGGTTTGCACATGTGCACGCTCTGCCTGTGCAAGCTTAGGTGTCTGAGCAGGCAGTGAACATGGGCGTGCCACCCCACAGGCACTACTCCACCACCCACCACTCCCTCTTCAGCAGGTGCATTGTCTCCGACCACCAGCATCACAGGGCACCTGGAAGTGAGAGGAGGAAGAGGCACAGTCAGGGCTTGGCCTGGGTGGGTTCCACTCCCCTGGAAACCCCCACGCCATGCCAGCATGACTCTTACCGCAGTGTCTTGGCATTGGGCACAGTCCCAGGCCGGTTGATGTCCAGGTCCCTGCGGCTGATGGAGAAGAAAGAGGGCCAGTATGAGCCCACAGGCAAGTGCTGCCACCAAAGTGCGAGAGCTGGGGCCCCACCAGCTCTGGGAAGCAACACTCAGGCCCCTGTTCCAGCACCCCATGGTCACCTCTGCTACAACTTGAGTAGAGCCAACACCATGGGTTGCTGCAACCAACAAGCGTGGCAAGGTTTGCAACCCTCTTCGTGCATGGGATGGCATCTCTTCCCCCTTCCCCAAACCTGTTCTAGCACCCAGCACAGGCAGAGATGCAGTAACACACGTGTCCATGGCCAAGGCAAGGTGCCCACCCACTCCCCACATTCACTGCGCCAGGCTATAGCATGCACTCAACAGGGGCGAGAGTTCTCATGGTGGCCTCGGGGCCCACCCACCAACACTGTGGCCCCTCACCCTGGCACAGATAGAGGTCCTGCCTGCTGGCAAGGACTCCTGGGGTGCTCACCTGTTGTACATGTTGAGGGAAGAGCTGGAGGTTGAACTGGTTCACCACGCTGCTGATCTGCTGCCGATAGCTCTGCACCAGCTCTGTGTTGTTCACCCAGTTCTTCCTGTGTGAGCAGAAGATGGAGATCAGGGCAGGCACTGCTGCATCCACACAGAAGGAAACCCTTACTGCCTCAGGCCCGGTCCATGAGGTGCCAGCCCGCGATGCAGAGGGGGAGGATGCTGGGCACAAGTCACATACACACGTCGAGGCTACGCCCCAGATCCCATGGCAGGAGGGATCCCAGCAGGGCTGGACTAGCCTGATCCCTGGGGAACAGTGCAGGGCCAATGGCACTGTGGCCTGGCAGGCAGGGCACAGGGGAGGGGGGCCAGTTGCAGGGCCAGCAGGATGCACAGCCCTTACCTGGCTAAACAGGTGGGACAGGACAGTGTCTGGCAGCGTGCTGGTGAGGCCAGAGAGCTGTGGAGGGAACATGAGGACACCATGCTGCAGCGGCTGGCTCCTGCCCCAGGGAGTCACTGGGTCTGGGGGAAGGGGAGTTGGGACCCTGCCCACCTTGGCTGCTGCCCGCAGTCAATCCAGCCTTTGCCATTGGGGTCAATGTTCATGAGGACCAGTCCTTCCGCACGACCAGATCCCGGGAAGATGAGCTGCAGTGAGCAAGAGGGATGATGCTCAGCGGCAGGAAGGAGGGGTGCAGCCCGCGCTAGCCCCTGGCAAGCTTACTACTGCCAGCTGCACCGACACCATCCCCGGGATGACATGCCCCATCCTTGGAGAGATGGGAGACCTGTAGAAAGACTTCCCAGCTGCCATGGCCACAGCACTGCCACCCCAGCCCCCTTTGTCCCTCCAGTAGTCTTCACAGTGGCACAGCCTGGCCAAGGTGTCAGGTCCTGCTCTTCCCCATGCTCCAGGCTGACTGCAGGTACGGACAACTCAGGGCCAGCCCACCCCAGCCCCAGGCTCACCGCAAACTTGGCCAGCACGTAGGCTCCTGCCCCAACACCAATCCCGATCACATGCTTGAACCTGGAAAGCAGAGAGGTGCATATGGGGGGACAGTGGGCTCCAGCATGGGTTCCCTGGGAGTCCCCCTTCGCCCACAGCACGGAGCACAAGAAGACACACAGGGTGCCGCTTACAAGGACAACTCCCCCAGCCCCAGCCCCAAGCCCCTGCCTGTCTCCCTGCCCCATGCCCTCAAACTGGCAGCCATGAAGTGGAGGATGACTCACCCAAAGTGCTGTACCACACTGGGCAACATGGCAGCCAGCTGGTCCATGGAGGGGTACTGGTACCTGGGGCACAGGACAGCAGTTATGGGACCCATGCAGAGCAGGAAGGCTAGGACAAGGAAATGCCACCACCCGCACACCCAGCCCCATTGCCCACCCCAGCCAGTCAGTGCCATGGCCTTTGGCACAGTTCAAAGACCCTGAAGGCAGGGCACCACTGCCCAGGCAGTGACAACCCAGCGAGCAGGGAGATGACATCCTGGAGGGCACAACAAGCCCCTGAGCTGGCACCTACCCCTGGGGGAACTGCAGAGGCTCCTGCCTGCTGGCCTGGTGCATCCACATGGCATACCACAAAGTGCTTCGTGATCTCCTGCATGTCCTCGTAGTTGAAGAAAGGTGTTGAAGCAAAGCTTGTCTGTCAAAGGTCAGGTGAGGATCAGAGACCAAACACCCTAGCACAGGGGCAATAGAGAGAGGTTGCCTGCCCTCCCACTGCTCTTCAATTGGGAGGTGACATGCCACCAAAACCCTTCCATCTCCTTTCTGTCCAGGCTCCTCATCTCCACAGCAGAGACCACAGCCACTGTCAGCAAGGGCTGCATCCCTCCTGGTGATGGGAGGCATGGGGATGGATGGACACAATGAGGAGGAGGAGTTTGGGGTGAGCACTTATCTGCATGGAGGGTGGGACTGGGGGATACAAAGCCAGGAGTTGCAGGACCACGCGGTGGGCAGCATGATTAGCATCAGGGTATTATCTGCCATATCCCTAATCCCCAAGGTTTGCTCAGAAAATATGGGATTTAAGAAATGTCTGCAAATCTCCCTGCTTGGAAACAAAGAAACAGCCCCAGCACTGCTGTGGACAAGCCACCACTATTGCAGCAGGATACAGCCATTGCCAAGGCCTGGAGGGATGCTGTCCCATGCCATCAGTGCCAGGACAAGCCTCCTAAAACATGAGGCTGAGGCAGGTTGTAACTTCCATCACAACCAAAGTGACACCTGGACAGGAGCATGCTGCTGGGATGGTGAGGCAGCTCATGGAGCTGCCAGTGGCTTGGCCTCAGCTGCCAGTGCAGGGGGAGATGCTTCTCCCAGTTCATAGGGCACTGGGCATCCCAGCTCAGCTGTGAGAGCACAGCCCAGGGCAGAGGTCTGGGGTGTGGGTCCAAGACTGCAGCCTAACAGAGAGCACAGCATCCACATCCAGAGCCCTTGCTTAGGGTCCCTCGTTCCCTGCTATTCCCCATCTCCTCTAGCCCCCACTACACCCTGCCGCCAGCTGGGTCCGTGCTCTGAATACCAACAGGCTGGTGGTGGCAGGGCCTGACCTGGCATCCCTGCATCCCATCCTGCCTGGCATGGGCATGTGGACAGCTGGCACTGGGAAGGCCCGAGCATTTCTGGCTGCACTTGGCCCAGGCACTGGGTTTGGCTGAGTATCCAAACCCTCCTGGTTCTCTCAGATGCCTGAGGAGATCCAATGCAGCTTGGGGACCTTCCATGGGAGGAGACAAAGGAGCTGAGTCAGGGGCTTTTGGTCACCATTCTGGCACCCCATGCAGCCCCAGGACTGCTCCTGCCTGCCCCCGCACCCCATGGCCCAGGAACCGGCACTCACGGTTGAGGCCCACGTCATGGTACGTCAGGATGGCCGGGCGATTCCCTTGGGTGAGCCCCGGATGACCACGTGCAGCAGTCCGTAGGGGGTTTCAATGTCATGTTCCTGGGGGAAGAGGAGAGATGGGGTGATACCTGCCTGCCCCAAGACATCCTCTATTGTCCTGCCATTCCACACCTCACCGCTGCTTCCTCAAGCAGCTGGGTCCCACAGGAGCACAAGGGAAGGAGGTGCGGCTATCCTGGGAAAATCCAGCTCTGGGCATCCCAGTGGTGGCAGACAGCAGGAGGAATCAGATGCCAACAGTCCCAGCCTCCGACAAGGAAGGGGAGGGAGGGATTGGTATGGGATAACAAGATTTAGGATTGGAGAGGTCCCAACATGGGATGGGATCACAGACTAGGATCAAGGAATAGAGGACTGGGATGGGATGGGATATCCAAGAGGGTGTGGGAGAGGAGGATTGCAGGTCAGGACAGGATGGGAGATCTTTGAGGGTCTGAGACTGAGGGATTTTTGACAGCAGGGTCACAGCATGGCCTGGATTCACTGTGCCTGGGAGAAATCGGCAGAGATGAGAAATGCTGCAGTCTGATCTCAAAATAGCAGCTAAAGTAACCTTAAAGGCTCCCTTGCTCTGAAGTGGCGGCTGCCCCCATGCAGAGAGCCAGACCTGCCCTGTCTGCCTCCCAGGTTTCCTGTCTGGGACAGCTGCCTTCCCTCACCTTCATGGCCATTGTCCCAGGACAGCAAGGGAAACTGAGGCTATGAGCCCAAGATCTGTACAAAGGCATAGCCCAGGGACAAGGGACCCAGGCTCCAGACACCACTGCCTGCCAGCCAGCCCACTGGCAGGGACCACAAAGGGGATGCTGGCAGGGTGCCCAACCAGCCTGGTCCTCTCTGCAGGTATGGCAGCCTCATGAAGGAGCTGGTGGGAGGGGAGAAGGGGTGTGGGGCGCTCCCACAGCTCGCATGCTGCCAAGGACTCTGAAGGACACAGGCCTGCAGTGGGAGGAACCCCTGAGGTCAGGATCTCCTCACTGCAGTGCCTCCTGCCATCAAGATCCACTGTCCCTCAGCAGGTACGTGGTGCCCAAGGGCAGTTCAAGGGCTCTATGGAGAAAATACTCCACTCCTCAGGGCACCTGACCCACAGCCTTCATCCTCCTCCTCTCCACAGGGCTGTCGTCAGGAAGCAGGTAATGAGGGGGACATCCCCTGCAACAAGATGTGGGGAAATTGAGGCAGAGAAAGGACCTGGCCCAAGGTCACAAAGCAGGAGGCATCCATGTGGTCTGATCCTGGGCACAAGGCTGCATTCATCCCCATCACAGCCCAAACAGCTCAGCCTGCAATCCCATCACAAAATCACATGCCCAAGGTGGCAGCTCCTTCCCCAGCAATGCTTCTCCACCCCCTGACAAGCCACGCACATCCCTGTCCGTGGTGCACCCTCTGCAGTATCACTGGGTACGCAGCCCCACTCCTTGCTGCAGAGGTGGTCACAGATGGGGAGAAGCTGGGGATGCAGGGTGCAGAAAGCAGTGAGAAGCTGCGAAGGGGTGGGGGGTGCTACTGGCAATCCATGGCCACAGCAAGCAGGGGTGCCTGAGAGAGCCCAGCCCTGTCCAGGTTACCCCTTCACCACTGCAGTGCTCCCACCTCGCTTGCCTGCCCTTCACGCCAGCCTATTGCCGTTGGGTGTTGCTGTTACCACAGAGACTAGGAAGTATCCCAGGGATTGCTTCCAAACAGCAAGAGACCTCTCCTTCTGTAATTCCGGGGGAAGGAAAGGGGCAGCATATCCTCCACCATCAGCAGCCCATAGCTTGCAGCTGCGCCTACTCGCCCTCGGCCTCAGCACCGCATCTCCGCTAGGCTCAAGGACAATGCGTCCTCGAAACCTGGGGCACGTCAGGGATGCGGCAGGACGGCTGGGGGAAGGAAGGGCTCCCCAGCAGAAAGTCCCCCCCCAACACCAACACCCACCTCGCCCACACCAAGCCCTCCCGGGTGCAAAGATCCGGCCTGGGCAATCGGGGGAGGTACCGTGGGCAAAACTCCCTGGGCAGGGAGGGCAGCAAGCACGGGGACGGTGGTACCTACCCCATCCCAGCACTCAGGCATGGCGAGGAACCAGGTGGACGAGGATGCACAGGCAGGGTGGGCTGAGCACCGGGTCCGGGCGTGGGGCACGGCGCTGTAGCAGGCTGGGGCGAGGCAGAGCTGTGTGCTGGCTCAGCCCCTCGCCTCCATTTATAGCGGAGACCCAGCCCTGCGCTAAGCCCTCCCTCTCCCATCCCCCTCCATGGGATGCGCAGCCCCGGCAGGTTTGGCCTCCGTTGCAGGCAAGCGCTGTGATGGAGCCAGCACATTGGCTGTCGCAATAATTATTCATGCTCCAATTGGCCCCAAAACCCCTTGTTTATGAAGAAAAAACGCCTGGCACCATGCGGTACCTGCTCCATCTTCCCTCCTTCAGCAGACAGACAGGCAGGGCTGCCCGGACAGGGTTGCACCCGCACCTCTTGCAACACAGGCAGCGTCTCCTCGCGGCAGAGCCCGGCACTGCTCGCCCGCACCCATCATACACACACAGCTCCAGCCCCATGCCAACACACAGAACGATCCCTAAGTCTGCAGCTACCCTGACCAAGGCCCTGCAACACACATGCTCCAGGACGCACACACACCCCCAGGAACCGACACTGGTACCTAGAGGGAAGAACATGCACAAGTACATGTACTGACACAGGGACCAGGCAAAACCATGTGTCCCCTCCCACAAGTCTGTGTACACAGATTTCAGAAAAATAAATGCAATCGCCCATACTGCAGCACATGCACCCCACAAAATGCTTGCATGCACCCCCCACCTTGCATGTCTGCATCAGTATATGTTCCTGTGCATGTATGTGCATGTAAGGAGCACGCCTGCTGCATCCTTCTCCTGCGTGCTTAGTGTGTATGCCACAGGCATCCCACATGCCCATGGATGCACAACAACCTGCCCACATGCAGAACTGCATGCACATGTGCACAGAGGGGCACAAGCATGTACACGTGTGAACACTGCCCAGGTACCCGTGAACCCAACCCAGCAGCACAGTCATCCAGCCTGCTGCCGGATGCTGGCACATAGGAGACATGCAGGATTTAGCCCCAACCTGGACATCACCAGTGGCAGGTAAACAAGGCAGGAGGAAAAACAGCCCAGCAGCACTGAGGGGTCAGATCATGTCCCTGGGCCAACATGTGCTCTGGACACATGCACATACATGTGCATGCACATGGGAATGCACACACAGGCGGGTGATTTCTGCACTGGTTTCAGTGAGGCTTCACAAGAGGGCAAGTCTGTTTGCCTGCAGCTTGTGCCCATGGGTGGCCTTGTGCCACCACAATCCCCAACCCCCCTGCAGGCTCCGGGTGCCTTCCCCTGCCTGCACCTACCCGGCCCAGCACCCTTGCCCAGCCCAGCACAACCAGCACCTGGGCCGCTCCAGCACAAAGCTGGGCCATTACCAATTTAGCAAGAGTCCTGCAGTCCATCGAGTGCCTGCCCAAAGGGGCTGGAGAGCCACGTGCCAGCACCAGACCAGGGCAGCATCCAGCTCCCCCACCCACCATGTGAAGCTTGGTGCCAGCTGGAGTTTGCCGTCACCTCTGCATCATCCCCACCCAGCAGCTCACCACAGCTTGTTTCCACCACGCCTGGTACGCAGAGCAGCCACAGGCTGGGAAGGGTTCCAGCTGTCATCACCAGCACATGCACGGACTTCCCTGCAGGGTAAAGCCCTGTTGTCCTTGGCTTCACCCAGCAGGATGGTTCCTGTGGAGTCTCTGATGTCTAATAACATTTTTTCCTAGCGAGAGCCCTTTCCCTGACCTGGATAAACGACCACCCAGAGCTGGTGGGGAGACACTGAAAGCAGCATCCGACAAACAAGAGTCAGGGCTGGGCAGCCAGGGGGTCTGAACGTGGGAGAAAGGACAGACAGATGGACTGGCAGCAGGATGACATCCACCTTGCCTCTACCGAAGAGCCTTTCCTCTGCATTGTTTTGTCCCGCAGGGAGCTCAGACCCAAGCCTGGAGAGATGCACCTCTGCTGCTGAAGGACCACATAGGAGAGGAAAGCCCACTTCCAAGGTGGTTCCTGGCACAAGTATAAACTGTTTGTGGGTCAGAGTGTTGTTTCTGCTTTTCTCAGCCAAAGAGAAGGAGCAGCCACAGCCCCCAGGAAAAAGCAGGAGGTGCATGAGCAAGAGAAAAAAGAAGTGGCAAAACAGAGGAGCAAAGGGGTGGAAAACCCAAGGTGAAGTAAGGCATGAATGAAAAAGTGCAGCAGAGAGATGGGAAGGATGAGCAAGGCTGCCTCTCCTTGAATAGCAGTGAACAACTTCCCCACCCCATGGTGCTGGCCCATCCGCCTGGCAGGTGGCTCAGACCTCCAGCAGGTCCAGGGCACCCAGGTCCCAGGGCAGAGGCACCTGCCCCCCTGCACGATAGCTCATGCCAGCACCCCCAAGAGCTTTACTTTGGCTGGTGGTGGCAGCTGGGAAGCCCCACTCCTGGCCACTGCCCCAGCCAGACCAGAGCATCTCAGCAAGAGAGTAGTGAAGAGCGAAGCTGGGACTGAACTGAATCACCTCAAAGAGGTGAACCTAGAAAATGGGGTAAGATCTCCCCAAGGAAGGGTAAGAAGCCCCCAGCATTTGCAGGAAACCAACCTGCAAAGGGCCAGGGTGAGGGAAAGGAGGGGTTTGCCCCAGCACAGCCTGGGATGCTCATCCCATCCCCACCGTGAGGCTCTGGAGACGAACCAGGAGGCTGAGGGCCTGGCTGACTTGGGAAATGCCACTTTGAACCCTCAGTTCTTTGCTTTAGGTACTGAGGGCAATGCAGGTTGTTCATCACCGTGGCATTTTCTGTCAAGATCCACTCCACCCTGGGCAGCACCAGGGACACAGTTCTGCATCACTGTGGGCCAATCCCTGAAGCACAGTCATGAGAAGACGGTCCTGGAGGAGGTGCTACTCTTGGACCATCCCCTGCACGCTCACCAAGTCCTCCCTGCCCCAGCACAGCTGTGAGAGCTGTACTGGTGACTGTGGCATACTGAGACCTCCAGGCAGCCTGGCACTGCCACCTTCCTGGGTACCACTCTAGGTCTGTCAGAAAGGGAACATGGGCTCCCCTACCCCCTTCCCAGGACAACCAGATATATTTTATTTTATATGTGCTGCTGTTTCAGTGCTGGACCTGACAGGGCTCAGCCTGCACCACTTGAGCCCACCCTCCCAGCAGTCCCCAACTACTGGTAAAGCAGCAACACACCAGTGTCCCCTGGGAGAGGGATGCTTGGGGAAAGGACCAGGCAACAAGCTGAGATCCAGCAGCCCCACTATCCTCCCTGTCCCTCTACCAGCACCCTGGTCTCTGCAGAAAGAGGCTGCTGTGGGATGAGCTTGGGCAGAGGTGTGAGAGCAATGAAAATAAGCACAGGAGCCAGGCTGGAGCTGAGCCTTCACAAGCCCCAAGGCCACATAATGGGGCTCCTCTGGAGAAGCAAAGCAGAGGTACAGGGCAGGCAGACGCCAGCCAGGGGAGCAGAGGTGCCTCGCTCTCTGAGGAGAAGGGGGAGGTGGGGGCAGTGCCCCAATCCTCCAAAAGAGAAAGAGGCATTCAAATATCCTTATGTAAGTGGGGAGCTCGCATTGCTCTGCGAAACCATTGCCATGGCAATGGTAGAGGGGCTGGAAAAGCAGCTTGGCCCTCCTGGGAAGAAATTTCCTCTTTTTAAAGAGATTTTTGTCCCTGGCCCATTGCCAAGTGCCCCCCCCCCGCCGTCAGCCACATCCAAGTGCCAGTACACAGCACTCCTGACAGCATCCCCCCCACCTGCTCCTGCCAGGGACCACAATGGATACACAGCCCCATGCAGACACTGACCAAGCACTGAGTCCCCACAGAACGGGGAACAACAATGCCCCTCGGTACACTCAGCACCCCACAGCCCTTCCCCAGCCACAGGCTACCCCATGTGGGACCCAGGGGTGGGGGCACCCCCATGGCCAGTCCTACCTTCCAGTCCATGTCCACAGTGGAGAGGAAAACATCTGAGTTCTCCTGGGGAGAGAAGGAGCTGTTAGGGACTGAGACATCCCCCCACCGCCCTCGCTCCCACGGTGCCCTCCTCCCACCCAGTAAATGAAGCTCCCCGACACTACAAGCCCCCTCTCCCTGGGGCAGTGCTGGCTGCAGGGGATGATGCCCACACATGTGTACACATACATGCACGTCTATGATACACGTGTGTGTTAGCATGTATGTCACACACAGTGCACGTCATCACACCAAAACTGAGCCCGTCCTCACCCCTGCACGAGCACAAACCCCAGCACAGCCCTGCACTCAGACAGGCACCGAGCACCAACAGGCACGGCAGTTATCAGTGCACCTCCACCCCAAACCCCCATACAAGCACCTATGACCTGGCACCCCATGTGCAGGAGCCAGAGCCACCACAGTCACCAGACTCACCAGCTCAGCATCCTGGCCCCGCAGCAGCGGCCTCTCCTCAGTGAAGTGCAGCTCGTGCAGCCCTGCCATGGTCATCTCCTGCAGCAGCAGCCCTGCCCAGAGCAAGGGGGACATCAGCACCCACAGGGATCTGCCTCAGGCCCCTTTGTCCCAGTCCCCGCCATATTTCCCTGCTCATGGGGATGGAACACAAATTAGCTTCACTCAATCCATCTATCACAGGAACTCAGTCCTTTGGCTTGTCCAGGGACCACTGTGAGTCCCTCCATTGGAAGCTGGTGCCTGGGAGGAGCCTGGCTCCCAGTTCCTACCCAAATCCAGTTCTCCCAGTTAAGGGCAGACCTGTCTCCAGGATACAGTCTTAGGCAGACCAGGAGACCAACCAAATCTCCATGCTGGTTGCCTCTGTAAGCCTCAGTCAAGGGCAAGAACATCGCAATTCCCATCCCAGCTTCCAACATCATTCAGTGAGTGAAAATCCCATGGTTTTTTTTCTGGTTTTAGTCTGCAGGCAGACGTGGGTGGGACAGGGGAGATATCCCTGCATGGCCAGAGCAAACAGCAATGTTTCCCAGCCATGCTGGGATGCTCTGAGGGAGCAGAGAGGCAGCCTGACATTTTTACTGCAATGATAGAAGAAAACCAGATGTGAAGCCTCTACTCCCAAACTCTTCTGGCCGGTGAGGCAGGTGCTGGCCAACCGGCAGCTCAGCCCCAGGACACCAGGACTTCCCATAACCCCAACAGCAGCATCTCCAAAAACACCCCTGCGAACAAGCCCAGCTGAGAAAGCAGAAGGGAGTGAAGGGATCCCTGCATTCCCAGCAGCTACCTGCACATGGAATGTGACAGACATGTGGGACAATCCCGGCTCCCCTGTGCATGGGTGGGGTGGCAGGGAGATTGTCTGTGCTCAGGCAGGATCCAGACCTCAGACATTTGCCTTTGCAGCCTCTGTTTCCAGCCCCTTCCTCACAGTCAAGCCGTTAGACACTCATCACTGCTCCAAACAGGCCAGCACTGGTCCCACCCCACTCTCTGCTGGCTGCCCACCCTTGGCGAGTCTGCCCCAGAGATATGGGGAATGATATGGGCCAGCAGGCCATGAACCCTGCTCCATCCACAGCCTCAGCCAAGCCTGCTCCCCACTTCATCCACCTCTCAAACCCAGGTCACCACAGCTTGTCGATGTGGAAACGCTGAATGCTCTTCCAAAGCAGCTTTTGCTCATCACACCACATTTTCCATTTGGAAGCCAAGCAGGCTGTGCCACCTGGCTGCTTTCTGCACACACTGCACTTGGCTTTGCTCCTTGGGCGCCACCCAGCAAACCAGGGAATGCTGGGAGGGAGAAAACACCACCATGAAGCCTCCAGAGAGGTCCCTGGGGGCTTTCACATCTACGCCTATGCACAGAGGGTCCCACATGCCCGAGGACTAAGCAAAACTCCAATGGAGCAGAGAGGTGCCTGGCCCAGTGGGGAGGCCAACGCGTCTGGGGCGTGCTGCTCCAGGCTGGGCTGCTGCTGGAAGCAGCAGTGCCAGAGGACAGCGGGCACCTGCTGCCCCCTGCATGGCTGAGACCACGCAGCCCGCACGACCACGCAGCCCTGCTAACCCCTGCACCCCATCCCAGGCTTAAAAAATGGGAAGAAAAATCAGCCTCACCAGTAGCTGGGTCTGGAAAAAGAGCAAGAGCGTCCCACACGTTGACTGCACCCACCTCCTGTGTGGTCACAGCCCCAGAGTGATTGGGAACAGCACTTAGCAGACAGTGAGTGCTCTTTCTTTGACAATTAATGCCTCCAGCTAATATGGGAGGGAGGGTGGCAGAGCAGTGAGGAAAGGCCCTCGTGACCTTGCTTGCACAGACAGGGGGAAGCTGGCTCACAGGGACGTGGCAGAGTCCTGTGCCAACCAGCATCCTCGGCATGGGATGGATGGAGAGATCACCTGAAGCAGTGCTGGGCGTGGGGACAGAGGAGGGATCGGTACATCAGGGAGTCCTCGTGAAGTGCGACAGCCTGCAAGCAGGATCTCACCCGACGCGTGACAGCTCCCCATGGGTGCTCTGCTGCCCATGTCACTCCGGGTCCCTTGTCTCTCCTCCTCCCAGCGCAGCAGCGGGACTGTGGGCAGTGCCACCCAGCCTGGCTGGGCCACACCCGCTGCTGTGGAGAGCCTGGTGAGGAAGCTGTAGCTCCAGGTGCTCCTCGCCAAAACTGGAGCTGGCTCCCACTGCACGTGGGGCAGAAATGTCTCTGGCACTGAGCACCTTTCCTCCAGCTCCCTCAGAGCTCCCCATTCCAGCACCTGTCCCCAGGATGCCGCCCCCAGCACACCCATCTCTGCTCCTACTCCCCGACTTCCCAGTGATATGACACCGCTTCGGGCTTCAACTGGGGCACAAGTCCTCCCTAATCCCACATCAGTCCCAAACCCAGCACAACATTAGGGCTCAGCATGGGAGACAGTGCTTTGCCCTTCCAGGGCCCTGACGGTGCAAAATATAGATGGAGATGGAAAAAGCTAACTTGGCTTAGTGGAGGAGAATCAGCTTGTGGCAAGAAAAATACATTGTGATTATTATTTATAATTATTATTATTATTAGCAGCAGCATCCTGATGAAGCTGTGGGAAGAGTTTCCAGGACCAGGTAGCATGGTCCCTCAGGATGATGCACCTGCTGCCTCACCCAAGTGTCCCCGCCAACCACCTGTGCCCTGCCCCGACGCACAGATGCGGTGCTCAAGGGATGTCGGTGTAGATTCTCTGGGCTAGCCAGGCGGGAGGCAAATCCAGTGGAAAGAGGGCTGGCCCCTGCCAGGCTCTGCAAACCCAGTGAGGCATGGAGGAGGGAGGAGGGAACCTGCAGCCCAGTCTGAGACACAGAAGCACGCCCAAGGCATTGCCCCCTGAGCAGGACCACTGAGAGAGCCATGATGGGATGGAGGAAACCCTCAGTGTAATGCAGCTCTGGGCCACCTCCCACCCCACTGGTGCAGAATGAACACTCACGTCCTTGCTCAGGGGAAGGGGTGGGGGGCTGCAGATCTGCACCCCCAGCAGCTCCCACGGCGCAGCTTAGTGGCGCGGTCCCACTGGGAAGCCACAGGAGAGCCACCAGGCTGGGGGAGCAGGGTGCCACTAACGCAGGGGCTGAGTACCCCGGGCTCGGGGGTGCCGGATGGGGGTTCTGCAGGAGCATGGTCCTGTCTTACAGCAGCTGAGAAACCCTCCACCCAGTCCCAGATCCAATCGAGGAGGCAGCCGGGCAGACGCCGGGGGAGGGAACAGGGAACCTCCAGCAGCCCCACAGGCACACTCACGCTCCCCCACACCCGCTGCCTGCTCGACAGACCCCCGCCCCTGCCAGGAACTTGCAGACTCAAGCACCACCCAGGCTGGGCTTTCCCCAGCTGCAGCCCGGCACCTCCGCAGCAAGCCCCTCCCGCTACCCAAAAGCATTGTTCCCTCCAGCAGCCCATCGGGGAAGAGGGGCAAGCGAGGGGCGCATCCCCCCTCGCCCAGGCAGGGGCCGCAGGGCTCCCCTTCCCTCCCCTCCTGCCAGCCTCGGCACCCCCTCCCCAGCACGCCCGGGCCGTACCCGTCAGCAGCTCGATCTTGTGCCGGAGCACCTTCATGCCGGGGCGGCAGGTCCCGGCGCCGCCGGCGGGCGGGGCGGAGGGGCGGGGGCGGCGGCGGCGACCTCGGCGCGGGCGGCGGGCGGAGCCGGAGCCGGTGCGAGGCGCGGAGAGCGGCGCCGGGGCGAGGCTGGGCACGGCCTCCGCCGGGCCGGTTCCTCCCCTCGCCGGGGCCGGGGCCGGGACCGGGACCGAGGAGCGCCCGGAGGACAACGTGGCCCGGGCCGGGGCTCCAAGGGGAGGGGATTAAACCGGAGGTCTCGGCGGTGTTACCCGATAGCGGGGAGAGGGGTGGGGGGTTGTTCAGGGGAGAATGGAGCGGAGGGAGGGAATAACACGGGAAATGGAGCGCTGCGCCATGAAGGGGGGTTACATGGGAGATGGGGGGGGGGGGGGGGGACGGTAACTACAGAGAGATGGGGCAGGGGGAGGTTGCTAGGGGAGCTGGGGGCTAGCACGGGGAAATGGAGCGGTGCGAGGGGTTACCACAGGAGAGATGGAGCAATGGGGGTGTGGGGGTCACATAGGAGATGGAGCTCTGCTGGGTGGGTTACAGAGTGCTGCCAGTGGGTGTGGCACACATGAGCCTGCAGGGAACCATGGAGGTCCCACAGCTGGACCTTGATGGCCAGTGGGGCTGGGGGTCCCTGTGAGGCCATGGTGTCCCAGGAGCAGGGGACAGTGGAAGCCTTGGGAGCAGCCCAGGATTTGGTTCAAGGATTCTGGGGTCCCCCACGGCAGGGGATGGTGATGATCAAGGTGACTCAGAGTGCTCTCAGGACAAGAGGGAACCTGTGCAACAGGTTGTGGAGTCCAGGGGAGTGGGGCCATGAAGGCCAAAGGGCCTGCAAGTACCTGGGAACAAGATGACAAGAGACCTGGTGGGTCCTCTGGAGCAAGGAGGTGTGGGTTTCCCTGGGCATAGGATGATCATGATCAAGGTTTCCAGGTAAGGGGTCAGATGCCCACCAAAGCCGACCATCACTCCCCTTTTCAGCTGGACAGGGGCGAAAATACATACTGAAAGGCTCAGGAGTGGAGCTCAGGCCAGGGAGAGATCATCCTGCAGTGAGTGTCACAGGCAGAACAGACTCTGCACAGAATTAAAGACCCCATCTAATTTCAGCTTCACACCTCACACAGAGACAGTGAAACCAGAGTTGAATAATGAGAAGTACAACCAGATCTTAAAGCAGCTCCCCCCACTCCCTCCCTTCTTCACAGACTCAGCTCTATCCATGATTTCTCTCCCTTCTCCCCCCAAGGATGGCCCAGTGGGGCAGGGCGGGGGGGGAGGGGAAATGGGGGTTTGGGTCAGTTCCACACAAAACAGGCACAATGCAGGACCTGATGCCCAGTGAAGGTCCCCACTGGCCGGGACCATAATGGTCTGGTGCTGCCAGGGGAGCGAGAACAGTGATAGCCATGATGTCTGAATGATCACCCAGGAGTGGAGGCCATGTCTGGGTGGTGATGACTCCCAAGATCAGCTAGGGCCGTAGGTGTGCAGCTGTTTGGTGTAGGGCTGAGAGGGGATGCGTGTCCATGGCTTTGGAGTTCCGGGGCAAAACCAGGGCTGTGAAACACTCCCATGGGGGCAGGTGGGTTGGACAGGGTGGTGCCACAGTGAAAGAAGATGCAAGACCTCTCATCTTCTGCGTGAGTGCAACGGATGCTGGTGGTGCCATCACCAGGGGCCACCAGCTCTACAGAGCAGCCAGTCTATGGAGGTTTGCCCACCACCCTTGTAATGGTGCCCAGGTTTCTGAAGGAGCCAGAGGTTCCTGAAGTGGCAGGGTATGAAGCAAGGCTGTGTCCTGAATTGGTTCAGCTGGTCCAACAAGGACAGAGGGCCCTGGGCTGCCCTTAGAGCCAGGCCTGATTACCACTTTCCTTCAAGCTGGGAGAGCCCGTCCTGCCACCATTTCTCCCTCTGTACTTATTTAGTATTTCTTTAATTATTTTTCCACAGTTAGAGTTATAACAGTCTCTGCTCTAAGTTGCCTGAGGCCAATGCACATGACATGCCATTCAAAACCCAGAACTGACCCTTACCAAAGTGTTCCTATGGGGAAACTGCTGAGAAGCCCATCACCCCCCTCCATGGGCTTGGTTCTCCACCAAACCTACCCCATGCGATGCTCACCTGGGAGGACTCAGGCTGCTTCCGAGGAGCAGGGCTGTCATCTGATCTGATGTCCAGGCTACCACTCACTGCCCTTCCTGGCTGGATGTTTCTGCCAGGAGGGTTCAGACACAGCACTTCATACCTCCATTGCAAAGATGGCATGCGTTTGTCAAGGCCTGATGTGGCCTCATCCTCTTTTATCCTATTTTCTTGTCAGCATGGGAAATCCAAGGTTTCTTGGAGGACACGTGAGTTGAACTTCTACATCAGAGGGTCTGCGCAAGATGCTGCAAGAGGGTCAGGATTTGGTTGCTGAGATCTGAGAGATGTCTGCCCTGGAGGTCTTAGGGACAGGCCAGCAGCAGACTTAAGCTGGCCCTGGAAAGGGATTTCTTGGTGACTCCTGTAACCACCACCTTGGCTGGTGTCTCAAGGGGATTGAATCAGGGCCTTCTTAGCAATTCCCTCATCCAGAAATCCAAGTTTGCACCCATCCCTAAATTCCCAGGATGGCAGCAGGTGCCCACAGGCTGCTCTCAGGACCTGGGTTGAACCAGGTATCCTGGACCTCAGCCCCTCAGTTAGCTGCAGCAGGCAGAGTACCTCTGTGCTTCCTGGTGGGGGCCATGGGGTGCCTTGAGAGTGGCTCCAGGCAGCCTGTGCTACAACACCTGCAGAGGGGCAGAGGAATGTCTGCTGATAGGGATGTCTATCCCCACCCCCGGTACATCTGTTTTAACAGCTTGTCCCAGGTGTTTCAGATGGCAACCAGTTTTCAGCTGATGTCAGGCTCCCCAGCTGAGTCACCAGGAGCTGTGAGGCTGTGTTTGCCTTGTCACCTCGAGGGAGAAAACATACAGGTTGTCAGGGAGCACAGGGACCCTTTGATCCCTCAGCTAGGAGCCAGTCCACACCAGCATCCATGGAGTCAGATCTTCCCTGCCTACAGGGCTGCCATTCACAGGGTCTCCTCTGGACTGGGCAGGGAAGAGACAGAGTCAGATTCGGATCTTCCTGACATTGTGCACATTCAGACCTCCTCCTCCAATTGCCAGGGGTTTCTATGAGAATAAACTATTTTCCACGCTATGGATTTAACTTCTCCATATAGCAAGTCCTAACTTGACCAAGTAACAGCTTCTGAGATGCACACCTTGCCAAAGGAGCAGGGCTACGGGACTGTAATAACTGTGGTTAGTGCAGCTTGGGAAGAGCACAAGATCTCTGTGCTGAAGGGCCTAGGGTTCCAGCCCACATGGGGTTCCAGAAATCACTTGTGTGCATCCATCCATCCATCCATCCATCCATCCATCCATCCATCCATCCCCTGAGTTGCATGGATAAAGGGAAGTGTAGAGCTCTGCAGCACAGGGTCACCACATTGTTTTTCATGAGTGCTTTTAACACAGATCAACATGGCATTTTTCACATGGCTTTCCCTGTGCTTTTTAGCTCAGCCACGCGACACTAAGCCAGTCAGACAGAGGTCTGGCTCCAGTGGTGGCAGCAGAGCAGTCACAGCCCTGGACAGGAACTCCCCCAGGACCTTGCCAGGGGGTTGGGGTGCCACTGGCAGACATGTGTCATCTCCCAGCATTCAGTCACCTCCTCAATGCTTGTTTCCGAGGCACTGCTGTGTGGCACCAACATTTCCCAAGGAGGCCTCTGCCTGGAGATGCGGGGCATGATGCAGAAGTTGGTGCTGTGGCTGTCTGATGGATGTCCCATCTCTTGCACCAAAGATCACAGAATCATAGATAAGAGAAGTCTCTAAGGTTGGAAAAGACCTCTGAGATCATCAAGTCCAGCCATCCATCCAACACCACCATGTCGACTAACCATGTCCTCAAGTGCTATGTCTGTGCATGTCTTGAACGCACTGTCTCTAGGGAGCGGTCGCTCCACCATCTCTCTGGACAGCCTGGTCCAGTGCCCGACCACTCTTTCAGGGAAGAGAGTTTTCCTAATATCTAATCTAAACCTCCCCCTGGCACTACCTGGGACCATTTCCCGCTATTGCTCCATTGCCTGTTCCTTGGGGAAAAGACTCCTGTGAAGCCTGAGCAGCCCAGAAACACCTTATGTGTGCTGTGGTACCAGGTGTCTACCCCAGTGGTACAGGAACCAGAAGCGGGAGGAAGAAGTTGGGTGCTGTGGGGTGGAGTTGGTTAACAAGCAATGTAAGGAAAGGCTGCCAGAGCTCAGGTGCCACTCACCAGACCTCTGCCCTGCCACTGCAGGGGAGCTGGAGCATATGGGTCTGCCACAGCCATTCACCCCCTCACCCCCAGCCAGTCTTCATCCTCCCCCATGGCAAGTGGAGGTGGCTGAACCAGAAGGCAGCCAGGAGAAGCTATTTCAAACCCCCAATGGCCGAGGAGCTGAATCCCTCCAACCCACTTTTCTGGTGTGTTTCCCAAGAGCGTTGACCCCAGCCAGCACCATTCTGCAGCCCCCTCCTTCCCCTGTGCCTTCCCTCCTCCCCCGCTTCTCCTCCACCAGCAGCACAGAGCAATGTTCCCTGGCCACTGCTAAAGCCGGCAGCACAACGGCAGCTGGACAGGCTGTCGTCACCTGATGCAAAGGTGGCAGCTCCCCCGCCCCTGCAGTCCCCCGGCCAGAGCCACTTCTAGTCACAGCTCCATAGCCAGAGTGCTGGTGACAGCAAGGGTCCCTGCAGGCCCCAGCCCTGGGGTGGACCTGGCTGGGCCCTGCATGATGACAGGGGCTGCAGGTCCTTCCTGAAGCCCACGGTTATGTGCAGGGGTGGGGACAGGATTTAGAATTGACACTACCTGTACAAGCACCACTACAAGCCAGAAGCATCCATGTGAACATTCCAGGCAGCAGCCATGCAGGAGGTCTTTTTGCAGGAGGTCTTGGTAGGGAAGCAGATGCGCTGAGTGGGTCACAGGCAGGGGCTGCCATGAGCTCTCGGCCTTATCCTTAGGCAGCCTCCGCTTTCTGCATGATGTGGCAGAGAGGCAGGGCAGGTGGATGGGGAAAAAGGAGCTGAGATGGGGATGCTGCTGGCACTCCAAAGCCCAGAAGCTCCAGTGAAAGCTCGGCTCCCAGCAGCTTGCTCCTCTCCCGCTTCTCCAGGAGTCGCCTCTCTTGGAAAGAAGACCTGCTTGAGAGCAAAGGAGAAGCTGTCCGCCTGGCCAGGATCCCCCACGCTTGCGGAGCTGTGTCAGCAGTCATGTCTGCAAGTGGTGAGGTGGAGTGGCCAGAACTGCTGAACCCAGTTATGACACTGCTGGCAGAGAGGAAGTGGCAAGACACAAGGCCCTAGGACCTTCCCCCATCTCTGGAAGAAACCTGGAGAGAAACCTCTAATAAAAATGCTCCAGCACAGCCCTGTTTCTCCCCTAAGTTCCTGTTGCAAGGACCATGGTGCCATCTTGACCTGGCAGAGGTGATCTGTGAACAAGTGTGGGGGAGCACTGTGAGGAGCTGCAGTGATGCAGGAGACCACAGTGTGTCCTGCCCATCCAGACAGAAAGGACACCGAGGCCCCTGGTGCTGCTCGGCAGCCTGCCATGAGCAGGAACGCTGCAGAAATAGAAGCACACTCATCCCAGGAACCTGCTGGCATTGTCACTGACGTTAATGAAGTGTTTCAGAAAACAGAACAAATGCTTTGGCTTTCTGAGGCTGTGCCACCCTTGTAACTTTCCACAAGAGCCACAGTGGAGCCCAGCAGCAGCAGGGCACTCTTCTCTGTGCTGCTCGGCTCCCGGGCAAACAGCCTCCCCCAGAACCATGTTGTGGGGTCAGCTCTGCCAGGCTCCTGCGCAGGAGGTGCCCAGGGAAGAAGAGGCTCCCAGGAGCAACTCCCTGTGAAGCAAAACCTCTTAAGCATACTCCATGGAAAGTAGTGCCCAGGGGCAGGTGAAAGCTCATTTTGTTCATCTTTCCTTATCTTCAAACCTTGTCTCAAGCCCCATCTAGGTTCTTTTTCATTCCCTGAGGTCACTCTCCAGCTCCTGCCTCCTGCCCTTACCTCCCCACATCTCCAGCTCTCCTCACACCAGTCCTTGGTCTCTGACAAACCATGCAATGATGTGCAGCCTGGAAAGGCCCCTTAAGTTTACTGAAAGCCTCCAGATGCTCCCTGTTTCCTCTCCTGTGTGCTTCCTATCCTCTCTTCCCACCTCTCATCTCCTGCCCAAGCAGACCCAAAGGCCCTGCTGCAGCTGCTACCCTCTGCCTTCCCAGCCTCGCTTCTCCTGTGGCCAGATGCCTCCACAGCTACCATGAGTGGCAGTTTCTCCAAGGCTGCTCTTCTTGCTCCTTGGCAACAAACGGTTGAGAACAGGGCAGGTGCAACTTTACTGCTTCTCCCCACCTTTCGTTGGCTCCACAAGTTCATGAGGACATTCTGTACAAATGGGAACCACCACAGCTCTGTCCACAGCACCCAGGACCCGCAGGATGTCGAGTCTGTCCCTGGAAGAAGGGCTCTGAATTTCTGGGGGCTCATGGTGAGTGCTGGGCTCAGGCAGGCAGCCAGCAAGTGGATGTGCACCTGACCTGCCACTCTCCTTCCTGGTCTCTGGGAGTTACAGAATCACAGAATTGTAGGGGCTAGAAGGGACCTCCAGAGCCCATCAGGTCCAACCCCTGCCAAAGCAGGTCCCTAGGACAGGTCACACAGGTCAGTGTCCAGATGGGGCTGGAATCTCTCCAGAGAAGGAGACTCCACACACCCCTGAGCAGCCTGTCCCAGGGCTCCCTCACCCTCACTGGGAAAAAGTTCTTGCCATATTGGTGTGGAACTCCCTGTGCTCCAACTTGAGGCCATCGCCCCTTGTCCTGTCCCCACAGCCCCTGAGCAGAGGTTGGCCATTTCCCCGTGTCCCACACTTGAGATATTTATAAACATTAATAAGATCCCCTCTTAGCCTTCTTTTCTCAAGGCTGAACAGTCCCAGGTCACTCAGCCTTTCCATGTAGGGGAGATGCTCCAGGCCTTTAATGATCTTTGTAGCCCTTCTCTGGACTCTCTCCAGGAGCTCCCTGTCCCTTTTATACCAGGGAGCCCAGAACTGGACACAACACTCCAGGTGGGGCCTGACCAGGGCAGAACAGAGGGCGAGGATCCCCTCTTGTGACCCACTGGCAAAGCTCCTTTGATGCCCCCAAGGATCCCATTGTCTCTCTCAGCCCCAGGGCACACTGCTGGCTCATGGCCAACCTGTCACCCACCAGCACCCCCAGGTCCTTCTCCGCAGAGCTCCTCTCCAGCAGGTTACCCCCAGACTGTACTGATTCCAGAGGTTATTCCTTCCCAGGTGCAAGACTCTACACTTGTTTTTATTAAACCTCATTTGTTTTCTCACTGCCCAGGTCACGGCCCTCAATCACACATAGCCTCGATCCTAACCCTGCTTCCCAGGTTTTCATCAGAGGAATAAGCAAGTCACTCTGTGAAGGAGACTTACTTTTTGATAGCATTAGGGTTTAACTGTTCTATGTTTATACAGTCACTCTTCTACTCATGCAGACTGTGACTTTTACTTATGCTGAATGGTTGAAAGCCTGAACTCAGCTTACCTTAAGGAAAGTTTTCCATGAGACCTTGTCATAGCACTGCACAGGCTTTCTAAAATAATCTTGAAGTGACCAGAATTTTCTATACAGGTTATAATCTATTGGAATGGAACTGGAAGAAGGAAAAAAACCAACAAAACAAACCACAAACAACAACAATAATAATATTTTTAAAAATTAATTGAAACCAATATATTAAATTCAGGTCAATTGGGAAATACACAATCTCAGAAAACAGCATTCATTTTGTAAGTGAAATGAGTCCATAGTGAGCTCTTACAGAGAAACGGGCAGCTTGAGGCAGGCAGGAACTCCTGTGGCCTAGCCCTGCCCAGCCTGCCGCCATGCTGCAGGGCCCCCAGGGCTCCGACCACCCCAGCACCAGGCGAGTCCTGCACCTGCTCTGGCAGTGCCCAGCACTCACTGGAGGGGCACAGCCAAGTGTCTGTCCACCTCCTCCTCTGCTCCTTGCTCTCAGCAGCTTCCTTGCTTGCCACAATTCACTTGCATCACCCCTGCCAGCTGTGACATCCACTCTTTGCACAAGACAAGGTAGCACACCTAGACTCCACTTTAAACGAACATGCCTGGCAGATGGAACCGAAGGCCGCACAGACACCTCCTTCATCTCGCAGGCCAAGTGAAGGTCTTGCGACCTACAACTTAACTTACAGTTACAGTAGGACCCGCACAAAAACAAGGTCTTAAGCTCAGTGCCCCCTCTCCGCAGCTGACAAGCAGTGCATACACAGGCCCTCCTAGGCCTGTCTTCCACTGGTCATGGTTTCAAACTCCCTGGGAACTACTGGGAAAAGCCAACAGTGCCCTTCAGCTAGCAGAGAAGTTACTGCAGACGCTGGCAGAGAAGGGGCAAGACGGTGTCTCAAGAGTCGTCAGGGCAGAGCTCCCACCTGGATGCAGTGTTGATGAGGATGCTGTTGGGCAGGGAGCACAACATGAAGCTTCCAGCTTCACTGAGCCCAATCCATCACAGAAATATCTTAGTGAGGTGAGGCTGATTTGTGCACAGGGGATCAGAGAGCACAATACACTAGATGAAAACTCAATACACCAGTAACGAGTATGTTCGGCTTCAGCCCAGCCATGGTAGGTTGGCATCCTCTCCGGAGCGATGTGCATGAGACGTTAACGGGTTCATGTAATCCCCAGATCCTACTGACACTACATCAGGTTGAGTTTCAGAACAAAGCCCATCAGGCTGTTTCCACACCCAAAGCCCCTCAGCCTAGATGCAGGATGGAGCTCTGAGTGACACCATGGTAGAAGATACAACTTGGTGCAAGCACTCAGATGGTCTTGACTCAGGAAGCACTTGTGAGGAATGTCCAAACTGGCACAGCTTCTTTCAAAGCAGAATCTGCCTGCTCTGGGCTCAAATCACATTGTCTCATCAGCAGAAAACACACATTAAACCCACTAGAGTTCAGCTCCCCAAGACAGTCTTGCAAAGAAACACCATCAGAAGATGAAAGTGTTCATGGCTTTCCACCTGTTAATCATCCCTGTGACATGCTGAACCAGGGTGATCTGCCACCAGCTTTTGTGCTAAGTCCTACCAACAGTTGTGCTTAGGCTGCCGTCGCCTCTCATGAAAGCCCTTCTGAGCAGTAAGATCAGGAAACAGGAGGAGAAATGTGGGCTCAGAACTGCAGGGCCAAATAGGATTCAGGTAGGACAGACAGACAGACAATAAGAAAGCACTTACTTATTCTTCTAAATTACGAGATACAGAAGTCTTAGCTAGTGTTTAATGGCACCTGTTAAGGAAACCAGAGTGACTTCTGAGAAGGGGAATCTTTAGCTGACAAGCACTTACCAAGTGAGCTTCTGAGCAGCATCTGGCAGGCACAGCAGAGCTGGGAAAATCTGGCTGATGTTATTTGCTGTAACAAACACACTGCTTACGATCCAGAGCACAAAAGACACTCTTAATAAGGGAGCCTTACTTCCATTTGTCAGGAAACTGAGCTTTGAGCTGCCTCCTGCCAGGCAGAGGCAGTGCTAAATGAATTGCTGTTTTTAAAATAAAGCCACAAACTCCTTTGCTAGCAGACAACGTGTTTTACCACATCTGGGGACAGAAGCAGCTCTTGTGCAAAGAAAGCATTCACACTGTGCCTCTACTGAATTACATCACATCTCTGTTCAGCAACTGGTTCAGTTAAAATTTTGAATGAAGTTCTTGTAATAGTTTACAAAAAAGAAAAAGGGTAGAAAAATCACTGATCAAGACCAGAAAGACTTGTGCTCCTAACTCAGGTGCCAGCACTTCTCTCAAATAGAGCACATATGCTTCTTCTGTGGGTTTCTGACAAGGACCCTCATCCACTATGAAAAATTTCAGTTTTCAAATCCACACATACCAGAACGAAAAGCCCCTTCGAGCTTTTAAGATCTAGAAATAAATTCCTTCTGTGTTGCAGCAATCACAAATAATATTAATTAAGAGATAGCAACAGTAAAGACAACAACGGTGATCGCTGTGCATTAAGTTGCATTGCTTGTGCACTCGTTAGTCTCAGTGATAATCACATAGGAAAGGGGGAAAAGAAACTCTCCAGTGTGACCTACTAAACAGTATGCCAGTTCTCAAAACACTTCTTACTGCTGGTCCAAATGACAGCACCAATTGCTTCCAGGCTGGCAGAAACAATCAACCACTTCATTCTGCTGAGCAAACATAAATCAATGCCAGAGCACAAACTAAGACAGCATTTAGTGCAGCACAAACACGGGCATTCCATGGAAGGGTAATTTAGATAGGGTGAGAAAGTGTGTGTGTGTGTGATGGTTGTAGAGGTATTTGTATTCAACTAGGGGTGAAGCTTCCCACAAGTGCCTCAGAATCACAGAATCATTACATTGGAAAAGACCTTTGAGATCATTGAGTCCAACCATACCTGTCTTCTATTAAACCATATCCCTAAGCACCTCATCTGCTGATCTTTTAAAAACATCCAGGGATGTTGACTCAAGCCCCTCCCTGGGAAGCCTGTTCCAGTGCCCAGTAGCCCTTTCAGTGGCTAATGTCTGATCTGACCCTGCCCTGGCACAGTTTGAGTCCATTCTCACACCCTTGGGTCACTTGGGCAAAGAGACCAACACCCTCCTCTCTACAACCTCCTTTCAGGTAGCTGTAGGTGGTGATAAGATCTCCCCTCAGCCTCCTCTTCTCCAGGCTGAACAACCCCAGTTCCCTCAGCCACTCCTCCTAAGTTTTCTCCAGCTTCTTGACCAGCTTCATTGTCCTTCTCTGGACAAGAGGAGCTGAAAGTTAATGTAAAACTTGGATGAAGACGATTTTTCAGTTCCACTAACGATTCCAACAGGAAAGCTTGACTGACTGTGACCTCTAGTCTGTCATGTGCACAAGCAGCTCCAGCTTTGTTCATCGTATGTTGCAGCCAGGCCTGCGGAGGGAGCTGTGGATTCTCCTGGCAGAGGCAGCATCTAAGGCCTGGTTGGACAAACATCATCCTGAGAGGGGTCAGACAGGACTAATCACAGAGCATCTCAAGTTGGAAGGGACCCATAAAGAACATCAAGTCCGACTTCGCTTTAGGGGAAGGACCAGGCCAGGTCAGATCATACCTCCTTTTCAAAACAGGCCCACAAATCCCCAAACAAACAAGCAGCGTCTCAATTTTTGCCTATTTTTATTTGAATGCAATGAAAACTGTTGTGGCATACTGTGAAATGTGTCTATGGACTGCTTTCTCATAAACATCAGCAGCTGTCCAGTTTACAAGCTGATGGTCATGAGGAGAAAGTCCATTTCAGACCTCTTTGTAGAGCTATGTAATGAGGGTTTATTGTGCCATTCTGAAAATACAAAAGTTCAAACTCAAAGCTTGCCACAATACAACCATCAAGGACAGTTTGTGTTCATAAAAAGTACAGAGCATTCTTTTGTTCTGTGTCTGGACAGAAGAAAAAGTATTCCAGCCAACAAGGAAAAACCAGGAAAAAAGCAGAAGCAAAATAACAGATACCAAATCTACTAACAACACACTGTCATTTAAAATCACAGGGTTTCTCAGGCTCTGACTGATGTTTACTCCTAAACACTCAGGGTTACTAAAATGTCACTGCCTGCTTACAAAAAGCCAGTGACGTTGCAGACAACTTTAAGAATTGTGTTCTGCCAGCTCTGAAGTAATGATTTGGGTTATAAAACAACTAGATCTCAAAGCTACCACCACATTAAAATAATCCTTCCGTTTCAGAAACAGTTCTCATTGCAGATGGAGTTAAGACTTCTTTCCTTGCAGCTCTGCTGGACACAACTCTGAAATGCTACATATGACATCTACACTACAGCGCTCAGCAGCAGGGAACAAATAGAAACCCAGCCAGTTTCCACCCACTACCCACCACTCAACAACAGCTGAGGTGATGTGGGGCTGCCTCTATCCATCTTGTGCTTCAAGAAAATGCCATTTATAAAATCAATAGCTTATTGACTGGTTGGCAGCATCACTCCCACAACTTGAGCATGCACCTATTACCCCCATGGGGCAAGTCACAGGAGCTACCTCTACACTCACATGACTGCACAAATGTGGCTCCTGACCGCATTACCTGCAAGAGCAGAGGAATGACAAGTAAAAGCAAGACTGCATTGTGTGTTGTGGCCATGGTTTTGTAGAGACCTTTCCAATCTATGACTAATTTTTCTGCTGTGGGGGAATTAACAACAAGCATTTTACATTAAGTGCCTCCCATTACAAAGTATTTATTCAACTTAAAGACCCAGAAACAGGCAGTAGATGAAAGCTCCATGAAAGCACAGAGATTGTTCAGTGCCATCCAGTCACCAAGTGCAGCAGCTCTGATCTCACCCACTACCTGAAATACTTTACCAGGCACAGCTTCCAATGAGTCTCCTGTGGCAGGACAGCAGCTCTGGGCAACTGAGGCAGAGATGCCAAGGTACCTGCAAGCCAGCACACCGCCCCCCTCACCAGCTGCAGGGGCAGAGCTTTCACTCCTCTGGCCACACACACCCTTTGTACCTGAGGTGTCCAGCGTGAACAGTCTGATAGCCAGGCGCACATGGAAGCCCAGTAACATCTCTGCCAAGATCTGGGTATTGCTGTCATTCCCTGCAATCCCACAGGAGAGAAAGTGCTCAGTGTCACTGCCAGCTGGTACTCTACAAGGTTTCCCTTCTACAGATGCTTAGAAACACCCTTAAGATGTCTAATAACTGCTTCAAACCATCCTGATGACTAGGGGATCTACATCCTACAGCGATAACCATCTGTCTTCTGCCTGTACTTCAGTGGGACTTCAAATAATCTGGGTTTAAGGGCTGTGCTGTTCAGCCAGCTCCAACTGCCTGGAATGGCATCTACTAGGATTATTTAGCTGGGATCCTTTACATGGATCAGACAGAAGGAAACTCAGTTCGTTTGCTCTGTCCCTTCTATTAACCAAATTTAGCATTCAGGAGAATTTCTCATGGGAAAACAGATCACTTGGAGGTTCATAATGGGGAGAGTTTCCATACAAGGTGCTGCTTCTGATCCAGACCAGACTAACTCTTTGTTGCCTCCTCTGTAAAACACACAGAGGGAGCTTAACACCCATTACAGAGATGCATCCATTGCAAAAGCCACTCACATCAAACAAGAACACTCTCCATGCCATGCACCCTTCAAGGACTGAACGGAAGAGATACAGAGGATGAGGCCACACAAGACCAGCCCCACTGCTTCACTCAGTACATGAGTCAGAAAAGTATTTTTCTCCAGGGCACCTACACTGTGTACAGGTGTCAGCAAAGAAAAACATTCCTGCCTCACAAAGAGTACCTGTTCCACCTCAATGTATAAGAAATGGGAAAAATTCTGTGTGGTTTGTACCACTTTTTTTTTTCCCCACATCATTGGGGTCTCCAAAGAACAGGGAACCTGGAACAGTGGTTCCCAGAAGGCTGGAATGGGAACAGCAATATGAAATACAAAGTGTTGGGTTTTTTTCCCCCAAATAGATTCAGTATTGCAAAATATCAATTTGGAAGATAAAGAATAATAAATATTAAATTACCCATTCAGAAAATCGTTTCATACCCTTTAGCCACCCAGAAACACTTTCACTGTAAATCCTCAGGAGTGATAAGCTGTAAATCTATCCAGTGACGTGATGCAATCTGGTTTTTATACTTTGGCCATCTGCCTTTAAAACTTGTACTAGTCTCAACCAAAGATGTTACAGAGGAATTCCCATTACTGGACAGGGAGACTGTCCCTTCCCAAAGCTGATTAATCTTTCTCTTGTGTGACAGGCTGTAATCTCTTGGTGTCCTCCACTGTAGCTGCATGTTCTTCAGGCTTTTAACCATCCATATCTGTGAACTTTCTTTTCCCGTAACTCTGGACCAGACTGGAAGCTGTGATTTGAGAAGCCTGTCCCTTTTCCCAGCACTGGAAGTCATTCAGCCCCTTCTGGCCAGCTCGAAACAAGGCTCGCTCCAATCCATCCAGCCGAGCCACCAGCGCCGATGTGTCTTTGTTGTAGGCGTTCTGGGAGGAGTCCATGATACCACGGAAACGGCTGATAAATGTCTAAGGAAGGTAAGCAAAGTTACTGACAGATACCAAACACAGCAGCTTCTTCAGCTCCAACGCTAGAGGGCTGAGCTTTCAACACTAAAAAGGCAGAGGTGCAGGCTCTAGCTCATAACTAGTCACGGGTCTGCCAACAGCGTAGGACCCATTAACTTTGGGTACAAAGACCTATTGCATCTATTAAAGACAAACCACCTTCTGCCTCAGCTGAGAGAGCAAGTGCCTGGTACACTGGACGGGGAAGCAAGCATAGAATTGGCTTTTGGCCTCTTCTAAGGACCAGTTTGAGCAGAGCAGAGGGTGTAGCAGGGTTACCATCTGTTCCGTCTCACTTCACAATCAGTCATGGCTTTCCAGCAGGTGGAATGACTCTCATGCCCCAGCACCTGCTACAGGGCCACACCAGCTGCAACTTGTAAGAGGCCTGGAAGTTAAGCTAAACCCCCACTGAAAAACATTCAGTATGCTGAACAAAACACGAAAAGTCCAAAAACCCCAGATGGACAACTAATAAATAACACTTCAGAGAGCTAAGCAACAAGACATATTTTTTATTTTCCTCCTTATCTTTGCTTTTGGGAATAATAATTAAAAAAAACTGTCAAAATTCTTCTCAAAATTCTTTGAAAGCTGTCCTGTTATTTCAGAAGCTGATTTTAGAATAATCAGAATTGTAAACTTTACATACTTACAGAATACATGTATTATGAATTAGTAACTCTCATTTTGACTTTGTAACCAAATAACGTTCACATTTATAGTTGTGGAATATTTGGGATAGGGGCTTTTTGTGTTTATTTCTTAAACCAGCACAAGTCCCCACTTGTTTGCTTTTAATAAGGAGAAAGAGTAGCTTGCATGCTTGGATTTTTCTGTCAACAAATGACATGTGCTAATGTGGCTTTTTTCCTAAGAAAAGACAAGGAAAGGTGTGGTCACCTCCAAGCTTTCAGTGCACAACCCCAAGAAGACACCAATGCTTTAAAGCCTCTCTGCATCAGCTTCTGCTTAAGGAGGGGGGAAAAAAAGAAAAAAAAAAAAAAAGAAAAAAGCCAGTAACAATCACCCCAGACTACTTGGAGAACTGGCTGGAGAAATCTCAGAGCTGTTAATGGTTATCTTTAAAAGCTCAAGGAACACTCAAGTCCAGAAATAGACAAAGACGGGACCTATCTTTTTGTGGTGATTAAACCCTGGCTGGAGGCCACTCCATCACTCACCTTTTCAGCTGGACAGGGGAGAAAATACATATTGAGAGGCTCAGGAGTGGAGCTGAGGCCAGGGAGAGAGCATCCTGTAATCAACATCATGGGTAGAGCAGACTCAGCACAGAATAAAGGAAAGAAACTCTCTAATTGATGGCCCTGCCCTGCACCCCCAGTGACACCAGAGTCGGGGGATGAGAAGTGTGGCCAGAGCTTAAAGCAGCTCCCCCACCCCCTTCTCAGCAGACAGTACTTCAGTCAGGATTTCACTCCCTTCTCCCCAACCCCCACACTGTGGCACAGGGAGGGGCAGGGACTGGGGGATTCAGTCGATTCCTCACCAGATGTTTTCCTTCTCAGCTTCCTCATACTCTTCCCCTGTTTCAGCATGGGGTCCCACACTGGAAAGCATGACCCACAAAGAGATACCAAATGAACTGTGACTGCTACAGAGGGAAGAGAATAACCTGTCCTCAGTATTTACTTTGCTGGAGACAGAGAACAGAGCTTGTATGGCTGCAAAGGAGCATTAGTGGGAACCTTCTATGGTCAGTATGGCGAAGCACTGGAACACATTGCCCAGAGCAGCATGAAGCCTCATCACTACAGAGCTCTAAACACCGGGTAGAAAAATAGAAATAATAGGAAGGTGAATTAATTCCACCTAGCAGCACGGGCTTAATAGTTTTAGGTTTCCTCTAGTTCTGTTTTACAGGGATTTTATGGAAATACCATATTCACAGTGTGGAAACTCAGACTAAAATTACACTCATGGATGTGGACCTGAGGCTTCCATCACCAGACTGCGCAGCTGCCAAGCAAGGTCACCCCCCACCTTGGGCTAGAAATCCATATCCAATCACAAACTCATTTGGACCAAACCAGGATATTTCTCTGGAAGACTGCTGAACAGCTGCAAACAAGTAGAAAGACAGAAAAGCATAAACCCACTGACCTTTCCAGCTGTAGCTCAGGTACTTGCCTGCAGGATAGTCTGAGCTATCTCAGGATTTTCTGGGTTGTCAAAATTCAGGAGCTGGGAGCCAAATCCATAGTAATAGGGCCCCATCTTATGCAGATCAACCACGTTGGCATCAGCACTGAACACTGTCCTCAGGCTTCCTTGTAAATCTTTGGCAGTTCCACAAAATGATTCTCCTCTTGCTGTCATGCAGCCCTTTAGCGAGCCACAGAGGTATTTCCAGCTTTGATCCCTGCAGGAACAATACATACCAAAAGTTGCCCTTGCCATGAAACTGCACATAAAGCAACTCCAGAGACAGGCAGTGAACTTAATTAATAAAGACTGGCGTTACTAAATATCAATTCTGCTTCCAGAACAGCCTATTGTAATTGCAACACAAGCCAGACACACTTCAGATGCGTTTGCTACTCCTCTACACTTCTGAAAGTGGATTTTTAATTGATGTTGCATCACCAGATCATTAAACACCAGAAAAAAATAAAAGTATGCCAAGTGCACACAGTGAAAATAATAACAGCTTTTAAAAAGCAGCTAGAAGCATGCATTTCATAGAATCCTAGAATCTCCCGAGTTGGAAGGGACCCATAAGGGCCATCAAGTCCAGCTCCTGGATCTACACAGGCCCAGCCCAGTCAAAGCATGGGACTGAGGGATCACCCAAACGCTTCTTGCCCTCAGCCCAGCTTGGGGCTGTGACCCCTTCTCTGGGGAGCCTGTGCCAGTGCCCGACCCCCTCTCAGCACAGAACCTCTTCCTGACACCCAGCCTAAACCTCCCCTGGCACAGCTTCACACCGTTCCCTGGGGTTCTGTCCCTGCTCCCCAAAGAAGAGGAGAGATTGGTGCTGCCCCTTCACTTCTCTTGGCAGGAAGCCACAGACCCCATGAGGTCTCCTCTCAGCCTCCTCTTCTCCAGGCTGGACAAACCCAGGGACTCCAGCCTCTCCTTCCCCTCCAGACCCTGCCCCATGCTTGCTGCCTCCTCTGGACACTCTCCAATAGATTTATGTCCCTCTTGTCCCGTGATACCCAAACCTGCCCCCAGGACTGGAGGTGAGGCTGCCCCAGCGCAGGGCAGAGCGGGACAATCCCTTCCTGTCCCGGCTGGCCGTGCCGTACATGATGCACCCCAGGATGCAGTTGGCCCTCCTGGCTGCCTGGGCATACCGCTGGCTCTTGTGGGTAACTCGCTGTCAACCCCCAAATCCCTGTCACACGGCTGGCCTCCAGCATCCAATCCCCCGGGCTGGATGTGCAGCCAGGGTCACCCCTTCCCACGGGCAGTATCCAGCACTTGCCCTCGTTAAACTTCGCGCTGGTGGTGCCTGCCCAGCTCTCTGGCCTGCCCGGGCCTCTCTGCGAGGTTTCGCCACCCTCAGCAGAGTCGGCAGCCCCCAGTTTGGTGCCATCTGCAGATTCACTCGAGACACCCTCCAGTCCTCAGCCCAGGTCGCTTATGAAAACGTTACAAAGCGCCGGGCCTAAACTGGAGCCCTGGGAACCCCACCAGTGGCCGGCCGCCAGCCAGAGGGAGCCCCATTTGCCACTCCACTGATTACCCCACCTCCGGGCAGCGGCCCCAGACCCAGGGGGCAGAGGGAGCCCGCACGGGAAGCGGGGCCCTGCCCCGCGCGGCGGCCGCTGGGAGCTGTAGTCCTCGCCCCGCCCCTCACCTCAGGGATCGCGTCGCCGCTGCCCGCCCCCTGGCCCAGCGCGAAGGCCAGGCGCGGCAGAGCACTCTCCGCCCGGCCCGGCAGCTTCTCCTGCGACATCAGGATGTCGTCCAGCGACAGGAAATTCTCCTCCAGGCCCAGCCCGGGGCCCACCGGGAAATACGCCTCGGACATGGCCGAGCGAGCGGCAGCGCCGAACTCCCGCGCGGCCGGGCAAATCTTCCCGCGGCGGGCAGGGCACGGCCGCGCATGCGCTGTGGCCCCATCCGCCGCCGCGACCCCGCCCCCGGCCCGGCGGCCGTTGCGGCGGGGCTCGGCTGGGCCCCGGCGGTCTTGCAGTGGCATCGGCTCTGAGGTGGGTGTTCCCTGCCCCTCCCCGCTCCTGGGAGGGCCGCGGCCACGCAGACGTTGCCTCCTGGAGGCCCCAGGGCGCGGGCAGGCGCCCTGCTGGACCGAGGGGCGGGGGCCGGGGCAGGCTTCGGGCTTCCGCTGCGAGCTTGCAGAGCCCCGGGCTGGGCGCTGCCTTTGTCCCGGCCGTGCCTGCCCAGCCTCCTTTCGCCACGCCGGCAGCCTGTACAACGAGGGACGGCCGTCCGGCTGCTTCCAGAGCGGGCCCTGGGCAGCCCCTCGCGGCTGGCCCGCCCCCAGCATGCCTGGCCTCGGGCAGAGCTGTAAGAGGGGCACCTCGGGGCATCCCCCCTCCGAACACACGCACCAGGCCGCCTCGCTCCCTGACAGCAGCGTGGTCGGGTCATGGCCAGCGCTGCTGGCTGACAAAAACCCGCCCCGGCAGGACCCCGACAGGGAGCGGCCCCAGTGACCCGCCGCAGCATCCCGCCCTTCAGATGGGGGCTGGCCCTGCAGCCCCAAGTTCACTCATCTGAACCCTCCGATTAGCTGAATGAAAAGCCCGGGAATGCTACTCGCGGGGTTAGCTAGGTATGCTGGTGTTTCTTCTTGGCCATTGAGTACACGGGTCACCTCTCAGAGGAGAAGCTCAGGCTGAGGGATGTGGCTGCGTTGAGAGATTGGGTCTTGTGGTGGTTTACCCCAGCCAGCATAGCTAAAACAGCCCCCACAGCTGCTCACCTGCATCCCCGCGGTGGGACTGGGGAGAGCAAAGGTAAACCTGTAGGTCAGGAAGGAGACAGTTAAAACAGGACAGATACAGGAAGGTGATAATATTATAAATACAGACCATGACACTGTATTGTATGGGCTGTCCCTTTGGGCAGTCTGTCCTGGCCGTGTCCCCTCACAGTTTGTTGTCACCCCCCTCTCTTTGGCAGGGCAGTGTGAGGAGCTGAAAAAGGCCTTGACTGCTTGGCAAAAAGCTAAAAAAAAAAATCCCTTATCAATGTTATTCTCATCCCAAATCCAAAACACAGCACTACACCAGCTGCTAGAAAGCAAATTTACCTCTGCTGAAACCTGGGCACAGAATCACAGAGGAGAAGGGCTTGGAACGGGACCTCCCCCAAACATCTAGTTCAATCCTCACCCCCGCTAAAGCTTTTAGAGCAAGTTGCACATGGGAGGTGGGTTTTGAATCTGTCCAGAAGACTCCCAGCCGCTCTTGGCCGTCTGTCCCAGCATTGTGTCTCCCTCACACTACAGTCTTTTTCTCATGTTCAGCTGGAACTTCGTGTGTTAACTGTGCCCATCCCAAAGTAACATATTTTAGTGCTATAAAATAAGTACTGAAGTCATATTTTGATGGCAGAATCAAATAACCTCGTGTTAAATTCTGGGACTGATTGTGTAAGTGTAAAGACTGGGACTACTCCCATTTTTATCTGAATTTCACTTCATATTAGAGCTTGACCTTTGTGCTTTTTTTCCTCATTGTTTTGTTGTCTCAAAATTAGTTCATTTTTCATCCTGTTAAGTTTTTCTTGCTATTCCCTAATATGTACATACTGAAAACATCACTCTTTCTGTATACAGTGGTCTATAAAACATTTAAATAATCTAGTAAATATTTTAGTCTTTGTTCTGCTGTGGAAGAAAAATAGATGATTGAACTGGGGTTGAAACTCAGACACCTGACACCATCCCTGAAAAATAATGATATATGTGGGGGTTGATGATTTGTTTAATGACATGTTCAGTCCATGATTAAGGCATAAGCCATTGCTTCTTCAATTACCTTTTGATTCTCACAACCTCAGCATTCTTCATGCTGCTGTTTGCTAGCAAGCTGGATCCATTGTGATTTGATACTGGTTTGTCTTCATTAATCATCATGCTGGTACTTTAATATCTTGATCAAAGTCAAACCCATGCAGAAATAATCAGATTTGCACCAGTTTATTAAATCTTGGGCTATTTTATTTTGGACTAAGAAAAATAAAGCACAGGCAAGGGGACCGAACCCTCAGGGTGATGTGTACTTCCCTCACTGCCGCATCCATTAGGTACCACCACAGAATAAGCTATAAAAATCCATCCAGCATTCTGCCAGGGTTTTGTGAACTGTGGCATGCTGGGTTGCAAAAATCTAAATGCCAGTCAGGAGCTGAAGAAAATGCATGGACATGTGTTTGTCACTGTGATGTCCACATACTGCTGATTTTAGACTGTCCCTTTTCTCATTAGCCAGGTACATTAAATCCTGACAACATCTGTAGGGAGATGTGCTTCTGAAAAGAGATTTAATGTAAAAGGTTATTTTTTGTAAGGAGCTGAATTTTTATCTCTGTTACAGAAAACAGTCGTTGTATTAGACTTTACAGTGTTGTTTTTCTGGGTTTTTTTTCATGAAAGCTGAAGTCTTTCTCTGTGGAAAAATCCTTCAGTCCTTGCACACAGAGCAATTTCCAAAAGCTTTTCTAAAGGGCAGTTCTGATAAAATTACTCATTTGCTGAATTGAACTGGTGAAAATATTCCTTGCTTAGTTTGGTTTAGGAAACAAATCTCTATGCTGAATAGTAAAGCTTGCACTGTGAGTGGGAAGAGAGAACTACGCAAATGGAATGTGCTCCTTTCCTAGGGTGCAGGGGTAAGAGAAAAAGAAGAGATAGATGTTTCCCTGCCTCAGGACGCCTCAGCGTGGCTCATGTGATGCTGAAAGAAGCATGGAGGTGCAGAAGCTGAAGGTACTGTGCAGCTGAAAGAACACAAAGGGAAAGATGTTGCACTCACAAAAATTGGTCGGTGAGTGTCATGGTTTTGCCCCAGCTGAGAGCTGAGCACCATGCAGCCACTCCCTCCTTCTTAAGAGGGTGAGGGGCGCGGGGAATTGGGGGGAGGGAGGGAAGAGGAGGCGGGAAGAAGAACGCATCAAAAAAAACCCCCAAACCTCAGGTGTTGGAATAAAGATAGTTTACTAGGACAGCAGAGAAAGAGAGAACATAAAAATAACAGGAGCTTTATGGCAAAGACATGCAAACTGGTGATACACAGTGCAGTTTCTCACAGAAACCCACAGCTCCAGACCCATCCTGAAACCAGACTGGCCCCAAAACTCTGTGTCCTGCAGCTGCGTGACCCTCCCCCACCAGCCCTCCCTTTATGCTGAGTATGACATCATGGTATAGAATACCCCCTTTGGACAGTTTGAGTCACCTGTCCCGGCTGTGTCCTCCCAGTTTTTCATCAGCAGGGCAGTATGAAATGAAAAGTCCTTGACTGCTTGGCAACAACTAAACCCATCTGTGTGTTACCAGCACTGCTCTCAGCCTAACTCCACACACAGCATTCCACTGCTGTGAAAGAGGAATGAGCCTCTGTCCTGGCTGAAGCCAGGACAGTGGGTTTCGTGCACAAGATTGTCACCCCTTCAGTAGTATGTTCCTTCCTCATCCTGGTCAAGTCAAATCAGATTCTTATTCTAAACACTCGTGTGAATCTGAGTGTAAAGCACGTGTCATGAGCCCAGCATCCCAAAGCAGGTTGCATTGTCAGCAATGTGTTTGCAAGAGCTTTCTGAAAGGGAATGTCCCATGTTGTATCTAACAGCCTGTTTGTACTTGGAGGATTTATGGAGACTTCATTCTCCTGCATTTGTGTGAAGTCAAGACCCATTATGTCATATGGAGCTACAGCAGCAAAAGTCATTTGGGGGGAATCAGACTCTGTGCTTTACAAAGTAGAAAGCTCAGTAATTTCCTCAGTAGAATTTACTCAATAGCCAGAGTAAAGAGAGGAGCAAAAGTATGTAAGGAAAAGAAAGGAAAACAGTGGAGCAGAAGAGGTGGAGGTGAAAGCATATGCCAAAAACTGGGTCATGAATCACAGAATCACAAGGTTGGAAAAGACCTTTAAGATCAAGTCCAACCATTCCCATCCTAAGCTAAACCAGATCTCATCCACCCTTTTTAACCACACTCAGCCCCCTCCCTGGCCAGCCTGTTGCAGGCTTCTGCTCTTTCAGGAAGAACTTTTCCCTCACATCTGAGCTGACCCTGCCCTGGCACAGCTCGAGGCCATTTCCCCTTGTCCCATCTCCTGTCCCCTGGCTGAAGAGACCAGCACCCACCTCTCTGCACCCTCCTGTCAGGGCAGTGGAGGTGGGGAGAAGGTCTCCCTCAGCCTCCTCTTCTCCAGCCTCAACACCCCTAGCTCCTCAGCTGCTCCTCAGAGGATTTGCCCCTACAGCCCCTCCCCCCAGCCTGGCTGCCCTTCTCCTGGACTCTTTCCATGTCCTTCTGATGGTGAGGAGCTCAGAACTGGACCCAGCACTCGAGGTGCAGCCTCACCAGTGCCCAGTACAGGGCACAATCCCCTCCCCAGACCTACTGGCCACACTATTTCTGATACAGGCCAGGATGCTATTGGCCTTCCTGGCCACCTGGGCACACTGCTGGCTCATGTTCAGAGTGGAGAATGTTACAGCTGGAGCTGTGGTGGAGGATTGCAAAGTATGGGAAAAGATGAAAACTTAGAAATCAAGAGACAGCTGTCTTAAATCTTGCATACCCAAAATTCAGCCAATTTGACATCCCAGATAAATTCAGGGAAGCAAAATCATGTTACCTGCTTTTCGTAGGGTCTTGATCAGAGCACCTGATGGCTGTGTATCAGCTGTTGATACATGTGTATCAGCTGTTGATACACAGTTGCTGAGGTGTATCATGACAGCATGCATATGTTACATTGTGACCGCACCAACCCACACTGCCCTTAACATTAACTGGGTGAAGTAAGACAGCTGAAGAAGCTGTGGGATGATGGGAACAGGAAGCACCACTCCCGGTGACCTCTCCTCACCCCACTTCTTACAGTCAAAGCGAGAGAGGCGTCCCTATGTGTTAGACTAAACCAGGGCACACTTGGGTTGATACTGAGCCGCCGTCTCCTCTCCTGTAGCAGTTCAGCGGCGTGCCCACTGCTGAGGAGCAGAGCCTCCTGTTCCGTGGTGTCCAGCTGGTGGAAGGTAACACGTCACTCAGATCCTTCGCCCACATCCCCAGGGTTCCTGATACTACTTAGATCATTCCTTTCCCTCCTGGAACTTTCACTCAACAGATACAGATTTCCTGATCAGTTAACTTGCCTGCAGTAGTGGGAGTTCTTGTTTGTCAGTAACATACTGTGTATTTGATAGAAGCTTTTGCATCCCCTTTGTTGTGCAAATACAGGCATGTAACTGAAGTAAACCAATCGCTTCAGTAGGATTATCATGACAGAGTTGGGTGCTGTGTCATGGAGATGAATCCTGCTCCCCAGGAGACAGGCTCTGCAGGCCAGCTGATTTTAGTTTCTGAAGGAAGAGAGGTGGCAGCCCAAGTCTGTAGTTAGAGCAGAAGACAATGACTTTCCCATTCAGTTTATTTGCAGATGGGAGAGAGTGCCACAAGAGTAGTAACGAACCAGCGTGTGGGTATTTACACACCAGAGTATCATTCCGCTCCACTCCAGAGGAAGGGAGGATTATACGACACTTTACAGATAGGAGACCAGCCACAGAAGTGAAGGGATTTAGGGCAACCCAGCATCCTGTAGAATCAGAGAATCACAGAACTGTGTAAGGTTGGAAGGGACCTTTAGAGGTCATCTAGTCCCACCCCTGCAATGAGCAGGGACATCTTCACTACAGCAGGTCACTCAGAGCCCCATCAAGCCTGACCTTGAATGTCTCCAGGGATGGGGCCTCCACCACCTCTCTGGGCAATCTGTGCCAGTGATCCACCACCCTCATATTGAAGAACTTTTTCCTAATATCCAACATTTCCTAGTCTCCCCATTTCAAGTTTAATACCATCCCCCTCATCTTATTGATTAGCTCCTTGAAGAGCTGGAAGTCGGCTTTCCTGAAATTCAGGGTCCTGACTACAGTTCTCGATTGGGTTCAGACACCTTATGACAACGAACCACACCAGTGCATGATCACTGCAGTCCAGACTGCCTCCAGTCTTGACATCCCTGAAGAGCTCACTGGCATTGAGTGACCATCAGGTCCAGTATTGCTTCCCCTCGAGTAGGGCTGTCTATTTCCTGTCTCAGGAAATTGTCCTGTAGACACTCCAGGAGTCTCTCGGATTGCCTACAGCTCACCATGCTACTTTTCCAACAGATGTCAGGGTGGTGGGAATCCCCCAGTAGGGTGAGAGCCTGGGAGCTCGATGCCTCCTGGAGCTGGAGCAAGAAGGCTTCATTCACAGGCTCCAACTCATCAGGTGGCCTGTAGTAGACCCCAACCACAAGGCTCCCCTTTGTTGTTGTGATCCCTAATTCTTACCCATAAGCTTTCAACCTGCTCATGACTATTCTTTAGGGACATCTCTTCACACTCTATCCGTTTCTTAACAGAGGGCAATGTCTCCACCCCTCCTGTCTCATCTGTCCCTTCTGTACAGCTGGTAGCCATCAATAGCCACCCTCCAGTCATGGGATTCATTCCATGAAGTTTGAGTAATGGCCACTATGTTGTGGCTTTCTAGTAGCATGGTGGCTTCCAGCTCCTCCCTGTTTGTTGCCCATGCTGCCTGTGTTTGTGTAGAGGAACTGTCACCTTCTTAGAGGGACACCCCTTTATTCCCCCAGGGCATCCCATGGAAACTGTTCCTATTACATCAGGAGCCTCTGGCTTGTCTCTGTAAAACTTAGCCTGTGACACAGTGCCCACTACATGCCTCAGGGCAACGGGGAAGGGTCTTCTGGCTTCCAGCTTCTCTCCCAGGGTCTCTCACCCAGAAGGCAGAGATGTCAGCAGGGACTCTGGCCAGCTTATAGAATGAATTTCAGAGTCTTTGAAGCACCTACTAAAAAGGAGTGTTGAAGTAAGAAGAGAAGTCAGGTGCTCTAGCTGGTATTGCAAAGGGCGGTTTTGAAAATCACACTGAAACAGCAGCATTTCTAGAACTCTTCAGCATTTCCCCAGCTGCCATTCACTGTGTGAGCTGCTGTGGGGATGCAGGAGTGGATGCAGCAATTCCCAGGGCCCTGGTAATGATTGGGTCATTTTGCTGGTAAGCAGAGGGGCACAGCTAAACCAGGAACTTGCTGAAGGTTTCTTGTTTTAAGGAGTGATGCCACGTTGCTAAAACTTTTTATGACTGAGGTAGGAATACTCCTAGAAGTGTTGGTGTTTCTTGTTTTGAGGTTCCCAGATGACAACTTCCTGTTGCTTTTGTTTAGAAGTGTGGGGAAATTGTAATTGTGGTAACTGCCTTCAGCAAGAAGAAATTAAGGAAACTGCCAGTTCCTGGGCAGAATTCCATATCTGCAGTAAACTCAAAAGGGGTGAGACTTCTAAGCTCTGATGTCTTAGGATAACTGTGATGATGTGACAAGAAAAACTCACATGCATTTTATTTCACTTATCCACTCACATGACGTAGATGAAAGTTCCCTGTTGATTCTTGAGAGGAAGATCCTTTCCTACCTGTACAGTAATCAAGCTGCTAAGCAAAACAGTGAATCCCTTCCACACTATAAAACATTAAACATCAGCAGTTTCCTTTTACTTTTTATGTCTCATCACTCACAATAAACATCTTAGGGAGATGTTGGAAATTCTACTCTTCCAATTAAATTGCATGCATTCCAACTCTATTCAGGCAAGACTGCTCAATGCCCTGAGGCAGCAAAACATCTCACAAATCCATCTTTGTGCACAGAAGAAAGCTCTTTTTCTTCCTTTTTGTCAATGATTGAGATGGGAATGCTGCCAGAAGTGTTGGTGTTAGGTCTTCTGGCCCATGGCTCACTGTCTTTGGCCAGCAGTTGCCTCTGAATACCTTAAATCTCATTGTCTTTTGGCTGCTGCTTTTTATTTTGGACTGTGGATATCTGGTCAGACTGTCACATTTTTGAGACATGCTAGAATCAAAACTGTTTCTTCTATGGCATCTAACAGCACCTGCTGAGCACTCTGCATCATGTCCAAAAGTTGAGAATCTTGTTTGTGGCTTGTGAAGAGGTTTATTTCCATCCCCACTGAAACAGAGCTATAGAAATGCTGTGTTACACTGAGTGCAGACTGAGAATTTTACTAATATAATGTGATTATAGTGTGGCTTAGCACACCAGAAATTCTGTGCCCTGGAGGGAAAGACTGAGTGTCATTAAACCAAGGAGATTCATGAGGAGCAGAGCAAAACCAGGCTCTGATGGCACTCCTGGTGTCTTTGGGAGACAGAGGGGTACCTGCTGTCAGTGAGAGGAGACTGTCTAAGAGGTGGCCTTCTAGCAATGCCTCCTGAGCCGCTGAGAGGATGATGCTGGGGAGCCCTGCAGGACCCACCCTCTCTGCCCACTATCACTTTCCAAACCAGGCAGGTGATCCCAGAGGGTGGGAGTTTGAGAAGCCCGGGTGGGGAATTTGAGATGTTAACCTTGCTGTGGAAGCATTAAGGGGATGATGCAGTTTATTTTGAACATGACATCTGGAAGTGGAAGATTCACAGTGTGGGGGAAGGTGAGGAAGAGACAGGACAGGTAGCTTGCATAGTCTGGCAGTTGAGTGGCTCTGCACTTCTGAGAACATCCTGTGATGGTGTGTACTCAAAGCTGACAGCCTTTCTACTTTCAGACATTTGCCTCGGTGGCTAAGAGAGCCAATGGGATCCTGGAGTGCATCCGGAGGAGTGTGGCCAGCAGGTCAAAGGAGGTGATCCTCCCCTCTACTCTGCTCTGGTCAGGCCCCACCTGGAGTGTTGTGTCCAGTTCTGGGCTCCCTGGTATAAAAAGGACAGGGATCTCCTGGAGAGAGTCCAAAGAAGGGCTACGAAGATGATAAAGGGCCTGGAGCATCTCCCCTATGAGCAAAGGCTGAGAAGATTGGGACTGTTCAGCCTTGAGAAGAGAAGACTAAGGGGGGACCTAATTAATGTTTACAATTATCTTAAGCAGGGGATGGAGGGGGAATCAGCCAGGCCCTTTTCAGTGGTCTGTGGAGACAGGACAAGGGGCAATGGCTGCAAGTTGAGAGTGATAGGAAGTTCCGCACCAACATGCGGAGAAACTTTTTCACAGTGAGGTGACAGAGCCCTGGGACAGGCTGCCCAGGGAGGTGGTGGAGTCTCCTTCTCTGGAGATATTCAAGACCCGTCTGGATGCCTATCTCGGTGAAATGTCCTGAGGAGCTGCTTTGGCAGGGGGTTGGACCCGACATCTCTTGGAGGTCCCTTCCAACCCCTACAATTCTATGATTCTATGATTCTACTCTTTAATCCTGTAAAGCTTATCTTGGTTTTCACAAAACATCCCTTGTAAAAGGCCAGTGATCTATCTCCCTTGCTGGTAACTCAGCAGTGTGCAAGTGCCATCAGCAAATATCCAGGAACATTATACTCAAAAGTGACAAAACTCCCTGAAACACTTCACAAGGACATGTGTTTCATCTGGACTTTGTGGCTTATACTCTGACATGAGCTTTATCATGCAACCCCAGGTGTAGACTTTTGGCAGGGTTTAAACCTCTTCTAGGAGACAGCCCATCTTTTCATTTTCTCATTTTCTTATAATCCTGTATTTACAAGCAGAGCTAGTAAACTAACTGAAAAGCACTTTCAGTGGGGGGAGGTTTGGCAAATCCAAGGTAATCTCTTTGAGATGAGTGATGGTTTTAGACCTTATTTTCAAACTACGAAGTTCATAAGTCTGTCTCCTTCTCACAGCATTTCAGGGCCAAATATCTCCATGGCATATGTAGATGTAAATCCACTGTAGAAAGTGCAGCTGTATCCAGTCACCAATGCTGGCTTCTTCTTGTTGTTGACAGCATCTTTCAGTATTACAGTTTGCACTCTTTAAAGAAGTCAAAACCTTCTTTGATTGGTGCTTCAGTGCAAATGCTTGCTTTGCTTTTGACTAATGGCCTCCATCCTGGAGCCTCTGAGGGCATTAAGTAATGTATCGAATGCATTTTAGCCTTCCATCCTTTCTGAGACTTGTATGCAGTATAGAGCTGTTTCTAAACACGTCACCTCTGTGGCTTCCCTAGGAGAGACATCAGACCAGACAACAGTCGTTTTTACTTCAAGGTGAAATATGATGGGATTTATGGGACCTCACTGAGCCCATTCCCAACACCAAGGCTCAGCTCTACAACAGTCCTTGTAACATGCTCGACTGTGTTAGGAGGTAATGATCAAGGAAGGAAATTAAAGTCTCACCCTAGGGTGAGACTTGCTCACATATCAGCCCAGGCCAATGGTGACAGAATGGCTCTTGAACTGGGATGCAGCAGGGAACCTCTGGTGCACATAGCAGTTAGTGGCTGCTTTTCTGCAGTGGGGAAACACGGGGTGGTTAGCATATCTGAAACGTTAGTGATATGAAGGTGCGAGTCAGACTTTGAAGATAAAGGCCTCAGGCAATTGCTTAAAATTGCAGCAAGTTATTAGCAACATCCTTTGCATTCAGACCTGCTTTGGAGTGGCAGTTTGGCCCTGCCTGAGGCCAGACACCCACCAAAGCTGCTCTATCACTCCCCTTTTCAGATGGTCAGGGGAGAAAATATCTATCGAGAGGCCCAGAGAGGAGATAAGGACAGGAGAGATCATTCCTGTTCAAGACAGGTCATTGTCTTAGAGGACTCCCCTTCTGGAGGGAACTGAGGCCCGATCTGTAGGCCGGATCCTTTACATAGGGAAGTCTGCTGCCTTAAGGGAGCTTCAGCTAGGGACATAACAAAATACTTCTCCAACTTTGGTCAGGCTCACGGGCTATTATCCGTTTTTAATTTTCCAAGTAGGTAGTAATGAAATCCATAAAAGAAAACTGAGGACCATTAAAAAGGATTTAAGGGCCCTGGGACACATGGTGCAAGGATCTGGAGCACAGGTAGTGTTTTCCTCCATCATTCCTACTACAGGGAATGGGGAGGGATGGAATGAGAAGAGCCAGGAAATTAATACCTGGCTCAGAACATGGTGTGAGAAGCAGAACTTTGTGTTCTTTGACAATGGGCTGGCTCAAGCATCCACCAGCCTTGCTGGCTGGGAGCACTTATCCTCAGGGGACAGAAGGATACTGTCGAAGAAGCCTGGCAGGGGCTCATTATTAGAGCTTAAACTAGTTAAGAAGGGGAGTGGGGCAGGCCAGGCAGATGGAAAAGAGTCTGGGTGTGGTGGTCGAGTTACTGAGGGATGGTGTGCTGGCAATGACCTCTGGTCAGCCACCCTAGTTAACCAGGGGGATAGTGTGCTAATTCAGAGTAGAGATGTAATTACTACTGATGGGCCAGGTAACTTAACCAGCTGTCACTGGGGAAGCAAGGCTGCCTTTAGGAGTGTAACAAGATCAAAAGCTGAAGGGCATCTACACCAGTGTACACACATGGGCAACAAACAGGAGGAATTAGAAGTCCTTGTAAGTCAAGGAGACTATGATGTGATTACCATCACAGAAATGTGGTGGGATAATTCACATGGCTGGAGTGCTGCAATGGCTGGTTACAAACTATACAGGCGTGACAGGCCGGGCAGGAGAGGAGGTGGGGCAGCCCCGTACATCAGAGAATGCTTTGACAGCCTGGAGCTGGAGTATGGTGAAGAGCAGGGTTGAGTGTCTCTGTAAAAGCTAGAGGAGCACGGGAAGCGAGGGAGATATAGTGATGGGAGTCTGCTACAGACCACCTGGCCAGGAGGAGGAGGCTGATGAGTTGTATTTTAAACAGCTGGGAGAAGTCTGGTGATCACCAGTCCCTTATTGGGGACTTCAACTTATTGGACGTCTCCTGGACGTACAACAGCAGGAAGAAGCAGTCTGGCAGGTTCCTGGAGTGTTTGGAAGACAACTTCCTGACCCAGCTGGTGAATGAACCCACCAGGGAAGGTGCCCTGCTGGACTTGTTTGTAAACAGAGAAGGCCTAGTGGGGGATGTGAAGGTTGGAGGATGCCTGGGGCATAGTGATCATGAGCTGATAGAATTCTTAGTACTGGGAGAAGTAAGGAAGGGAGACAGCAGAACAAGCACCTTAGAGTTCCCTAGGGCTGACTTTGGACTGTTCAGAAAGCTGCTCGATAAGATTCCATGGGAGGCAGCCCTTGAGGGCAAAGGAGCCCAAGAGGGTTGGATGCTCCTCAAGAAGGAAATCTTGGTGGCACAAGAACAGGCTGTCCCAGTCTGTGGGAAGAGGAGTCAGTGAGGAAGGAAGCCAGCTTGGCTGAGTAGAGAGATCTGGGAAGATATTTGGGAAAAGAGGGAAAAATATGAGCTTTGGAAGAAGGGACTGTTGTCTTGGGGTGACTATAGGGATGTGGTGAGATCATGTAGGGAGAAAGTTAGATGGGCTAAAGCTGAACTGGAATTCAGACTGGCCAGTTCTGTAAAAGATAATAAAAAGTCCTTCTCTAGGTATATTACCAGTAAAAGAAGGGGCAAGGAGAATCTCCAGCCCTTATTGGATGCAGGGGGAACATTAGTGACAAGGGATGAGGACAAGGCTGAGGTCCTTAATTCCTTCTTTACCTCAGTCTTTACTAGTAAAGTTGGATATTCCCTGAGTACTCATCCTCAAGAACTGGCTGACAGGGAGGGGAAGCAGAACAAAGCTCCCATGATTCAGGTGGAAATGATTAGTGACCTACTTGGCCAGTTAGATACCCACAAGTCAATGGGGCCAGATGGGATCACTCAGGGGTACTGAGAGAGCTGTCAGATGTGCTAGCCAAACCCCTTTCCATCATCTCCCAGCAACCCTGGCAGACTGGGGAAGTTCCACTAGACTGGAGCCTGGCAGATGACATTAAGCTGGGAGGAAGTGTTGATCTGCCTGAAGGAGGCTCTTCAGAGGGATCTGAACAGGCTGGACCATGGGCTGAGACCAACAGGATGAGGTTTAACAAGGCCAAGTGCAGAGTGCTGCACATGGGGCAGAACAACCCCATGCAGTGCTACAGGCTGGGGGAGACTGGCTGGAGAGCTGCTGGGAGAAGGACCTGGGGGTGTTGGGTGACTGCAGGCTGAACATGAGCCAGCAGTGTGCCCAGGTGGCCAGGAAGGCCAATGGCATCCTGGCTTGTGTCAGAAATAGTGTGGCCAGCAGGTCTGGGGACTGTACTGGGCACTGGTGAGGCTGCACCTCAAGTGCTGGGTCCAGTTCTGGGCTCCTCACCATCAGAAGGACATGGAGGTCCTTGAAAGAGTCCAGAGAAGGGCAGCCAGGCTGGGGAAGGGGCTGTAGGGCAAATCCTCTGAGGAGCAGCTGAGGGAGCTGGGGGTGTTGAGGCCAGAGGAGAGGGGGCTGAGGGGAGACCTTCTCCCCACCTCCACTGCCCCACAGGAGGGTGCAGAGAGGTGGGCGCTGGTCTCCTCAGCCAGGGGACAGGAGATGGGACAAGGGGGAATGGCCTCGAGCTGTGCCAGGGCAGGGTCAGCTCAGATGTGAGGGAAAAGTTCTTCCCGAAGAGCAGAGCCGCAACAGGCTGGCCAGGGAGGGGGCTGAGTGTGTTTAAAAAAAGGGTAGATGAGATGCTCAGGGATATGATTCAGCATAGGATGGGAAATGGTTGGACTTGATGCTGAGCTTAGGGCCTTTTCCAACCTTGTGATTCTGCAACCAGCACGGGCAGGACAGACTCAGCAGGAATAAAGGACAGGAACTCTCTGATCATTGGTGGCCCTGCCCTGCACCCCCAGTGACACCAGAGTCGGGGGATGAGAAGTGTGGCCAGAGCTTAAAGCAGCTCCCCCACCCCCTTCTCAGCAGACTGCGCCTTGGTCAGGATTTCGCTCCTTCTGCCCCACTCACATTGTGGCACAGGGAGGGGCAGGGACTGGAGGAATGGGGGTTTGGGTCCAGTTCCTGCATGAGATGTTCTCACCCCTGGCTGGCAGGGGGAGCACTCATTCCTCACACCTTTCCCCTGCTGCACTGTGGGGTCCCATCCACAGGACACAGTCCTCCACGAACTTCTCCAACGTGAGTCATTTCCCACAGGGCTTCAGCTCTTCCCCAGCTGTACAGGTAACTCTTTCTGCAAAGCTGATTAGGAATGACATCCTTAAAAATGTGGAATTTAAGATAGCATTTGAGTTTCAGTGCTAATGTCTCATGGAAACCCAGCCTCCTGAGACATCAGAGAGATTGTATTGATTCCCTTCCCTAATGCAGCTGGCTCATGCAAAATGGTTTGAAGAGCCACTCCTGGATTACACAGGCAACTCTACAGGAGCACTTTAAAAAGCCCAGCCTTTTCATCAGGTCCCTTGCAAAGGGGGCTGACCTCCCCAGGAGGAGGGCTTAGAAGCTGGCCAGGAATATCCTTTGTCTTATTTGCAGTCTCATCATTTCACTGTTTCAGTTCTAGGTAACCTCTTCTGAGCTGATAGGCTCAGAAATTTCAGCTCCATAAATGCAACTCCTGACTTGCAGCAGTCCCATTGATGATGCCTGGAGAAGTTTCAGTATGTCATTGCTATCATCAATGTCCTGGTTTCAGTCAGGATAGAGTTAACTTCATTTGTAGCAGCTGATGGAATGCTGTGTTTGGGAGTTAAAGTGAAAGCAGTGCTGATAACACCCTGATGTTCTTAGTTGCAGTCAGACAGTCAAGGACTTTCTCAGCTTCTTCGTATTTCTCTATTCATGAGAAAGGAGGGGCGGAGCCAGGACAGGTGACCCAGATGGGCCAAAGAGAGTATTCCATGCCAATTACGTCCTGCCCAGGATAACGGGGGGCTGATGGGAAGAAGAAGAGGGGCGGTGGCGGGACGCGTGCTTCTTGGGGGGACGGTCGGGTTCCGGGACAGCTCTGGGTGGTACGGCCTGAGTTGTGTGGGTCGGGGAGAAACTGCATTGGGGATCAAGAGTTTCATATTCTTTTGCTCTAAAGTCCTGTTAGCATTGTTATATTTTATCTTTCTGTTATCTTAGTAAACTATCCTTATCCCAACCCACGGGCCTCTTAGTTTCTTGGTTTTGGAGTTATTTGCCCCTTCCTTTTCCCTTCCCTTGTTTCCCCCCTTTTTCCCTCTTCCCCTGCTCTTTTACTTTAAGAAGCAGGCAGCTGCGTGGATCTCAGCCCACAGCCGGGGTGAAACCACGACAGTCTTTTTGGCGCCCAACGTGGGGCCCGAAAGGTTGGGATAACGGTAGATCTGACCCTGACCCGATGGTAATTAAGACAAAGTTGTGATAAGTACTGTTGTTTAAGCAGTCTCCGATCACGATGCTGTGGTATTTATTCACATGGCTGTGGTCACATCTGTGGCCGCGAAAGTACCGTACGCTGGCTGCAATCCTGGCAGGATTTTTTACCATGTCGAGGCTGCGTCTCCTGGTCTGGTTCTTGTCTTTTATGATAACAATCTATGATACAGTAATATTGAGGATCGTGAACTTGTGCTGGTATTTGTATGAGAGCTTGCTGCCCTGTCCATTCCTTGGACAGGGAGGGTTTAATAACGGCAGCTGGCATGGTGGGAGTACTGCTTTCTTTTCCTTTGGGCTAAATACAACAGCTCTGCTAGCAGTCTTTAAAAACTTTCAGTATCCCTGGGATATTCAAACTAGCATTTTGCTGTTTTTCGGTTTGGTGCAGACGGTTCAGTTGTTGTCAAATATTAAGCAGAGGTTTATGAATACCACTCAAGATTTTTCTGTGAGGCCAGATAATCGTGAGTGGCAGGGCAAGTGGCAGAGCATGGGCAAGTACCTAGGCACTTTCTTAACTCCGGTGGTTTGGAGTTTCACTCCTGAGCAGTTACAAGACCCTGATAAAGTGACTGCATATCTGAAAAGAAATTGCTCTAAGTTTGCCAGAGATACACACCTTACTGCACTGTGCTGGGCCCTGGCCACTATTTACAAAACACTGCTTGATAACAGGCAGCACTGTCAGTACTGTCAGCACTGTCAGAGGGAAAAGAATGAAAACAGACCAGCAAAGACTGCAGCTGCTGCAACCCCAATGACTGGCACTGCAGCTACTGTAACCACTGTGACTAGCACTGAGGCCACTATGACTAGCACTGTGGCTACTGCAACTTGTCCAACCGATGCTGCAGCTACTGCAACCCCTACAGCAGATACTGCTGATAAAACAAAAAACCAACCCCCGCCAGTGTCTGTTGCTCCCGTACAAAAGAGGAAACAAAAGAAATCAGTTCGTGTAGTGAAGGATGAGGATGAATCAGGGCCATCTGGAGCATGTCAGGATGAATCGGGGTCATCTCAAGCATCTCAGGATGGAGCAGGGCCATCTCAAGCACCTCAGGATAAAGCAGGGCCATCTCAAGCCCACTCAGGATAGAGCAGGGCCATCTCAGGCATTTCAGGATGAGGCAGAATCAGAGGTTGTCACACGATCCCTGACCCTGAGTGAGCTGCGTGAGGTTCGAAAAGATTTCAGCCGCTGCCCAGGTGAGCACATCATCACTTGGTTGCTCCGATGCTGGGATCAAGGGGCCAGTAGTCTGGAATTAGATGGCAGGGAGGCCAAGCAGTTGGGATCCCTAGCTAGAGAAGGAGGCATTGACAAGGAAATTGGGAAAAAGCCAGAAACCCTCAGCCTCTGGAGGCGACTACTGTCAAGTGTGGAGGAAAGGTATCCCATAAAGGACTATATTACATGTCAGTCACCCAAGTGTAACAACATAGAGACAGTTATCCAGTACCTGAGAGAATTAGCTGTACGGGAGATCATTTATTATGATCGGGACAAATCACAGTTTCCCTCTGACCCTGATGAAGTTGTATGCACCCCAGATATGTGGCGTAAGGTTGTACGAAGTGCACCAGCAGGGCACACCAATTCATTAGCATCAATAGACTGGGATGATATGTATCCACCAACTGTAAGTGAAGTGTCCTGCCGACTCCGGAAATATCAGGACAATGTTTCCCAATCTGTGATCGCAGCGGTAGAGAAACTGGTCAAGCGACTTGACGAAAATGTGTGCAACTCCCAACCCGTATGGGGCAATGTTGCAGCTACTGGGAGAAAGCGTCCATCGTCCCAGAAGGGAGGATACAGAAGGTACACACCACGAGACATGCTGCGACAGCAGCTGTGGTTTGAACTGTGTGACCATGGTGAGGACATGAGGAAGTGGCATAGGCAGCTGCATGGATCTCGGCCCACAGCCGGGGTGGAACCACGACAATCAAGTTCAGCCCAGCCCAGTCCTGGGCAAACCAATGGTGTCCTCATACCAGGACATGATGCAGTTGTTTCTCAATGCTTTATTATTTCCTTCCTCAGCTTCTCTTTTGCTTGTGCTTCCTGCAGGTTTTACAAGAGGGATTTTAAAGGATGGGTGAACAGATTCTGTATGAATTAGGCTCACTCTGTGTAAGGATATTTTTAGCAGAATCCATCTCTTAATCCAATTCTTTGCCACTTACAGAGTGAGGAAAATCAGATGCCTTTAAGGTACCATATGTCTGTAAGAGAACGTTAGTAATACAGTGAGGTGGAATCAGCATGTCACACTCGATTCATTTGAAGATTAGGGCCTAAATTTAGATTTGTTCCCCAATAAGAGAGTGTTTTGTGGTCTTGATTTCAAGAGCTGTTTCAGGAGTAAACAGGAGTTTATGGTTTGATTTGGGACCTAAACAATAGCTAGAAGCTAAACCTCCAGCCTTTAGTAGAAATGCATGGCAGAAATTCATTGCATGCCTGACTATGGTCTCTGTCCATCCCTTGTGTGGAGCTCTTAATTTCACCAAATCCCCCCTGATTTATGGTATGTTACTCATAAGGCCAAGCTGTCCCCTGGTAATGTAAAAACATACTATTTGTGTTACGCTTGCGTAGCTTATGAGAGCAGGTTTTTCTGGAGCATGCAAAGCATAAGGGCTCAGTTCTTGAAGGCATTCTGTTTTAATTATATATTGAGTGTAATGATCTGTCCCTTATATATGTGTAGCAGCCTAATCAAGGAAAATGATAGTGAGTTGATGTCCGAAGGAAACAGTAAATCCAGATGCTCCCTCAGTAATGTACCATGTCAGCAGAAGCCTTTGATGAACACAGCAGCTTCTGAATTTGATACTTGACCAAGAGATTTATTAATCTGTTTATCTCCCATTCTAATTGTACCACGAATTGCTTGCTGGTTTATACCTCAGTTTACAGTAATAATTATCTTCCTAAAACCTTTAAAAAGTCATACCCATAAATGAATGTATCCTTGGAAACTTGCATTGTATCCTTACTTGTGTACTTCCCTCCCTGTGTGTGTGTGTGAAGCCTCACTCCATGAGCCAAGGGCTATCCAGCAACATAACAACTCAGCAATTGCAGCAGTGTGGCATTTCCATGGCAGTGACATCTACTCTTTTAAAAACTGAGATTTTGGCACCAGTAAAGAGGGAATCAGCTGATTATCAGGTGTTAGTTTAACCCAGCTGGCAGCTAAAATAAGCAGCAGCCATTGCTCACACCCCCCCAGTGGGATGGGGAGAGAATCAGAAAGGAAAAAGAGAGGTAAATTTGTGGGTTGAGATGAAGACAGTTTCATATAATGGAAAAGGAAGAAAATAATTTTTAAAATAATAATGATAAAATAATATACAAAGCAAGTGCTGCACAGCACAACTGCTCACCCCTGAAGCCGATGCCCAGCTCGTTCCCGAGCTGCACCCACCTCCCAGCCCACCCCCAGCCCTATACAGAGCATGACAGCATATGGTATAGGCTCTCCCTTTGGGCAGGCTGGGTCACCTGTCCTGCTTGTGTCCCCCACAGCTTCTTGGTTGCCCCTCACCTTCTCATTAGAAAAGCAGCATGAAGAGCTGAAAAGTCCTTGGCTGCTTGGCAATAACTAAACCATGGGTGTGTTATCAGCACTGCTCTCAGCCTAACTCTAAACTACAGCACTAACCAGCTGCTGGGAAGAAAATTAACTGCATCCCTTCCAAACCCAGGACACGTGGCAAAGGTTGGTCTTCATGTGCCAGAATTACTGAGTGGGGTTTATCTGGGGACCTTCCAGCTTTCAGATGCATGTTAAACTACTAAGTTTATGTTGTGATACTAAGATATAATTATAGCGATCCTGTAGATCTAAAAATCAGTCCTAGGAGAGTCAGGGGCAAGCAAATCCATTTGTTAAAAGAGTGCCTGGCTGACACACATTTGCCTAGATACAGCTGAAGATTCTTTTGAACATATCCTCAGAGCAGGCAGAAGCCTTTTGTCCTTCCAGCACAGGGAATTGGCCTAGTTGAGAATTCCTGGTGTATTCTGCAATGGCTCCATCTGCGAAAAAACTCATAAACTACTTGAGACCTCAGCAAAGCTGCAGAAAGGGGAATTCTTTCTGCCGTTGTGCTGTTAACAGCCTCTGTGTTTCTGTGACCTGGGTGGGCTACTTAAGAACAGATTAAGAAGATATTACAGTGTCTGTGTGTATGTGTGCCCACACCACAGAGGGACGAGACTGATGAGCATGTGGTTGACATTCAGTCCAGTGGAATAATAAAAGGAGGGTGAATGAAGTGGCTTTCTCAAGGTCCTTGTTTTGATACAGGCTGTTGGGTGGTGCTTGCTGTGTGGCAAGCAGATTTCATGGCACCGCTGGAATTGTGCAGTGGCATCTGGGAAGAGGGGAGATGAGGGGTTTTCTTTTCTGCTGTGTTGTGTGGTTTCAACTATCTGTACCGACTGCTCTTGAGAAATACAAACAAACCCTCCCTATCCTAAGTACAGTGGCAGACGACAGCTCTTCTGGCACTCCTACAGGCTCCTGTTGCCAAATGATTGTGTTTCAGCAGTGTCACTGGTGTCCCATCTGACAGCATGTCCCAATTGTCCTTTCCAGCGCAGAGTATGCTTCTCATTAAGGCCCCTATATCTCACTGCTGAATGCATTCAGACTGGGATGAGGCCAACTGCTCCTGTCACAGCAGACACTGCACTGACAACAACCAACAGCCGGGGCTGGGTTTGGCTCCAAGTATGAATAAAAAAAATAATAAAATAAAATAGACCTGCACAGCTGAGTGTCATCACATCTCATTTTAGACAAGAGAATAATTTGTAGGTGTTTATGTTGGATGCATCTGCCTGGCTGATTAAACAGAAATGCCTGTGACCTGATCAGCAGAGTTCCTGGCAGTGTCTGCGCTCGGGAAGCTACAGTAACTTGGTGTGTTAGCTCCTGCTTTGCTTTAGTTTTTTCCCTTCCCTCTCTCATAATTGGAGGGCTGTTCACCTTGTCTGTGTATCTCATCACTTTGAGAAGCTGTTCAACTTCCAGGGAATCAATGGCCCAGGGAGGGAGTACCAGGTCTATCAGAGGAACTACTAGGACACAGAGTCAGCAGACCCCAGAACTGTTCCGTCAGTGTGACTGGCAGCAGACATGGAAAATTATGGTCTGTTTATGTGTGGGCTGAGCTCAGAACTGGGACTTCTGCACCCTATAGTTTTCTGAACCCCTCACAGTTCTGCCAAGGATGTAGTTTATGACTCAAAAAGGTTGGTTCTCTCTTGTTCAGTTTCCCCATCAGTTGAGAGAGCCTTTGGGCCATGCAGACATCTCTTGCCTCACCAAGACTGGAAGGATTAATTCACTTGTACATTTCAAGGCATAAATTGGTCTGCAGGGCCAGTCCCTGTGTCAGTGCATCAAAGGGAGGTTTTATGGTTGACTTAAAGGGGAGGAGGACTGTGGTCCAGTTGTCTACAAATGGACAAACCCCACAATGATGTGGCAAGTTAATGCACAAATTCCTTCCCCTTTCTCTCCCAAACCTCTGTGTTTGCTTTTCTTATTAACTTAATGTCCTGGTTTCAGCTAGGATAGTGTGAATTTCTTTTCTAGCAGCGGATGCAGTGCTGTGTTTGGGAGTTGGGATGGGAGCAGTGCTCATAGCACAGGGATGTTTCCAGCTGTTGCCCAGCAATCAAGGACTTTTCAGTTGTTCATATTTCCCTGCTAACGAGAAGGGGAGGGACACAGCCAGGACAGGTGACCCAAACTGGCCAAAGGGGGTATTCCATGCCAATTACGTCATGCTCAGCATAAAGGGAGGGCTGGTTGGGGGGAAGAGCAGGCAGCTCCAGGGTGCGTGGTTTGGGGACAGTCCAGTTTCAGGACAGCTCTGAGCTGCACAGCCTGAGCTGTGCGGTTGATGAGAAACTGCATTGTGTAGCACCAGTTTCATATATTTTGCTATAAAGTCCTGTTATTATATCTATTTCTCTGCTATCCCAGTAATCTATCCTTATTCCAACCCATGAGGCTTTGGTTCTTGGGTTTTCTGCTCCCTTCCCCTTTCCCCCTCCCTCAACTCCCCCCTCTCCCCACCCCACTCCCTTGTAAAGAACAAGTGGCTTCGTAGTGCTCGGCTCTCAGCTGGGGCAAAGCCACCACACTTAATACTATTCCTGCTCCATTCTCAGGTACAGGTTTCTCCTGAGCATTGGTTGCTCCTGCCATTCCTTCTGGCAGAGCTTTTCTACTTGAAAAGGCATTTGGATTCATTTTGTCCTCTTGACTTGGAACTAATAGGACTCATCTGATCTGCTGAGTCAGAGTAAGTTCTTCTGCACCTCTGCCCCATGGACTGAGTGAAGCAGAGTGCTGCAGTTTGGTGTAGCTGTGCTGCTTAGATGGCTTTTGCAAAGCAGCAGTTACAGTTTGCTGTGAGTTCCAGACAGTAAACAAGAGCTAATTCAAGGCCAAAGTCACTTTTGACCAATCAGAGAAGGATTCATAGCGCCTCTGTGAATCACATACAGGAGAAAAAAACCTGCCGGCTGGTGCACTTTGCCACCAGAGAGGGGTGGGAAGATGTGACCAGCTGCACCGATACCAAGGCCAGGCCCAAAGGAGGGGGTGGGGGAAAGAATATGGAAAGAAAGTTTCCCCTGCAGCTCATGGAGAAGACCATGGTGCAGCAGGTTGTCCCCTCGCAGCCCATGGATGAGGATGGGGAGCAGAGAGGCATCATATGCCCTGTGAAGAGATTGATCCACACCTCAGCAGGTTTGCCGGGGGACTTGTGACTTTGCAGGGAGCCAGGCAGGGGAAGCCTGGGCCCAAATGTCAGAACCCTATGGAAGGGAGCCCTGCTGAGAGGCCTGTGGTGAGGAGATGACTCCCCGATGGAGAGGACTCACCCTGCAGAAGTTCGTGGATACGACTCTCGTGTGGGTGGGACCCCACGGTGCTGTAAGGGAAGTGTGTGTGTCTGTGTGTGTGTGTGTGTCTGTCTGTGTGTGTGTGTGGAATGCCCCCTCCCCAGCTGAGACAGAAGACAGCTCAGGTGGAACGGACTGAAAACCCCTCATTCTCCATTCCCTGCCCTTCCTGGTGTTGTGATGGGGGGGAAGAAGGGAGCAAATTGACGATTAAAAGTCAAGGCTTCTAAGAGGCGAGGGGTGGGGGGAAGTAGAAGGGTTAAGATCTGGGGAAGGAAAGCAACTGGTACCGCCGGAACCTCACTCCCCATTCCCTGCCCCTCCCCGTGCCATGTTGGGTGGGGAAGAAGGGAGTAAAATCATGATGGAGTTTAAGTTTTGCTAAGAAGGGGAGGGGTGGGGGAAAGGTGCTTTAAGACCTGGCTGCTTCTCACTCTTATCTTGTTCTGGTTCACTGGGTGTATTAGTCATAGTTGGAATAAATCACTTTCCCTTATTCTGTGCTGAGTCTGTTTTGCCCATTGCACTAATTGGAGAGCGATCCCTCTGGCCTTATCTCAGGGCCTAAGCCTCCAAAAATATATTTTCTCCCCTTTTCGGCTGAAGGGTGGAGTGAGTGAGCGGTCTGGTGGGCATTTGGCCTCTAGGGCCAAAACCATCACATCAGCACAGGGAAGACAGAAGTCAAGGTGAAAGAACAGCAGGCTAAAACTGCAGCGACCAGGAGGTCAAGGCAAAGATGTTTGCCACAACAAAATTCAAAGCTATTGCTCCCTTTCATCATCCTCCCAGCAATTGTCTCTCTTGCTTTATGTTTTTCCTGGCCTCGTGTAAGAAAGAAGAGGCAGAGGGATCTGCAAGACTATGTTGTCATCTTCCCACAACTGGAGTCCTCACATAGCTGTGTAAATTCCTGAAATGACACACTGCTTTGATACATCTGATGTTTTCATTCAGAGCTCCTTGTGGAAATGTTTATCTGAGAAAGTATAAAGAGTCTGAAATGTCACCAAATACGTCTTCCTTTTCATCCCTCTCTTTGGGAGCCTGGTTTCCCAGAGAGGTGGGCTATGCAACACTGCTGCCAGAATGCTGCTTCAGTGAGGGTTTTGTACAACATCCTTGCAGCCTTGGTAAATGCCAGAAACTGGCCCAAAAGTAAACAGAGCCTTACAGAATTTCAGTGAAACCAGCAGTGAATAAAAGCTACTGCCATCAACAGAGTCATCTGAGTATGATGACTAGATGTTTTCACCTAGTATGTTCCATGTCATTGCTAACCCCTAGCAAGGGGGCTAGAATGTCTCTATTTGCCTCTCTCCTCTCCCCCCTCTGCCTGATTTTCAGGAACTTACACCTGCATTATGTTGCTTCCTTTGATTATCCCATCCTTTTTTTTACCAGTCTGCTCACTGCAGCGGTGGCTGCAGGCAGTGTTTCCATGCCCTTATTAACTGGTGTTCTAAGACACCAACAATAATGCGTACAAAATAAAGTCTCCATTTGCTCTGTGAGCAAGAAGCACTGAGCAACTGGATAAACTGGGAAGAGGAGACAGTTCTGACCTGACCAGTCCGATTGGCTCGATGAGCACTGAGCAGAGCGTGGACGAGATTTCCATACCTGTCTCACAGAGTTACTGAACTTGCTGGATTTTCCCTCCACCTGCACATTTATGATGTCAGCGCTGATCACATTGCACCAGTGCAGGTGAGGGATGGAGCGGCTCTGCAGCACCACGGCAGCGCAGCACCTGCACAACCTGGATTCAAATGGATCGCAGGGAAAAGGCTGATGAAAGCAAAGACAGCCCATCCACACTGCCCAAACTGAACAGGCCATTAAGCATCACCCCTATTTAGCATCACCATCACCTGATCACCCCGACCACAGGAAATGTCACCAAAGATGATGCTGGTTTCAGAAGATCCGTCCGAAGGCAGAAATTCCATAAGATACATTATCAATACATTAGATCCACACACGCACAGCAAGCGCCTTAGGCAAAAAGGGAAACAGTCATAAATCATGCTTTTCCTTTGTCCCCAAAACCAAGTAACTTCTGTCAGAATCACACACAACTCCGGGCAACAAGACTGCAGTACTGGGCCTTATAGGGCTTTCTATCATTTTGGGATTTGTACCTATAGGCAAAGAGGAAGCTATTCAAGTGACACAAGACACAAAGACTGCTCCACATCTTCAAAACTGATCACAGTATGTATTTAACCACATAACAAAAGCAGTTTCATGTCAAAACAGCCAGAGCCAGCTCTCTTTTTGATTTGTGGGTTATGTAGTTCTCATTTCTTTAAAAGCAATTGACCAGCTCAAAAAATTATCACTGCTTTGAACTAAAATGTACTTGAATTTCCAACATGTTGTGTAACACTACAAATTCTGGCTTCTATCAGACATTTTGGAGGGGCAGACTTGCAATGAAACTGTATTTTGGCAACACAGCAGCTCAAACACACCGAGAACAGGCCCATTGTGTGGCAAACCCTTCTCTCGGCATGGTTTAAGTGCACAGGTACATGCTGCCATTAATAAACACCATCTGCAACTGCTCAGGGTCCAATCTGAACCTTCCACATCTCTGCACTGATTTGGGGCTTGCCAACCAAAAGTCACATTCCGTTTTACATCGGTTCAAATTTCAAAGATCTGTACGTTTTCATTTTATACCCTGTACTCACTCCCCTGCATCCTTGAAATCACACAATAAAAGGAGGAGAGATTTCACGTCAGCCAGTTGACATCACAAGTGAAATGCAAATAACCCTGCTAGAAGAAGATATTTTTCATATGATCCATCACCAATAGAATTATCATACATTCATGAGAAAGTCTCACCTGACTGATCTCAGTATGAATCAAAATATCTATATTCCTGAAGAAGACTCGTGACTCTTACACCAAAGCAGCAATTCAAGCCACGATAGGGCCTACCAACCAGTCAAAGCCTTACACAGCTACACAAGTCAGGGGCTATGGGGGAAGACTTGTTCTTTTTTTCTACTTCAGTTGTGGCCTACGTGTTGTGCCCAGTGCACCCCAATGCTCCATAAAGGCTTCCAGCTCCACCCCCAACAGACACAGGCACGTGCCAAAACCATAAACCTCAGGGGCAGGTAGTCACCTTCAGTGACCTGACCGGCTTTAAGTCACAGACGCTGACATCTCGGTGTGTCTCACAGTGCTGGCATTTAAAGCTAATGCTGGTATCAGTGTAAAAGGGACACAAGAAAGCAGACAACCCACCACAGAAAGAGCCAAAGAGAATTCTTTTGGTTTTTCTCATTTCTCTCTTATTAAAAGTTCTCTTGAGGGTTTTTTCATCGCAGGTGATAACAGAAGGAAATGTCTTTGTCTTCAGTCATCTATTCACTACACCATCACTATCCTGCCTACACATTGGAAGATACATGACTTCTTCCATGGACATATCCTTCAGGTTATGAAATGTATTTCAGACCAAGAATTACTTTTAAAAATACCTGCTCAGAAACAAAGAAAACTGCAATGAAAGAAAGCTCTCAGGCTGCCGTTTCCTAGAGCATCCAACGAGAATGTATGGTTAAACTAGTGCAAAACAAGACAACTTTCTGATGTACATCAAAACAAAAGCAATCCTCAGGCCTGTGAAGTGCTGGGGTCATCAGTATACATTCTGTGTTTGAATACTCCATATGATGATTCCCATTATCTCCTAAAAGAGAAGCGTATCTCTTCAAAAACTGGTCACTTGTTCGTAGAGGGTTCCAAGTAAGTTATTCATGAAAAGTGACCAGCAAGTCCATCAGTAACAACCACGCTTTCAAACACACCTTCCAAGGCAAATATATACGAGGAACCACACTGCAATTAAGAAACTAACCTGGACTTCAAGATTATACCACAACTGAGGCACTTAAAAATCATGCCTTTCATCTTTAGGACTCCACCATACGCTGCGTTTTAATCCCTTCAGTGTCTCCTGTGAAATGCTGCAGAGTATCACAGGGAGGAAAAAAGAAAAATCTTATTCTATTCCCTGGCAGGAACAAACCATTCTGCAGCCTGAACACTAATTAGAATAAGCACTGGTTTGATTTTGATTTCACAGTACCTGGCCTTTCTCTGCCCAGGCATCAGTCACATTGCACACATTTGCTTTAAGGTTTATGACTCTACATCTACCTCATTTAATCACTCTAATAAACCTACACCTCAGTAGCAATGACTAAATGAGATATTAATAGCACACTAACTACACCTGTTAGACAGGCTATAGAAGGAAAGTATGGAAATACAGTGAACAATATTTGCACTTGTTTAAGTACCAGACTTCTGTTCATTCCCCACTACAAAGATACGTGAACAAATGATCAGCAAACACATCTTGACCGTGTTTCAGAACTGCCCCTCCTACCAAGTGAGTATATTCAAGGCCACCTCTATCTTTCTGATAGTATATAAGGACTTCTATGGGCAGAATTTATACTTCAAACATCTGGAACAAAACACTGGGAGCTACGAGAAGGCTCGGACACCACAGGGCTCCTTGTGCAAAACACCACAACTGACGGCAACAGAACCTCCACGGGGATTTGCACGTTGCTCATGCTGACAAGTCACATCTACAGCCACCACCAAAGCTGGAAGGTGGGGGTTTCTTTGTTTGCTTTAAGGCGTTTCATCCCAAACGCCACCCATTATTTATGAGACAGTATTATCCAGTAAAGTCAAAGAGGAACATTTCTGAAATAGATCGTAGCATCGGGCACAAAGCAAGTCCTTTGCCTCTATCATAAAAAGGACAAGTTTTCTATTTACACTTTTGTTGGACAGTATCAATAAGATTTACTGAACTATAGAAATAGGCTGTTTCAGTATTAGCTGGAACAACTATTTTGTGCATGTAGATACCTGTAACATGTAAACATTTATACAGCACTTGTAGATGACTGAAGATGATAAATGTTTACCCTATCTTGAGTTATGGTGTTTTACATTAAATTTATCACCTTGGCCAATATCTATTTTTTCCAGTTTATATCACCTGAAGATAAAGCCCCAGAATTAGTACAAAGCATCCTAAGCAGACTAGAGTTGTGCTGACACGTTCCTGCCTCTTTCCTTGTGCCAACCCTCACACTTGTGCAAGGCAACCTCTGTGAACAGGAACTGGTAACGTATCACCATTAACCTTTCCAAAGGAAACAAGAGGCAGAAGTGGTGTTTCTGGTGCTACCAGGAACAGAATGGCAACATGTCTTCAATTAGCAGCCCAAACTTACAGAGACCTCGAGTGGCCACAGAACCACTCACATCACCACTGCACATTGAGTGTTTTGCTATTGACTGAAATACACCCCACTAATACCAGCTGGCTGGCAGCAGCACCTACTCCAAGCAATGCCACATTATTCTTAGCCCTAAAGACGTCAACAAGCATTAGACTGCAACCCCCTTTCTACAATCTCCTGTCTTCAGTTTATTCTTCCCAGTCAGACTGTAAGAACATCATTCATTTCCTCTATTCCCACATACACCTACCTGAAAAAGGCAACTCTGGCTGCACCCACGTGTGCAACTCAAAGCACAAACACACAGCTCAGACTGCAACAGATCTGAGAGGGGAAAAACATCACTACTCTTCTCCAGTGCCACTTCATGACTCCAACACTACCAGATGAATAAATATGCAGTAGGAGCTTTGCTTTGAGTTTTTGGCACACTGAACTGAATATCCAGGGGTGCAAATGAAGAAAACCAATGTGAAAATATGCTTGGTTATGAAATAATCCAAATGTTCCTGTTACAAAGAAAAATGATTAAGGGTTTGGTTTGTTGTGTTATTCCTGGGAAGGGGGAGGGGAGAAGATATTTAAAAACAACAACAAAACCCAAACAAACAAAAACCCACAAAACAAAACAAAACAAAACAATCAGTCAAAAGGACAGGCTGTTCACTCAAAACTATAGAGAGAATGTGAACTGAAGTGCACAAACTATAGTTGCCTGCACTTCAGTTCACATTCTCTCTAAGCAAAGACTGGAAACATACCACAAGGAATTCTCCCCAGCATCACTACTTGATCTTCAGTAGAGACAGGACAAGGATAACTTGCCTACCATTTCCATCACATTTTTGTATTCCTTCTTGAACCTTTACAAACCATTTGACATTTCAAATACAGTGATGCTCTTGCGTGGGTGCACAGTACCCAAAGAAAGTCACAGCAAAAGGCACTCAGGTGGCAGATGCTAATGCAGCAGCTGACAGGCTAATCTGGGTAAATAACTGCAGTCATCAATCTTCCTTCTCCTTTCAAGAAACTGCTTGGCCAATTTGCAACATTCTGGAAAATTCCTATCCAACCTTTTGTGCCCCCAAACTAAGTACCAAATATTTGACCCTGGACATTCCCCAATTTCAATAGTTGCCATTTCAAAAAAAAACATTTGTTTGCCATTTCTGACTTTCTAAACAGACTTGCAGTAAGTATGCAGTGCCAGGCAAGGCAAAAAAGAGCTTTTCATGAGACAAATACAGTTCACGGACACGAGTCACAACTCAATAGTACTTCATGACACAGCCCTCACTAAGCCAACTAGTTCATACATCCCCTCCTCCCTGTTTTTATACAACGTATTTGCTTTACTTTCTCTACAGAAACAGAACCCAAAACCCACCCTAAATAAATGATCCACCACTCCACAGAAAGCATGGCTGACTATCACTACTTCTTGTTTACACAAGGGAGAAATCTTCAAAATACACATTTAAAGGTAAAGAATTAAAAAAAAAATCCCCATTCTGACGGCAGTAGTCAAATAACAACCACATGATGTTAGAATGAAAACAATTACCCTAATTTAAAAAGCATCTGATTAAATGTTAAAAGCCAAAGACCACAGCACATGCCACCCAAGGCTTGTAAAACTGTGAACATCACTGACCAGTTGAATGGCACCAGCTCCACTGACGGTGCTGGGGGACGCTAAGTGTCTCCTTGCCGAGAACTTACAGTTAAATCACTGCCCATCATCTCCATGCACACTGCATTGTCTGCGT
>BSDF01000013.1:4305017-4530017 GCA_027925045.1 Hypotaenidia okinawae
AGTCCCCCTGCACGGGGGAGCGTTTGGTGGCCGGGAGAGCCCCGGCGGCCCGTTCCCAGCCTCGGCGGCAGCCGCAATCCGCCACCCGTCGCGGGCGATGCGCGGGGCGGAGGGCGGCGGCCCCGCGGGGCTCCCGCACAACCGAGTGGGCGCCGGGAGCCAAACTCGGGCCGAGTGTGACACCTACCTGCCAGCGCCGGGAAACACCGCGGCCGGGCCTGCGCGGGGCTGCGCGGTCGCGGACGGCCGCCCAGACCGCGCCGTCCCGTGGGCCCAGGGCAGCGGTGCAAAACGCCTGGGGGTGGGGAGGGGGAGAAGGGGCCGGGGCCGAGGCCGAGGCGTCCTCCGCCGTACCGAGTGCCTTTGCCTGTGCAAACCCCTTCCCCGGCCGCCGCAGCACCTCTGCAGCCGCGACGCGGGCTAAATCTGGCAGAAAATCGAACTCATTAGCAAAGTTCACCAGCTGATTGCTTTGCATAAAACACGACACTGATTGGAAGTAATTAGGTTAAAAGATGGGACTGCGTTTCGATTTGGTGCTTAGAACAAGTGCTTTTGTGCATGGCCTGATTTAAGCCTTTTCCTCCTGAAACAGCGTCCCTCCCGCGCCGACCCAGTCCCGGTGCCGCCGCCGCTCGCCTCTCCCCGGCCCCGCGGGCGGCTCTCGCCGCCGGAGCCCGACCTTTCAGAAATTGTCAGTCACTTTGCAAAAGGTACAGCTGTGAGGTCCTAAACGGAGCCCCACGTCCCTTTCAAAACGTGGGTGCTTGTGTTGGATTTTTTTTCTGCAGCTACGCACGTTATCTGCCCGTTGCAAAAAAAGAGTGGTTTTGATTCTGTTAAAAATCTCTTTTAATTAAATATTTGCATTTTACAAAGGCGGCTGCAGGGTTGGGTTTGGGGTTTTTTTTGTATCTTATAAGTATAACTTTTTTTTTTTTTGTATTATAGCTTAGCTCACACCCAAGGAAAAAAGAAACAATAGGCATAAAAAATTAAATTAAACTTGTATATATATATTTTAAAACTATGAAACAATTCGGAAAAAGACACAGAAATGTATATATTTATATTACGAAAACAACATTAATGCCTGTACAGGTGTCTTGATTTCATAATTTACTTCAAAGATACTGTATTATCAATTTAAATACAAAAAGCTACATTAAATATACAGAATAAGATTTCATACAAATCTTTCTTCTTTGTGTGTGTGAGAGAGAGCGTGTCACTCGTTTGCTTTTCACTTGGTTAAGACATTTCTGGGTGTTTCCACCCAGCCATTTCCAATAGCCTCTATAAACTTCTGACGGGGGGTGGTGGGAGAGAGGGGGGAGCTGGTCTTTTTCTGTTTGCTTTGTATTTCTTTCGGTAGTGGAAAAATAACTGCTAAAGCAATTTATTATTTATCTCAATAAATTAAAAAAAATAATAATAAAAGAACAAAACCACAGTCCCAGGAGGGGTAAGGAAGAGAAGCCGATATTAAATGTTGGACATACCTTTCTTCAGTTCGTAAGGTGAGTCTTTGCAAAGGTCTACTTGGGACTGGCTCCTGATCATTTTAGTGTCTTTAGCCAGGCTCTCGGCTCTGCTGAGGACAGTCTGGTTTAATCCATTGAAGTGGGCGCCGGGGGCGGCGGCGGCGGCGCCGCCTGCGGGGTGCCCGTGCAGGGCCCCGAAGGAGCCGTAGTTCGTGTAACCGGGGTAGAAGGGCGCCGTGTAGTAGAGCGGCCGCGGCAGGACCGCCCCGTTGGGGAAGGGGCACTGCGCCGCCGGCGAGCGCGGCCGCGGTGGTGAACGCGACGGGCCGCTGCCGCCCAGCACGGCGGGGCCGGGGGGCGCCGCGTCGCCGCCGGCCTCCTTCGCCTTGTCCGCCGAGGTGGCGATCTCAGCCAGCGACCAGAGCTTGGGCTTGGCGAGGGCCGCCTGCTGCGGCGAGTGGATGACGGAGGCGCCGGTGGCGGCCGGCAGCAGCGGGTGCAGGTCGGCGGCGTGCGGCGGCCCGGCGGCGGCCGAGGGCGGGCGGTACGGCGGGGGCTCCTCGCCGCCCACCGGCGGTAGCCCGCGGCCCGCCGGGCACGGCCCCAGAGGGGAAGAGCCGGGCGCCTTGAGGGGGGCGGGCGGCCCGTCGAGCCGCTCCTCCACCGGCTCTTTGCAATCCGAGTCGCTGAGGCCGCCCTCGGCCTCCCGGGGACCGGGGGACTCCTGGAGGCGCTCGCAGCCCGGCGCTGCCTTGGGATCCGCCGCTCCTGGGGGGTGAAAGGAGAGGGATGGGGGCAGCTTTCGGGGTCGCCCGACACCCCCAAACCGGTCCACCTACTTCACCGTCCCCCCGCCGGCGCCCAGCCCGTAGAGCTGCCCTCCGTCGCCCCCCGCCCCGGCTGCCCGCTCGGGGGAGGGGTAGGGGGGGCAGGTCGCGTCGTACCGGGCCGGGGCATCCCCGAGGGCGCGGCCGCAGTGGCCCGTCCGAGCCCGCTGTCCTACCTGTGTCTGGCGTCCCGGGGTCCCCCTTCTCCTCCAGTTTCTGCGGTTCGTCCTCGTCGTTTTTCTCCAGGTCGATGTTCTCCTCTTCCTCCTCGTCCTCGCTGCGGTTCCGCGGGGTCCAGGTCATTTTATTCTCCTTTTTGAGCCGCCGCCGCGCGTTGGCGAACCAGGTGGAGACCTGGGTGAGGGTCATTTTGGTAATGATGGCCAGCATGATCTTCTCGCCCTTGGTGGGGTAGGGGTTTTTCCGGTGCTCGTTGAGCCAGGCCTTGAGGGTGGCCGTGGCGTCCCGCGTCGCGTTCTTGCGGTACGCGGGGTCCCCGTAGGGGTAGGAGCCGAGCGGTGCCGCATACGGGTGGTACCCCAGGGAGCCTGCCATGCCCGGCGTGTGGTCGTATGGCGAGCCCTGGGGAAAGAGGGAAGAGGGGCCCGGCGGGGCCAGGTCAGGGGGCCGCGGGGAGGCAATGACACGGCAAGGGCAGCGCCAGGGCCTGCCCGCGGCCTCCGCCCGCGCCCCATCGCTTTTTCCCCGGCGCCGGGCCCTGCCCGGCTTCTCCCCTGGCTCCTTCCCGGGAGAACGGGCGGAAGGGCCTGGGGGTTCGCTGGGGCCGGGAGGCTCCGGCCTTAGGAGGCCACCGGCCGCCCGCAGCAATCCAGCGCCGCTCCCCCAAATGCAAGCTCAGAAAACCAAGCACCGCGGCCAGGGGTCGGTGAACGGCGTGGGGGTGGGTGGGACGGACCCTTCCCTTCTCCCTCGGGCTGTGATCACGGCGGGCAACCTGCCGGGCCCGGGCGGCCGAGCCGGGTCGCTCTTCTGCCAGGCCAGGGGCGGGAGGAGGCAAAAAATAAAGGGAAGAAAAGAGAAGGCTAGAGAAAGATTAAGGAACGAAAAAATATAGAGAAACAAGAAAGACAAACAAGAGAAAACACAAAATAAAAGGGAAAAGAAGAAAGAAAAAGAGAAAGAATAAAACCCCGTGAAACTCTGTTCCTAAGCAGAGGGGAGAGGCTGAGCAGAACTCCCCGGGTTTTGGGGGAACTGCGGGGCACTGGCGGCGACCGCGACTCTAAGGCGGAGATGCCCCGGGACGGTCCCGCGGTGCCCCGCGGACGCGCACGGCGGCGCAGTGCTCTGCCTTCCCCTTCCCTTCCCCGCGCAGCGCCCGCGGAGCGGCTCGCGGCCATGGGATTAGAGCTCTGCAATATTTAAGCAGCCTAATTATCGCCGTGCAGAGAAAAGTTGCCTAGGTTTATCGCCCGGATTTCTCCAGTCGCCGGCCGCTGCTGGGTTCATTCCCTTTTCAATCGCAAGCAGCTAATTGTTGTGGAATTACGATTGCTTTTATATATATATATATATAACACATTTTTTTTTACGGAATGAAATCGGTCCCCTCCTGCCTCAGCCCCGTCTGCCCGGGCCGTGCCGGCGGCTCCCCCGCGCCCGGCCCTGCCCGCCGCTGCCGCCAGCAACAGTGTGCGGCAGCACAGTTCGGCGATGCGGGAAAGTTGGGCGGCGAGGCGGGGAGCCGCGCTCCCTTTTGTTCCCGATATCTCACAAATAAAATCGGAACAAAAAGCAGGCCCGGGAGGGGGAGAGAAGGGGGCTGGGGGCAGGCGCCCCCGGGGATGCCGCCGTGCCCGGCGCGGTGCCGGCTGCCCGGGGCTGCTCTTACCACGTAGGAAGTGAAGGCGGCGGCGGCGGCGGCGGCCGGGTCGGTGCCGTACTGGAGGTGGGAGTTGTAACCCGGGGAAGGGGCGGTAAAGGCTGTAGATCCGGCATAAGGGGAAAAAGCGGAGCCTGAAGAAGATCTCCCAAGTTCATCGGTCCTGGGTCCAGAGATCACGCTGGTGCTGTACGCCGGGCAGGAGTAGAGAGCCAAGGACGCTGACGGCTGGTACAAGTAACCCTGAGGATACGACATGGCCAGGCGCACACATATACCCGGGAGCCCAAGGCGCCGGGAGGGAGCCGCCGCGCTGCCGGGCTGGGGCCGCTGCGGCCGGGGCTTCGCGGGCGCCTCTCCGCCCTCGCCAGCTGGGCAGCGGCGGCACCTTGCTCTGTGCCGAGGCTGCTGCTCCGCGCTCGCCTGCAGCCTGGCACCGCTTCCTCCTTTTTCTCCCCCCTCGCTTCCCCCTCTCTCTCTCTCTCTTTTTTTTTCTTTCTCTCACTCGTTCCCTCTCTCTCTCTCTCCCCCCTTGCACTGGGGGGCTTTTTTTTCCCCTTCCTCCTCGCTCTCGCTTTCCGAAGGGTCCTGCCAAGATGCTAAGTTGGAAATTGCAGCTCCTGACGCCTTCTGCGCGGCCCGGCGAGGCTCCTCCTTCGCGGGGTGTTGTCAGTGGAAGGACTGGCAGGACCCCGCTGGGCTGCCGCGGCCGGGCCCAACCAGCGGGAGGGCTCCGCACTTCCCTCGGCCCTCCCCAGCACTCAGAGGCTCGAGTGCGCCGGCTCCTGGATTGCAGTCACCTCCGAGCCATTTAAGATCAGCTCCAACTTTCTGCATGTGCTAAATACCGTGCGGAGCAACGCTGCGCCGGAACGCAAGCCAATCAGTATATGAAAAAAAAAATAGATATTTAATAAGATTTATTAGCCGCCCGGCTCCCCCTCTGCGCAGCCACCCCTCCTCTTGCTCTCTGCCCCCTGCCCCTCCCTCCACTAAATCACTGGAGGTGGAATATACGGGGGTGGTGGCGGCGGCGATGGTCTTAGTTTGTCTTTTCGAAACAAAAAAGGTGATTTTCAGCGGGAATTTGGCGCGCCGCAGCCCGGTCCGGTCCCGCGGCGCTGGGATGCGTGGCCGGTCGCCCCGTCGGGGCGGGGGCCGCTCTGGGGCAGCCCCGCCGCCGGACCTGTTGCGGCGGCTGTGCGAACGGAGCCGCGGCGGGGGTCTCCGGGACGCGGCGCCGGGCCCCGGCGAAGAGTGGGGTTTGGCTTAGCGGAGGGCTCGGGAGGCCGTGCGCGGGGCGCCGGTCCCGCGAGAAGGGGAATACTGAGGGGAGCGGCGGGGGCGGAGATGGTCTGCAGAAGTCGTTCCGAATGCGGGCTTGCCCGCGGGGATCTGAAGAGCACCCCAGGTATCCTCCCCCTCCCCGACTCATAGCAGGGTCGAGGCGAAAGCAGATTAAAACCATATGAACCGGGGTAAATCCGCCCCGATCAGGAGATGTAATCTCCTTTGATTCCACCAGATATATTTCCCAACAGGAACATATCCCGATTTATTCCCTCCTGGCTTTTTTTTATCTCTCGTGGCTGAGGCAGGGCGCTGCTCCCGCCGCCGCGGACCCTGCCCTCCGCCGCCGTTCCGCGCCACCGGCCACCCGATCCCCCGCCGGGCCTTTCCCGGGGGACACGATTTAATTAGATTTATGTTTTTAATTTATGTTTTATTTAAATTTTGTAACTTTTGCACCTCCCAGCCTCAGTTCCTCTCGCCGCTGGCTCCGGCGGGCAGGACGCGGGGACGCGGGCGGGGGGTGTGTGTTTTAAACCGGGCGGGGCGGGGCAGGAGCTCTCCGGGACGCCGGGGACCGACGGCGGGCACAGCCCCCCCAGCCAAACGGCAGGGCACAGGCTGAGCTTCCCCCCGCAGCCCCGCTGCGGGGCCAGGGCGTGGCGGGTAGGGCCGGCGGGCGGCGGCCCCTCAGCGGTAAGGGACGGGTGGGGGCAAGGAGCGCTCCCGCCGGTGTCTTCGGGGGATCTTACGACCGGGCCGGGGGCGGTGGGGCGGGCGCGGCCCGCACTACGCTACCCAGCAGGCCGTGGTCCCGCCAGTCCCGCCCCCGCCCCTCGCGGCGTATCACTGCTTGCCCTCCTGCCGGCGGTGGGCCTTTCCCTCCTTCTATTGGCCTGCGGAGCTGTCCCTCCGAGCGTGGAGGAGGGGGTGCGGAGGGGTGGCGGTGGCACCCGGCGCCGTTGCTGGGGAGTCCGGAAGCGGCGCTGACAGGATGGCGCGCGGAGGCGCCGCGGGTCGAAGCGGACGCTTCCCGGGTCCCCGTCCCGGCTCGGCCCGTCCCGGCTCGGCTCGGCTGAGCCCGTGGCGGCAGCGGGTCAGGCCGCCCCGGCCGGCGAGGTGAGGAAGCGGGGAGGCAGCGGACGTCGGGGCCGCGGGGTGCCGCGCTGCGGCGCCCCCTGCCGGCCGGGTATCACCGCCGCCCTGCGCGCGGGGGCGGCCGTGCCGCCCGGCTTCCGGGGCCCCGCGGCCGGCCGGGCGCCGCCACGGAGGCGGCGGCGCCGGAGCCGCTGTCAGCTGCGGTCCCGGGGCCGGTGTGCCCCCGCGCCCTGCCGGAGGGCGCTGGCGCGCTGTCCGCACCGGGCCCCGCGGTAAGCCGGCGGGGGCGGGAGCGGCTTACGGAAGCCTGGCGGGGCCGGCTGGGTCTCGGCACCCTCCTCGGTGCCGCTGTCGAGCAGCGCTTTGTCTGGCTATTTTATTTTTTTAATTTTTTAAAAATATTTTATTTTATTATCGTGGAAGTGCACGGTGCTTCCTCCTCTCTTTAAAAATCCAAGCGGGTTCTGTCTGCGGCAGCCGGGCAGGGTCTGACGCCGGCTCGCGGCTCCCTTACATGCTCACTCCACACAGGTGTGCACTTTCATCAGTTTTCAGCTGCACCGTGTCACTGATACTTGTCCCTGGGTTAATTTTAGCTATTGCTCTAAAGCACCGCACTCCTTTTTTCCACTCAAAAGCGCTTCTGGCGTAACCCTCTGACAATACCCCTCGTCCGAGGAGCGAGATACCATCTGGTAGAGCTTGATACATTTAACGTTCGTTTCATGTGCGAGTAGAAGGAGTGACTGCTTTTCCTTGCCCGTTTCTTTGTAGGGAGAAGCCGAAGTTTTGACCATCTTCCCATCGCATCTGACTTTTTTGAGGAGGAGGTAAGTTTAACGTCATGTAAAATTACCCTCTTTATTTCTGATGCTCCACTAATCGTGCGTCTGTAGGCGTACATTTTGGAAACTGTGGTGAGTTCATGCATACTTTCATGCATTGCAACATGATACCAGAGCTGATTAATAAATGGTAGCAGTAGGGCTGTTATGCCATCAGGGTTGTAAGTGTCTATCAAACCGACAGTCTCCCTGCATTATGCCACTATTATATTCTTCGTGGTTTTAAAAGAACTGTAGATAATTCTTCGAGATATTGAAACATTTAGTTTATAGTTCTATTGCTGTGGTTGTCACCTTCACTTTGTGTCAAATTTGAGACTCATTTCTTAAGGATGTCTCTATTTTCTGCTTTATTTGCTCATTGATAGCTCTGCTGAACGACTGGTCACAGCAACTTTTTCCTTCGATAGAGGCATATTAAAATGTGAAAGCCTAAGACTAATCTGCTTTGCAGGACTTTTCAGCCCTTTGATTAAAAGGAAATAAGTTTGTTTCAGGACTAGTTCATGTAGTTCTGTCAGCTCCACTAACGAATGTGGGGCTTGAGGATACGTTTGCGGCTTCTCTTCATTTTTACTGAAGGTATGTGTCTTTGAAGGTATGGATAAGATCTTGGTATCAGGTGTTTACTTTGCAGCTGCCAGTGAAATGATATAAGTGCCAGTTGATATTAAAATTCTGTACATCGTATATTTTCACCGTAATTTCTTGGAAGCTAAGCTGTTAATGCAATAGAAGAAACATTTGCCATTCAATTCTTCCTTAATGATGGTAGGATTTACAAGCTGGCTCTGCGTTCTTCGCTTTATTTAAATCAAGGTTTGAAATTCAGCTTGTATAAACAAATAAACAAAGTCATTATTTTTATAGCCTTCAGTTTGATGGGCTGGCCCTGCAAAGCTGTTTACTTTGCTTACTTTAGTTGTTGGACTCTGGTGGGGTTTTTGATGTGAGGGGAACTGGCATTTGAGATGACTGGACAAAATGTGCAGACCCAAAATGTAGCAGGACTTGACCTTGCGTATTTGTTTTTCTGTGCTAGCTTCATTTGCATAATTTCATTTAGGGTGTGCAAACATATGTGATACAGTGTAAAGTAGCTTAATAAATTAGTGCATGAACCTATAGGGATCAGCTGTGAATATTTTCTTTCTGGGAGGGGAAAAAGACTCGGGATGATCTTGAAAATAACAGCAAACTGTATGTTCAAAGTACAGCCATTGGCAGGCTCTGACTGCAAGCGGTTTGGCTGCAGGTGGCTGGTAGGGGATGGAGTTAAACTTGGGTATCTTGGAGATGATACAACTTAATTTCATTATTTTAATAGCTACTTTCTGTCGAAACTTTAAAATCTAACGATCCCGCTTTTTATTGCAGTCTTTAAAGATCTAATCGTTCTTCTGTGTGTCTGAGATGTAAAACTTAGTGCAAGGAGGGGCAGCAGATTTGTTCCGTCATACAATTTTGTTGAGGTTTTTTTTGAGAGTACTTAAAAGATTATGATGGATAATGCTGTCTTGCCAAAGAATGCCGACACAGGTGTTCATCATTATCTTAATTAAGATCCTGAGAAAATGTCATCTTTCGGCATGAATTATGAAGGGAGATGCATTAGGAGATCATTTAAACTTTTTTTGTTTTCACAGGGGTAGATGAGGAGGAGGCTGTTTTCTCAGAACCTTTTTGATATTTCTTTATCGGAGTATCTGCCCTTAGCCACTTACTAAATAATTTGTTCCTCCACTTCAATTTGTGAATATATTACCAAGAGATCTGTATGTGATATTAAGGGAAACCTCTTTTAAAAAAAAAAAAAGAAAAAAAGAAAAAACTCTACTCCCAGACACTCTGTTCTGTTTAAAGCTCTTCCTGGAAACAAAATGCTAAGGCTCAGACATTAGTGGAAATTACTGCTGGAAACATGTCCAAAGAGGTGTTTTATACACTGTATTTAAAAGTATTAACAAGTCATACTAATAATGAAATAATTATATCCTAATATTAATTTTTTTAATAAGCATGAAGAGAAAAAAAATCCTTTTCTCACCTTTGCACTACTGTGGAAGTAAAACTAATTAGTGAGCAAAGAGGAGGGAGTGGCTTGTGATTTTCTATGTTAAATTAGTACCTTATTAACTGAGAGAGAGCTAAAACAAGGAGCCTAAAATATGTGCTGAAGCACTGGCAGTAAAACTTAGGGGCATTTTCCTGCAGATACTCATGTGTGTGTTGCTGCTGGCTTCCCCGAGATGAAGTGCTGGGAGTTAGAGGGTCGGTCCTTGCGGTGGACATGCCAGCGTTTGGTGGCTTTTAGGTGAATGATCTGGGGAAGAGCTCTGCCACAGACCCTTCACTTCTCTGCTCTCTCTTCTCCCCATGCTTGCCTTGCCTGAGACTCTGCTTGTTAGCACTCCCCGTGTTCACGGTCTGAGACCGAGGTGTAAACTCGTGAACACGTAAAATAACTCTTCCATGTTTAGCAATTAGGTATTGAGTAGCTTAGATAGACTTTTATTTTGCTCAGCAAGCCATTCCATATAAAATCACTTTTTGTCTGCTAAAAGAAACATGGTTTATCAGTCTCAGTCCTTTTTTAACTTGCGTCACCGAACCTGTTTAGCATGTGGAATAAAGCCATGCACAGAAGAGCAGCTGGCAAGCCTTTTGAACGCAGAGTTACTGTATTGAACATGTAACTCCAAAGATCCTGACACTGTCGTGGGGGAACCTGAAAGTATATTTCAGTTTCCTGTAATTAACAAGCGCGATTTGCTTGAATTTGTTGGCATAATATGGACTAAGTTAAGAATGTCTTCAGGGTTTATTTTGCTTACAGTTTCACAGGCATATGCAGAAAACAGACTCTCCCTAATGGTTGACTTTGGTGGAAAAAGTGAAAAGCTCTTGTCTTTCATGTCAAAACAGGCTTTTCACCCACAGCCAGCCACACTACTGTTAGGTGACTCCTCATGGTGAAAGAGGAGCAGCTCAGTGGGAGGGATGGCCACGGCTCCCTGTGCCATTTTATGGGATGTGCCTGTGTCTCTAGCTTTCTGTACCGTAGCAAATTCCCAGGTGCTGCAGTGTGGTGGGAGTTCCCATAGCTGGAATCTGGCCTCCGGTGTGGGTGTTAGAGGTGGGTGCCTTCTCATAGCAGTGTTGTGTTCCAAAGGGTTTGTGTTATAGCCGCTTTACTTGTGTAGCTTTGCAGTCCCTATGGCTGGTGTTACCTCAGGAGAGGCGTGAAGCCAGGCAGCCTTTCTAGCCTCACACCCAGAGAGTTCTTTTTAAGCATTCATAATTTCTGATTTTTATTAACAGTATTTTACGTTTCTGTTCTGTCACGTGGGTGGTACAAATGATTCCTGAAGCAGTTTTGTACACATTGAAGCCAATGTGTTTGTAGAAACAGAATAATATATAAAAAAAGCTAAATCATTGTTTAAGGAGAAAAGCAAGCCAGTTGGACCTCTGAAGTTGCATGTGCATCACTGTAACAGAGACTTTACTATACTAATAAACTTGTGGCTGGTCACTCTCCTACTATTCCTGAAGGAGATGCATCTTCCTGAGCGCACCTCCCACCCCCCACCAGAATGGAAACTTGCCTTCTTTTCATAAGCACATCATTTCACAGTGTTTCTCTGTATTTCTATTGCATATTAAGAACCCAGAATTTAACTCTGAAATAGTGTCTGCTGTCATCTGTGGAACTTTTGATGCCCTTCGGATTTAATTTTGTATAGAATAATGCATGGTATGATATGTAGGTTCCCTGTTCTCAATTAAGCTGTATTAGGTAACTATGCTCTTCTTTCATATCGCGTAGCAAAGTATCAATATCCAGGTGGCAGTGTGCTGGGATAAAATAGCTACAGGCTTGGCTGCTACTGTAAAGCCAGAACTAACATTTTAGCCTGTGTGATAAATAAAACTGAGGTTGTGACTCTTGGCGTATTGGAGTTGCACTAAATAACGCTACAGTGCTGTTTATTACTGGTCTCATTGGATAATATGCAGCTATAAAACCTGCTTGAAACTTTTATTAAGAATACTCTGTCATTATAAAAAGGTGCCTACAACTTCTTTATGATATTGACGGTGCAAGAATTACTTTTTGTGCTGACTTCTGGCTGTTGCCTAGGGAGAACCTTACCATTACCCAGCTTCTGTAGGCTTTAGGTTCCATGAATCCCTCTTGGGAAGGGGACAATGCTCCAGAGCCTACAATTCAAAAGTTAAGGAATTTTTTTTTTCTCTTTCTTTCTTAAGTTTATTTTGGTATTTATTTTCTTGCTTTGATTAAAATTCAGCTGATATTCTCTGTGGTGTACACTGTGCTAATGTGTCACTTAAACTGAGGGCACCCAGGTAGTTGTCTGATGGGAGGCTGTGGAACAGCTGAGAGGGTTTTCCCATCACCTCAGCCAGTGTAAGACTTGATAGTAGTGACGGGACTAGGGAGTTTTGAACCCTGGGCTTGTCTTCTCTTTCAGTTTCTGGCATGGATTTGCTCATGTAACTTCTGTGCCTCTGTTTACCTGAGTGCAACCCTCTGCCGTTTTTAGAAACGTTCAGATTTACATTGGTGTCCGTACTCATACAATTTATTAGATGCTTGTGCTTTAGAGCAAAGGCATGTTATTAATGCAATTACTGATGATTAGCTAATACCATTACATTTCCATATTCCACAGAATGATTTCAGTTGGCACCTGTTTATGATGTGCTTTTAGAAAACAGAGTTGAACACCATCCAGTGGGATGTGGTGCTAATGCAGTGTCTGTGACTTAATAAAAGTGCCAGTTCAGTATGTTGTTCAGTCTGTAATCTTTGTAAGAGAAACCTGCTGTCCAAGGGAGTCATAAATACAACCCTTTTGTTCCATTTCCTCAGTCTCCATATATCCATTTTTTGCCTTTATAGAATGCACCCGAGAGCAGAAACAGCGAGGCCCACAATGGGGAAAATGAATCCAGCAGTTGTCCTAGCCTGTACCCACCCAAGTACAGGAAGAGACCTCAAACAAAGCCAGAATGCACCTGGGCTTGCAGCTCTTTTTAACTGTATTAAGTCCTGTTCAGAATTAATGGTAAGTAATTCATTTTGTGTATGTTATGATTCATTAAGTAAGGCGTTAACAGTTGTGGCACTTTCCTTTGTGGTTCTGTCTCTAACAAAGTGAAGAATTAATGTTTCCAGATGCATCAGAGTCCTCTTTCTGTTAAGAACACCACGTGGTGCAGGTGATGAGTGCTCTAGTAAGCATGCCCTTTTTCCTTCTTGTCCTCTCCAGATGAGCTCAGTGAGACTGGCCTAAGCGATGCTGAAGAAGGGAAGAACAGAGTTGTAAGGCAGGAGCTGTTTTGAATCAGGACTCTTTGCATAACACCCAAACACGAAGACTTTATAAGATTCCATCAGGTACAGTACTGGTGGGAATGCAGTATCAGTAATAATGCATATTGTAATATTGCACTGCTTTACTGTGCAGTGATCGTGTGGAGTTGCATTAAATAAATTAACATATAGTAGTGGCTTGAATGAACATGATGAGTGAGAGCAGTAAATGGAGAAGGTGGGTACTAGAGGAAATGCTACCAGTTTCTTTTAAGCCAGTGTCTTTTCTTTTTTCAGCTCTTCCCATAACCTGTAGTTCTTTTGTTTCTTGAAAAAGATGAAATGAAGAAAAATAACTCTTCATTCAAGAAACTGAAGCTAATTCAACTTTTTAACCAGAAAGACTTCACAGTCCTCTTAGCTATTACAACATCTTAATGTTTTGTCCAGCAGAAAATAGTACTTGTGGTGACCCATGAGCTGTCCACAGATGTCTGTAGCACCACAGCATGTGCTACTTGTTCTTCTCAGAGCTTCCCTTGTCGGGGAGCACTTGCGAAGTGTTTGCTGTGGCACAGCCCTCTGCGACCTCTTGCCAAGAACAGAATATGTGAGCCTTTTCCTGACTGCGACTTGTGGGAGCTCTCTCCTGAGCCCAATAGTTCTCAGATATTGCAATAAAAGATCTGACAGTGTTGTCTGGGAGATGTGACTGACTTAATTATTATTAACATTTATTAAGTGTCTTACAATGGAGGGGAAGAGTCATTGCCTTCATTTTTACAAATAAGAGAACTGGCATTAGGAAGAATAGATCTCTTCTATCTTCTGTGATTCTTGACCCATCTAATTAGGTGATTGTCACGAGAAATAACAACCTGGCTCAGGGGAATGGCACTTGCGGAAGATGCCGGCATGTTCAGCATGGCACACCGCTTCTCCCTCCTACGATGGCTTCGTGTAGTAAGCAGGGTCTTCCCTCTGTGAGTGCCATTTGGCCAGGGAGGAGATTTAAAAGGGCTGATGAGCCTGAGGCTGTCTCTCTATCAGATAGCCTCATTATAGATCTCATCTAGGGAAAAAGTGAGATTCTGCAGCTCATTTCTAGGAGCTACTCTTGTTTTTAGTGATTACTCACCCTCTGCCTTCTCCCACTTCCTTTCACGACATAGTGGCCTTTACCCAGGGTGAGATGATTCACTTCACTCCTGGTATTTGCAGTTTTCCTACACTCACTTAGTAGCCTCCAAGGCAGTTACTGTTTCTTCTGGGCTAAGACTTTAGGTTGTTGGGGTTTTTTTTAAATATAAATTTTATTTTGCTAAGAAAGAATCTGTCCAGCTGCTACAAACAACAGTGGGTTTGATGTGTATCAATGAAGAGTTAGAGATGGTTGATTTCCATGTAGAAGATAGAGACTTAAAGCCTGCTTTAAAGGAAGGAAAACCTTGGAGAGGTTTACTTAGATGCACAATGTGCCCTATTCTTTCATTTAAAAAAAAAAAAAAAAAAAGCATTAAGGGATTTTTTTTTTTTTTTGCAAGGAAAGAGAAAATAATTCCATCTTTTTGATTACATTTTTTTCCTTAGTCTCACAGTTGTGAGATAAATATTCAGCAATACGAGTTGGTAAGGTTAATGTGATTAAAATGAGTATGTGATAACGGGCTCTGCACATTAAAGATTAAGAGCTCAAATTATAGACTCTGGAATGAGACACTCCATGGGCATTTGCACGTTTTGTTTGTGCAAGGAATGCAGGCTTAGGCCCACGTTATTTGTTGCACAACAGTTTCAGCCTGTCTGCTGCTTTTTTGTCTTGGCTGATCTGCACAGAAGTCTCTCGAACGCTGTAGTGTCAGGGGGAAAATGCAGTCTGGGGTGAGGTGGGGGGCAAATGAGGAAATAATTTCCAAGCATTAGTGTTATTCTATAAAAATAGATTAGTTTTACACAAATGATTCACATTTACAAAGATCAGTTTATAGCATTTTGACTGCACAGTAGTTAATTCTTTATGTATAAATTGATCCTTTATACAAATGTAATTCCATATACAACAGTTAATCTCTTTGAGTGCAAGTTGAAAATATATTATCAATTAATTTATGTAGGTTATGACTTTCTTTCCCCTGTACTCTGCATTGGTTACCTACGCTGAAGTTGAGTCGGTGTATGCTTAATGAAAATTAGATGTGAAATGTAATATGTAGAGGACAAAGAAGCATTGAAATCCTTATTGCTCTTAAAAAGACAAAGGTACCTCAGACAATTGTGCTTTCTTAATCTCTTGGGAATTTGATGTGTAATTCTGAGTAATCTGGAATGAATGAAATTTGAAATATTTTTAGAAATAGCATTAGTACCAGATATTATTGAAGCCCAGTGTTGTTTTAAAACGCTTTGCATTCTGAGAGGCAAATTTATAGACAGTCTTCTGTTGAAGAAAGAAAAGCATCTTGGACTTTTCATGGAGAGACAATCCTAGCTGTTATATCTGTGAAATTTGCCAATGTTGCAACCATTTAAATGAAGTGTTTGTTTACATAACAGCAATGGCATTTCTCCTCCTCTTCCTTGCGGTTTTGTCCAACTAGATGTTATGAGTGGCAGTTGCAGTGACTGCTAAGTGTTTAAATGATGACACCATTATGTGAAGTGATTTTGAAATGAGAGATTCCAGCCAAGAATTACATCTGCTCTCATCTCCTTCAAATCATACTCTCTGGCTGTGCAGATTATGATTGATTTGTTTGTGACAGATTGCAGGAAACAGTAATTGATTTTTCAATATTTTACCTTAAAATTATTTACAGTTGTAACCAAGGGGAGGTATTTCCATGGGCTGTCAGCCCCTGAAAGACTGGGATAATATTCCCTGCTCCCTGACAAGACAAATTACCCGTAATGAGTGCAGTAGCTGAAGGGTATACTTTTATTTTAAAATATGTCAATAACCCCAGTGACTAAACGAATATTGATTCAGCATAATGAAGCCTGAGTAATGTGAAAATGAGCTCTTCAAGGAGCATGGTAAAGACTTTCTTTTTTAGCTTGTAGCAAGAAGCTTTTCATTCTTTACTGTTAGGTAGATGAAATGTGCAGTCTTAAACAAGTCATCCTTAAACAGTAGTAATATATGGAATAATGCAACAAAAGAACTCAGATTTTTTTCTGGGTTTTTGTTTTGGTTGTTTTTTTCCTTTTTTCCCCTCAAGTTCTCTTTCTTCGATGTATTTCAGCAGATCAGACATTTAAAGAGAAAAATGCAAGTTATTCAGGGCAGAGATAGAATTACTATCGGTGTTAATGTCCTTTACAATAATATTCTTCAGCCAGCCTAATGGCATTTTTAAATGGATTCTGCATATATGGGCATGGAAATGTATCTAAATAAACTGTAGATTTAATTTTACATTATTGACTTCTTGGACATATTGATGTGTGCTCTATGTGATCGGTCTAATATTCTTGTCCTTTAACGATTCAGAATAGCTGCTTTATGAGAACCTAGATAGACCCTGTTATAAAACTTAGTTACCATAGTGCACATTTTTCTTTCCGATGCCTTGTAATACTGCATGTTTCTTGCTAAATGAGAATTTTCAAACAGTGATTCATTTAAATTACAGTAATTTATGCAGTGCCATAGGTGTGGTGTGGAAAAGCATCTAATAGATTAATACGGATGTACTTCAATTGTTCAGGGCAAGGATTAGATTAAAGACCATGTTGAGGGACAGGTTTTTTAACATTAAAAATATCGAACAGTAAAAAAAAAATAATCATCATCCAAAAGGGCTGATCTGTCATTTCTGTTGGGGAGCACTGTGCAACATGGGGAAGGCTCTGCAAAAACGCTGGGTATAAACAGCTGTGTAATCCAGTCATAGGCAAGAAGATATTTTCTTGAGGTGCTTGTGTATAATGTGTCAATTATGAAATAATGTCATAGCCAGAAGCGTTTTAGTGAGCGTGTTTGGGCACGAAGACGACTTTCCTTATTTTCTGAGGACTGACTTCAATTACATCCAACTGGCTTGTGGAAATCTTCAGAAGGATGTTTTCCTGTCAGCACACAGGTGATTTTTCCAAATGTCACTCCTCTAGCACAGCTAGAAAGTGTTTCAGGAGGCACTTGAGAATGTGTGGCATTGAGAGCTAAATGGCAGCCACAGGGAACGTGAGAGATGTTCCTGGGCTGAATTTGTTAATTTCCAGACAAATGTGATGGACTTTTGGGCAGGTTACAGCAGTAAATAATCACAGCTTTGAGAGGCTCTGTGGGTGCCTAACGCCTGGGATGCGCAAAGTATTGGAGAATTGCTAATGCTGAGGGAGTAACAACCTCAAATGTATAGCAGTGACAACAGGAGTACTTGGGGCTCTTGGAAATCAGGCTTCAACTGGTAACATTTATCTGCTCAGTGGTATCTTACACATCCCCAGTTCTCTGCCTGTTCTGTTTCTGTACCTTTGTTTCTTTGGCCAGCAGCAGGAGGTGGAAAGTGAAGGTCCTCTTTCTGTAGCTTTTCCGCAGTAGCAAGGAAGAAGAGACTGTTCGGGGCTGGGTGCCAGTTCTGATGCAGACTGAAGGGCAAATACATGTTTAACTATGTCTCCTTTTCCTGAATAACATCATGTGAGCCCCGTGGTACCAAACTGACCAGAAACAGGTACTGCTGGAGATACTGCTGACAGCTAGACCAAAGTGGGCTCTGCTTGCAAGCCATTGGCTTGTTTCACTTGTAAGTGGAATATCTCTCATCTTCCCAAAGATGAGTTTGCATATGAAATACCCACCTACCTGGTGTTCTGGTTCAGGCCTGAACTGTGTGCTTGGCACTGGTGGCAAATGGTGCATTCTTGGCTGCAGGAAGCTGACTAACGGCTTGCAAGTTTTGTGGGTGACACCAGAAACTTCTCGTAGTGGTACCTAGGAAGCTCTTAAGTCTATTCACCCATCTCCTTTTAATATTAGAAGTGCTGCTATTGCTAGACTGCTTTCATGTGGCTGTGGAGGAGACAAAAAGCCCCAAAACAATCAACCCCCCAAATCATGAATCAATTAAAAGTTCTTGTGGCACTTGGGATCTCCCAAGAGGAGAACATAAACCTATTTTCTGTTCGCTTAGGTAAAAGTAGAAAACACTGTGAAATGAAGGTCAAGGGTGAGAACAGAGTAATCTACTTTATGGCAGAGAGGAGGCCGCTGTAAACTGCGAAGGCTAATATTTAGGGACCTTATGTTCCTCAACACTTGAGGACTTGCAAATTTTGGTCCATTTCAGTTCATTTCAGACCTGACATGAAGACAGTGCCTCACTATGCTCTTGTAGAGGGAAGGTGGTACTGTGTTAACTTGTGGGTGTTTTGGGTAACAGTTCAGGTCTCTGTGCCTATTTGTCACATTCCTCTATGAATGAGATGGCAGCCCAAACCAATGGTTGATTCTTTCCCATTTTTATTTGTTATTCTTTTCCTGTTTGTTCTACAGATAAACTATGAGCTTGTTTTAGTTGATGGAAGGGATGTGGGAGGGGGAGGGCATGTAAACATAGGGGCTGGAAATAGTGCTTACCTGTTAAGCCTTCCCCTTCCTCAGTTTGTGTGCTTGAAATCTAAGAACTAATAATCTGGTGGACCCTCAATCAGAGCAGTCCCTAGGTGGGTGGACATCACTGTGGAGGATTTGCTAATCTGAATGTCATGGTTAGTTGAAAGCAATTCTCTGTGTCTAAACTACACCTAATGTTGAAATTGCTTCCTTTTGTTTTAATTTATCATCAGCTGATTGGTTTTTATCAAAAGCAATTCTGTATATACAGAATGGGCACATTTTCTTGGACCATTTTATGTACTAAAAGCTTCCCCTAACTTCAGTGCCAGTAGTATCTCAGAGTCTCTGGTGTGGTGGCATATGGTTTGTGGTGAACTGTTAGGAGATAACCCTGGAAGGAAAAAAAAGAGGATCCGTGAGACTTTGAGAGTCTTTCCTAACAGCAGTGGCTAGAAAGGCACAGCTGACTTAATGCAGGAGTGTCGAAAGCTGTGTCTGGAATTATGGAAACAAGCTGAGAAACATGAACTGAATTAATTGTTGATTATTTTCCTTTGTAAATGCTGGGAAAAGATGCTTTGCCATGGTCTTTAAGGAGGGTTCATGGTTTCCTTTTTTTTTCTTTTTGTTTGGTTTTGTTAACTTATCTTTTAATATGAAGTGTCATTCCCAAAATGAAGTAATGTCCTTGGGCTGGTGGCAACAGCTGGAGTTGCAGAATTCATAAATAATTCAGAGAGGGATAAAGGATAGGGGATTTTTTTTTTTTGTCATTTGAATCTTTATTATGTGCACACATTTCATTTTAGATATGGCATCATTTGAATTCATTCGGTATGATGATTGCACTGACCTGTCATATTTATTTTGATGTCCCTTGGAACGACCATATGCTCTGTCCTCAGCATGAAAAAGGATGCAAGTTGCTAACCAAAAAGACAGCTGCATTCCTGTAGGGATGAACTCCCTCACTGCAGTGCAGCAGAAGAAAGTGCAGTTTTTACGTCAGTGCAGTGACTAAAGCACAGCGTAGCCTAGCAAAAGGCGGAAGAAAGGGCAAGACCCGTTTGCATCAAGATGGTGTATGGCACTAAAAACTCATCTGTCACTGAGGGCCAGTTGGTGTGGGGAGCCTGGCATGAGGAAGGTGGGAAGGATTAAAGCCAGTGAGAAACCTGCCAATGTGGAGGTGTGCCATGGTAGCTTTAATGTGGGAATACAGTTAATTACTTTGCGTGTTGGAAGTGGGGTTGCCATGCACGTAGCTTTCCTGGGATGTCCAGGAGTTAGTCTGGTTATGCAAGGCTCAGGTCTTTTTCTTTGACCAGCCTTGCCCTCCTTTCCTTTTAAAGAAATCTTGGATAATGGTTTTTGGGTTGCAGTTTTCCTCTGTGCTATTTCTATTGCAACTGTTGTATCTGGTCCTTCACTTCAGTGGCATGTTTCCATGGACAAGTGGTTTATTTTCCAGTAGTTACAGAGAAACTTACTGGTTTTGAGTTCAACCATGTCCCACAAGTAATGAACTGCATGATAATGTGAAATGCCTGATTTCTACTGGCTGATGCTCTGGCTGGTATTAGCAATTCATAGCTCGTGGACAACAGGACCTTGTTAATGTTACCTCTGTGGGCACTATTAACATGATGGGATGCAACCACTACAGTATGAGGTGTGATTGCAGCAGTGAGTGGTGGTTTGTATGAAGTATATAGTCCATTGTGATCAGACCAGTGGCAGAAGGAAGCCAATTAAGTACAGGTTAGTGAAATACAGTAACTAGAAGCTGTGAATGCGAATGATAACTGTATGCAAAATTGTTTCTTTTCTAGGTCCTGCCATCAATGACTGAGCCTCCCTGAAATCTTCTTATCAGTTACTGCCGAAATGAGGAGGATAACAGGAAGAAGGAGTGCTTAAGTGGTTTTAATGACAGTTAACTTCATCTCTTTATCAAATGACAGGTTGTTTTTTTCCTCAAAACTTGATTGTCATGACAAGATGCTTTTGGAAGTCATCTTTGTAAAATAAAACTGACAATTTTTAGGCTACAAAGAGCTATTGTATCTTTCTATACAATGTTGTCATTATGGTAAACCGCTGGAAAGTCTTTATTTTTGAAGTAATTTAACTTGCATACTTCATTAATTTACTCGAAAATCTGTTGAATGCCATGTGAAAAGTTTCTTGCCAGGGGTCTTTTATTCAATGGAATAGTTATTCTTACAATGCTCAATTTATTATTGTCTAAATTACTGTTGCCTTAGCCTCCTGCAAAAATGTTTCTTTTTAGTAATTCCTAAACAAATAAGGAATGAATGAGGTTTTGTCTCCTTCATGTTTTGTTCAGCATATTTTTCCTTTCAGTGCAAGTGTCTTCAATTTTCAGAATGACACTATTACAGAGGAAGGTGCTTTGCTTTCTTTATTTCTTCTTTTTACTTTTTTATTTTCTCTTTTTCCCCAACATAAAATGTCTTTTGTGCAATGATGATTATTTTTATTATTTTAATATGTATAGTGCCGAAGTGCAGTTACTGCATGGAGAGACAGAAGCTGTTGGGAATGTCATGTTATGCCAAATTAAGAATTATTATCCCTACTTTCTCTGCAATCTCTTCAACTAGAACTCGACCCATTGCGCCTGGCTTATACTTTGACTGTAGTGGAACTAATGTGTCCTTGGAGTAGCGTTTTCAGAGTAACTTCAGATTCGTGGTTTTTTTTTTCACAAGTCTGCTTTCAACTGCTGGGATTAACTTCAGAGAAGGCAAGAGATCCAGCCTCCTTTGTCAGCAGCTGTGCTGGTGAGAGAAGGCAGCTTCACGCACACTTGCTTGCTCGCTCTCTCCCGGAGGTTGTTGCCCCTGCTAGGGAGGCAAACGGAACAGTTTCCTTGAGCACACCTAGGCTTACTGCAGCCAAAGCTGATCCTGCTACCTAGTATTAGTTAACTCGTGCCCTGGGTCACTTTGATGAAAGGGCAGGGACTGCAGACTCCAGCTGCACAGATGGTGCGCCTGGGAGGGTGGTGTGTCGCTAAGAGGGTTGTTGAGGAGCTGCTGGTGGTATAGTCTTTTCAGCAGGTGCAGTTATATCTCTAAGATGTGGTAAAAATGGGACATGTTAGAAAACTCTGCAGTTCTGTCATGTATAATACTGACATCTCAGGGACATACTGGATAATAGAAAACAAATCTGTGCTCTTTGACTTCTTGTGCGTGCCAGTGTGAGTGGAGATATGGGGTGTGTTTAGATGGTAGAAGCCCCATTTCAGGAAAAAACATCTAGTCAAGGTAAGAATGTTCCCATTATCTAGAGAATGAGGCTGCCTCCACCCACACGTGCCTCAGGAGATCTGTTTTTGATGGTGCCCCACGCCGCCTTCAACAAAGAGGGAAGAACACCTCCAGCAGGAGAGGCCACCCTGTCCACTGCTGCTTCTCTGTCTGCTGTTGCATCAGTAGATAGAATCATAGAATCACTAGGTTGGAAAAGGCGTTTGAGAGCGTTGAGTCCAATTGTACCTGACCACTACTAACCCTTATCCCTAAGTACCTCTTCTACCTGTCTTTTAAATACATCCAGGGATGGTGACTCAACCACCTCCCTGGGCAGCCTGTTCCAGATGCTGGAGTCTGGTGAGGCATCCAAGCTCTTGATGTTCCCCGTGCCAAAATGGGAATGGTAGGGATGCTCTGTAGTACTGGAAGGCACAGTGAGTAGCAGCAACATGCATGGAACAGCTCTTCAACACTGATTGTTCTTGCGACAGGGCTGTGGTCCGTAGGTGCTGTCCCAAGGGAGAGCTGGGACAGACAAAGAACAAGAGGCTTTCTGATCTGTCCGAAACCCGAGAGCAGCCACACTGGCTGTGTCCTCTCTTGGGCACTGCTGGATGAAAGAACTCGCTTCAGCCACAGAAAGGACTGAACCCTCAGCTCAGTTGGCGTTGCATCCCATGTCTCTGAACTGGCCCTGTGCTAAAGAACAGGGAAGTATGCACTGGGCCTCTTGTGTGCCATATGTAAAGGAGGGATATAATGTACTGCCTCTGGGAAGGAGCTGGTGTGTAAGGGGAAGGGGCTGCTTTGCAGGCGGGGAGCCGCCTGCCCTGGCTGGTGTGTCCTCAGCAACACTACCCTATCACAGCACCATCAGACTGGAGCTCGCATCTCTTCCCTAAACTGTGAGGCATGAGGCATGGTGAGCCTTGGAGCTAAGGGTTACAAAGAGATTTGGTTGTGCGTGCAGACATAGGAGTTGATAATCTTTTAAAATGCTATGTAGAAAAGAAATAGATGTGATATGACAGGGTGTGAAACATACTGCTTTTCTGCCAAGATTTGAGTTAACTTGGCAGTGCACTGCTGCACGTTGAGAAAATGATGGACTCTTCAGCAAACTCTTTCTTATGCTTGTCAGCCTGTGCTTGCAGTGTAGTGCTTGCACAGTGCATGGAGGCAAAGCGCCAGCCCCATAGTTTCCAAAATCCTCACCTTGCCTCTGATCTGATCATTGCAGCTCTGTGGTGAAGGCGAGAGCAGTGCCCCGTGCCCACAGCCTGGAGTCAAGCTTTGGCTGAGCTCTGGGCATCTCTGCTCAGGTTGGAAGTGACGTACCTGCTCCAAGGGACTCCAAATATCTCCTCTGACTATGAACTAAGGGGAAATGAGTCTCCAGCTCTTTGAGACAGCCCATAATTAAGTAATTCCTTTATCTTAATATGGATTATTGTAGTACTGAGGTTGAAGTAGTTAATGAAATGTTTGTGATTGCTGAACAACCTTCTTGCCTGCATTAAGCTGTAATGCATAGTTAAACCAGTACTGCAAAATAACATATGTCTTATGTAGAGCACTGTCATGGATATGTTATGCTGCTGAGTAAAATTTTACATCCAAGCATCTAAAATGATCAAATACTATAGTTAAGTCTGTCATACTGTTTATGTAGTACTGAAAAGAAAACAGAATACAATTTCAGAGCAGATAGATTTTTTTTTTCTTATAAATACTCCAAGTAATAGGTTGGTTTCCAGAAGACTTCCTGGCTCTTCAGTGATTGCTGCTTTCAATATGAATCTATCAGCATCCCATGCACAGTCCTGTGTTTATTATTATAAATATATGATTTCTATGGATGTTCTCCACAAATGTTGGACAGAACATAGTTTACCTTCTTAACTGATACTACATGGTTAGTTTCTAACTCCTTTAACTTCGTTGTTGAATAAAATGTGCATTGCTGAAGTGTGACAGCTGGTTTTATAGGAATGTTTTCATACTCCAGGCATAGCAAAACCTTTTTGAGGCAATATGTGTTGATAAAACACATAGATAAAAATAGGTTACCGATAAAACTCTAAGGTGCAAACTTTTAATAAAGGCAATGAATCATTAGAAATTATTAGAAAGGGAACAGCAAATGTTCTCTCTTTTGCACGAAGGTGAAACGTTTTATGGAGGTATATGCATGAACATATGGCTGGGTGGAGGGATTTCTCGCTGGCTCTCACTACACCTGGGGTCAGACTGGGTCATCTTAGGCGTCCACTTAGCTTGGAAGGGAGGAAAGCACCTCAGTGTAACGAATATTACTCCAAGTTACTTACACTTACTTTCAAAAAAAGGTGGGGTGGCAGAGTGGGCATTGCTTAACAGCTACTTTGGCAAGGTTCCCGACTCTGTGCCTTTTCCAAGGATCCTCTTTCACCTGCCTGCTTGGTTCTGCAGGGTGTTACATTTCGTTGGCTTGAGGTGGGGGCCTTTCATTCATCCATCCTCCCCCCTGGATTAATCAAACAGCACGTGAACATTTTTTTTAGAACAAATGTCTTCTACAAAGTGTATACTTCTACCAAGTGTAATGTTGCCTTGCTGCTAGAAATAATTATTAGGTTTAAAATAATCTGACAGCATCCTGCTGTGTGTAAATTAGGTTTGTTCTCTGCTAACATTAGCTGGCTGGCACCCATTCACCAGCACATTATGAAACGATGATCGCAAGTTGATCGCATCCGGTTATCCGCCTTTTCCTTTTTTTTTTTAATGGGCTTTTTGTTGCTGTGCTGTCACCAAGGTTGAAATAAATGAGTGTGAGCTGTACGTTTCCAAGTTCTCTACAGCCTGGGGAGATGATGTTGGCTTTCCTGTGCCATGAAAAGACTTGGGGGCAGAAGCGTTTGGAGACAGGGAGATGTTGTCTTCACTTGGATTTCTGAATCTCGTGCACCTTTGGTTTTGGCTAATAGGGATGTTTTCTGCTCTGTGGCAAGCAGCGTGTTACCACTGAAGTCCCCAATGCCAGGTGCAATTAGGTCATGTGTTTAAATAGGTGGTGTTATTTTTTAACTTGTACGCACTAGCCTGTTGTCATGCAGCAGTGCATATTTTACCTGGGAAGAGAGCTGTGTGAATCAGAAAAAAAATGTTTAAAGTTGTGTGCTAGTCTTTTAGATTTTAGAAATAACCACGAGGTCTTTATTTCTCTGTTTACAATTGATGGGGGTTAGAGTTTTAAAAGCTTAATGCTGACTGTGAGCGCTTTACAGTCAGTCTCTGAGAATTATGGGCTTGGCGTGACTCACGTTTTTGTTCTCCAGTATATCCATTACTGTTAGATGCTGAGTAGTCAGTCAGTGCACATAGATGACTGAGTTTTTGGGGGTATTTTACATTTTTACATGTTCGGAAAAATACTTTGTTAAAGCAGCTGCTGGGTGAGCGGAGTAATTAAAGAGCTGCACTGCTTTTATTGAAGTTGACGCTTGCTGCGTGGTCCTTAAAACTCAGTACGTGAGCAGAATGGTGCCAGGATTTATTGAAGGCAGACACATAGAGATACTGGGGAGCTTTTAATAGTAGTAAAGATAACTTCAAGTTTATACTGTTACATAAATCTGTCTTTAAGAGGAGAGCTATTATTGCGATACACTGCTGGGTTTCTTGACATTTGGTGTGTGATTTATGTACAAATGAATGCTTAAGACCTGAGCACTTTTATTTGATGGTGATTGTGTCTCCTATTTAGTATTCATTTGGAAAAAACAGTGTTGTAATGCTGACTGAGAATCTCAATTCGCTTGATGTCAAGAGAAATCTGCAGTTCATTGATTACTTGTTTTAATTATTTTTTTTTTAAACTGGAATGCAGTCCTGCTTAGTTTGAACTGCAGCTCGTGCTGTATGAGTGTCTTGGTGTAAAAAGTGAGGAATCTCACTTAAGGTAAACTGAGGCTTGGTTTCGTTTTAATTGGTATGACGAGCACAGTGTTCTGCGTGCGTAAAGCTGTGCAAGGTGTGAAAAAGTAGACTTGTGACACACAGTGACCAGACACGTTATAAATGCACATCCTCAAGAAGTCTATTGAACAGTTATAATTACCAGTATTGGGATTTTTAGTGATATGACCTTGTTTTTCTTTTCCTTTCCTTTCTTTTTCCAATGTATTGGAACAATTTTATGTCTGCATGAGTGTGCTCAGTTAGTCTGCCTTTCCTGTTAACAGTTCATGTCTTTAAAGCAGCTTTGCTATTCTTTTTTTTAAAGTTGTAATTACACATTTCAGGCAGCGTTAACAAACTCACAAGATTCAGGATCAGAACAGTTTTTAACTTCCCTTTCCATGCATTTAGTTCAGATGGCCCATGGTAGGGAGTAGTTTGCCAGGTACACTCAGCTCCCGTGCGTCTCAGTGAGAAGGGAGTGCTTGGAGCTGCACGGCGCTTTGCGCGCCACATTGTTGGCACCAGTGCTCAGCACAGACAGGCAGAGAGTACTTCCCTGTAAGATGGAGTGGTCTTGGGAAAGATCAGAAGGACAGCTACTTCTTTCAAGTGACCCCAGAGCCTGACCAGCTCTATTGAAAGCAGCCCACCTCTTCCAGACCCAAATGGTGCTAAGTGCTCGGAGGTTCAGCAGGTTCATGGCTCTACGGTGAGCAGCAGCGGTGCAAGAGGCAGCCCAAGGGTGAGCAGAATGATGCAGGAACCAGGCGAGGTTCTGTTCCTTCTTTTGTGAGTGCTTTCAGCTAAGAGTGCTGCCATCTCCACTGCGCTGCCAAGAGAGAAAGTCTTGGCCCCTCACTAGAAGAAAGACATCGAGGCCCTGGAGTGTGTCCAGAGAAGGGCAAAGAAGCTGGTGAAGGGTCTGGAACGTAGGTCTGATGAGGAGCAGCTGAGAGAACTGGGGCTGTTTAGCCTGGAGGAGGCTCAGGGGAGACCTTATTGCTCTCTACAGCTACCTGAAAGGAAGTTGTAGTGAGCTGGGGGTTGGTGGCTTCTTGCAGATAGCTAGCTGTAGGACAAGAGGGAATGGCTGCAAATTGCATCAGGGGAGGTTGAAATTAGGAGAAATTTCTTCTCAGAAAGAGTGATTGGGCATTGGAATAGGTTGCCCAGGGAGGTGGAGTCATCGTCCCTCAGGATCTTCAAGGAAAGGCTGGATGAGGTACTTAGGGACATGGATTGGTTAGTAATATGGATGTTAGGGGTATGGTTGGACTAGGTGTTTTTGGAGGTCTTTTCCAGCTTTATTGATTCTGTGATTCTGTGAATACAGATGCCTTTTCCAAAATCTCCCTTTTAAAATAGCAATAATTAAGCCACAGGCAACTTTCACCTGGAAAGCCTGTGGTACCAGTGTATGTTAGTATGATACCTTTCCTTCCAGAAATGCTTTTTCAGTGTTAAAGTCTTACTAGTGCCTCTGACTGGCTGTTTGTCATCAAGATGTTGTGTGATTTCGGATCACAATGTTGCCCTTAACCATTGAACTACTTGGCTAAAACCATCAAGCTTTCACCTGTATGGTTTGGGATGTTTAAACCCTAAGCACTTTTCATGCAATACATATGACTTAACTATTATTGCATTCTATAGAATAAAAGACACCATTGAAATACGTGCTGAAAGAACATTACTCATCAGCTACAGACAAAATGTGGAGAAAATGTTTTCAAAACTTTAGGGGATTTGCTAATTCTTCCCAGCTGATTTTGTGGATGTGGAAAAGAAGAGTTTAGTTTTCCTTACCGGGGTGCTCCTGTCTGTCAGCATTCCAAACTTCTAGGACTGTTTAAATGGAAAATACACTTTTTAATTCTAGCACTGTGTTGGGTGTGCAGTAGGAGTTAGTTTTATGCCTGGATGCCTGCGTGAGCAGGCTGGGTATTTTAACTGTCCATGTATTCCAACAAACTCATCTGATGGACAAGTCTTTTCTCATTGGGGTCTGCAAGTTGAAGACAAAAAATTGGTTTCTAAACTACTTGTGTGATTTAATATTGCGAGTCAATTCCCATGTGTTAAAGTGTAAACTACCAACTAATCCATAGGAGTTTATGCAGGAGAAAGTCATTTAATTAACACTTTTAATTTCAGCTCTGAAAGGAGGTGAAAATGAGGTCTGAAGAATGGAGAGGCTTTGTTTTTCATGCTAAGGACTCACTCCGCTCTCAGTCTGCTGATACTTGTGTACGTAGAGCATCTTCTGCCTGCTAATTAGGCCTCTCCAGTGTGCTCTCTAGAAATGTGCCCCAGAAGTTTTTTCAGAAAACCACCATGCCATCATAAATAAGGGAACAGAATGGTATGTAACTATTATACACGCTCCTTTGGCAGACTGTAATTCAATAGAACAACAATGCTCAGACTAGTATATCAGTTAATTTTCAAAACATTTTATTCCACACAAATTAGCTCAGGTCCTGGAGGGCAAAATGACAAGAGGTTACTCGTACACTATGTATTTAATTAATTGAAAAATGCTCAAATTGCTTTTACAGTTGTTATTAAAAAGTAGAATCAGTGTTGCCAGTGCTCAACCATAATTAGAACCCCGGGGAATTAAATATTTAGCATTAGTAATGTAACAGCACTTAGGACACAAATTTCTATTTTTGTAATGAAAGCAATACAGTGTAAGTGCAAATGGCTGAAACGACAGCTGTGACAGGCAAACCAGCCTGGGATATTTCAATAAGACACCTCGTCGGACAGCAAGTCTTACCGCATTACTCGTTTGTAAGAGATCTGCGAGTTTAAATCCCAATAGCCAGGCATTACACCCAGTATTTAGATTTCTAATTGCTCACAGGATGAACGCTCGGGCAAATGTCACGCTGTCAGTGAGGGAAGCGAGGGGTGTTTTCCCAAATAACGCCGCGGAGGTGCGTGCCTTTGTCAGCGCAGGCCGGGCTGGGGTGGGGGGGAGAGGGGGGAGCGGGTCCCGGGGCTGCGGAGGGAGGAAAAAGAGATCTTGTTTGTTTTAAGTTTAATTACGTTTTAAGCATAAGTGCTTTCAGTGATACAACATGAAAAGTCGGATATTGGGCTCTAATGAGCTGTAGTGGTAGATGGCTGGAGACCCTGAGGGATTCATTCACTAAATTAACTGGATAAAAGTACTTGGTTGGGGCACGGTAGGATGGCTGAGCTGCGCTCAAAAACTCCCTCGCAGGGCTGTCTCTCATTCCTGTTTTCGTTCTAAATAGGCTGTGTAGTGACTTCCACAGCCGCCTGCTACAACTGCTCAGCCTGTCAGGAGGTATTACATTACCAGCTAATAAGTAATAAAGCATGTTTGACTTCATTTCTCTCCTATACATTTTTGGGGGGGATGACAGGGGAAGGAGGAGAGCTGGAAGCCAGTTGTGTATCTTTGGGATAAAACCAGCTGTATTTGGTCAAGGCACGCTTTTGCCTTTTTAAAGCACTGATTTCCTTTCCAGACATAGGACAATCAGGCAGGTAGGATAGAGTGCTTGGTTTGGAAGATGCTTTTGTTCCAGTGGGCACCTGCACAGAGTTTGCATGCAAGCTGAGCACGCAGCAGGGACCAGGACAACCTGTTTCTTGACAGAAGCAGGCAAAGACCAGCATTGTGCCCGTGCAGTCCAGCACGGGCAGAGTTGCTCCAGTTGCTGCTCTCCTGCCTTGCAACCAGTGATTTCTGCTTCAGGTCACTCGGCAGAAAGAGAGTTTATTTAAATAAGGTAAAAAACCCTTTATTTAAATGAAGGAAAAAAACCAAAAGACTTACCCCAAAGCTTGGCAAACAGTGCCAAAGTCTCTAAGAGTACCTCCCACTCTGAAAGTTAAAAGGATCTTTGTCCTGAGATGTTTTGCACAATAATTAGAGAACAACTGGTCCCAGCTGAGCAGGGCCAGAGCTGACGGCCCAGCCCAGGTGCTGGGGTGCTGGTGGGGCCTGCAGCCTCCCAGCTGCACACACTAGCACCCACTGCCCCTGCCCACCCTCGGTATAAAATGGCTCCTGCCAGCACAGCTTGGGCTCCTGTTTCTCTGCCTGCTGTGGAGGAAGCTTCTGGTGAGAGGGCTTTCCTTGGTGGCTTGAAAAGCACAATGCTCTCTCTTCAGCCTGGCTTTCAGAAGTAGTTTTGAATTGTTTAGCTGAAGGTTCCCCTCAGTGTCTGGTTTTGATAGAAGTTGCTGACCTTCAGTGAAGAGATGAGCAGCCACTGATGGAGCTGTGGTGACCCAGAAGTACTCAGCTGCAGCCACCAAAACCTGGGGAGCTGCTGAGGTAAGTGCAGAGTGGCTGTGAATGAGGCCAGAGATATGAATAAAGGTATCTCTCTTGTTGGTGACTTGATGGGTTACAGCTATTGTACCAAGAGATCAGGAGCTTCTGTTTTGTGTGTGTGTGTGCTGCCTGCTTAGGTAGTGCTTCTGAGAAAGTTAGCTTTTCTGTAACAGGTTTATTAATTTGGGCTCCAAGTGTGGAAAGGAGCACCCTTTGTGCGCACTGAAGCCTTGTGGGGTGTGTCTGAGGTTCTCCAGGACCTTGCATCCAGTGCCTGCCTCAGCTCTCTGAGCTTTTCCATGCTTGCAGTTAGGAACTCCTTATGCTCTGTAATTCACGTGCAATGCACGGACTGGGGGTACCCAAAGGCTTGATATAACTGAGTTACTGCTGGGTGAGACTAATTCTCTTCTGCTATTAGTTTCTTAAAGAAAATCATGGTGTTTTCCTCTGTTCCTTTGATGCAATTGGGCAGTATGGGAATACTGATGGGGTCTTGCTGGTGACCCTGACTGGCAGCAGGATGAGCTGCACCTGGCCTGGGCTTTTTGTCCTGGCACCAAAAGCTGTGCTGAGCCTCACATGTGGATGAGCAAGCAGCTGTGCTGCTGTGATAGGAGTGCCGCTGCTGACTATCGGTCAGTAATCTGGGATCTAAGAAGTCTCTATTCTGGTCTGGGACAAGTTATTTATTTATTTTTCAAGTCTCTCTCTACAAAGCTGTTCTCTCTTAAGGTTTTTGAGGCTTGGATCTTGTCTGTCATTGCCAGGATCAATTCCTGTAAGCCCTGCAGCAGTGGGTCTCTCTGTGCGGATGGGGGAGGGAAGGGGGTGCAGGCTTTAGTTGCCTGGAGAGTGGCAACCTGAAAGGCTTTTGCCCCCTTGTGCTTAAACTTTGTTCTTTGGCGTTTCTTCTTCTGGTCTCTGTACACGCTGTGCCCAGTGCTGCCTAACACAGAGGTGGTCCCTGACCCTTCCTGGTTTCGCATCCTTTAAGTTGAGGATAAAATGCCCCTTTATCCCCCAGCATCGTGTCTTTGGAAGCACATCACAAGCTGCTCCATCACCAGCTTCTACCTTCATACACTGAAAACCCCAAACTTTAGAGAAGGGTAGTCCTAGCCAAAAGACATTCAAGGTTACCTCTAAGGCTCTCTGTAACCTTGGCTGTTGCCTGGTGAGTGTGGCAGTGTGCTGTGAGCTCTCTGGCTGGTAGGAAGGAGGTAGGCAAGAAACAAGAGGTTTTCCCTGGGACCTGCTGCCAGTCCAGCCTTACCGGGTTTAACAGCTTCTGGTGTCTCATGGAGGATTTAATTTTAGTGCTCTTCATGATGCTTCACCAATTCAGATAATTTATTTTTATTTTCCAGAAAAAAAGTTAAAATACTTGAAGTATGTTTTTCAATATGATCTTGGGCTGACGCTGCTGCCCCCTTTTAAAGTAGACGTGTGCCCCAGAGGTGAATGTGAGGCATCAGTCATCACTGAGACTTTCAGAGGTCCCTAACTGACCCAGCATCATGGCATTGATGGATCTTTCTGTTGTTTGAACCAGTCTGCACCTAGCATGAAAAGTGAGATCTAAACTGCAAAAATACCTGGGTGCCACTGGAAGTTCTCCTGCAGCCCTGATGGAATGAGTCTCTGGTCACATGTTGGATTTCCAGGGTGGTGTACTGAGTGGTGTGGTGGGTGCAGCTCTCCTCTGCTCTGTAGGTAATGGAGCAGTTCTCCTTTGGTGTGAAGGTAGAAGAAAGCAAAGTATGGCTGTGTGCAGGAGTCTATTCCTGCTGAGGTAGTGACAGGCTGACTCCTGTTCTTACCTCTGCTGTCAGAGTGGTTCCAAAGAATGTTTATCAGTATGGTGATAGGTGCTTTATATATATAATTGTGGTTTCTGCTGGTATTGACTCTTCTTTCACTTCCTGTCCAGCATGAGAGGGAAGCAGCTTGACAGGAGATGTTCTGGTTTTCTATTTTCAGTTGCTGATTGAGGCAGGCTTGGTTTCTTTCCTCTGCCCCTCTTATTTTCTTAATGGCTTGAATTCCTAAAGCTGTGCTGTGAAAAAAACATCAGCTTTGCTCTTTGTGACTTGCTGCCTACATTGTTGTATTTATATTACTGAAATGATGTACACCCCTGCAGTGCTTTACATTTTCCTCTGAATACCTCCCAGCTCCCTTATTGTGTGCTTTCTTTTGTCTTTTCCTTTCAATAACCCCATCCTTGGGTAGCTGCTAGTGTTACTAGAACCACCCTACCACTGAAGGGTGCTGTGAAGTTTCAAGTCATCATCAAGTTACCTGCAGATTTTGGGTCCTGATTCCGTGGCTGCTGCCAGGTGTCCTGCTTACAGCAGTGAGCTCACCTCACCAGGGTGGCAGCTCACCTTATTTGGCTTCTAGGATTGGGTCTGTGGAGCAAGGGCTTTCCTACTGCTTTATTATACATAGGGAACATGCTGGACCACAAAAATGCATTCGAAAACTTGTGTCCAGCTCCTCAGAAAACTCTAGAATTGGGTTCCTGCTGATGCACGTGTGTTTCCAGGGGGCTGGAAAAGTTAAGCTCGTGTTACTGGCCTGGGCTGTAGTGGACGAGTGAGGGGCAGGTTTTCAGTCTCAGCTCTTGCTTGTGGGGGTGGAAGCAGGATTGTGAGGCGCTTAGTGTTACACTCCCGTCCTGTGAGTGACGATGAAGTGGTTAATGAGCGCCTAAGCATCTGTTCGGCCTCTGGTAGATGCTTTGCCAAGGTTCAAGTTCCCTGAGGAGGATTAGCCACCTGGTCCAGTTTTCATGATACACTGACAAAAGGGACACCCACCTTTCGTTTTACTGCAGGGGATGGATGAGTGCTAGGTTACTGTTCACCCACCTGCACGGGGTCCTGGGAGGTCTGAGACTTCAGTGTTGTTTTTGTAATTTAGTGATTACTTTTGTAATTGTTACAATTTAGGTTACAGCAGAGCCTGTGACTGCTATTTTTGTAGCAAGAGTGACCTCTACTCACTCAGCTCATCTCATGGTTGTGCCAAACAGGCTTGTTTATTTCCCTTTTCCTTCAGCGACGCACGCAGTTATCTCTCTTGCAGTATAATGCATGAAATCAATATACACCATAGGGCAACAAGAAATGGTGATAAAAAGAGGTTTTTAAGAGAAAAATGAACATTTCATAGCCTGAGCTCACAATTAGTCTTTCCAAAGTGTTGGGAGTTTGCTGCACAGACAGCATTATGAGTTGATGAAAGGCCTGTGCTAAAAAGCTTAAATTTATGTGATGGTAGTATTGCTTTATGCTGAGTGGGATTTAGTTGGGGTTTGACCCATCGGGGACACTATAGGAAGCAAACTCAATGTGCTTGAAAGACAAACATTACACATTTGTTGCTCAACTTGGGAATAGACGAAAACATGCGGCCAGCCTGAGCTAGGGAGATGAAATGGGTGCAGTCTCAGCAGCCTGGAAGGAGGGCTTGGCTGGGCTTCTGCCCCGAGATAACCTGCAGTGCAGAATCCCTTTCTGATGTAGCTTTGGCTGGGGAGAAAAGAAGAAGGTGTGCTTTTAAACCCATGGCTTGTTGGGTAGGTGTTTGTGGTTCAGACCCTATGGTGAGCTGTGTGACAGTGAGCCTGGCTTCTCCTGCACTTGGATACAGCTGTGCTGAGTGCTCTGAAAGGGAAAGGCTCAAGTGGGTGGCTGGCAGGAGGTGCCTCCAGCTGGGCTGTGTTTTGTTTGTGACCCCAGGGCTGCAGGTGGATCTGCTCATGCTGAGGATGCTGCAGGTGCCACTGTGGTGGCACAGGAGGAGCTGCATCTCCTTGCCCTGGCCTTTGTGCAGCTGCTGTGAGTGAGTGTAGCCGGTCAGCTGAGATATGCAAGTATGTGGAGGCATTTCAGAGCCCTGTCTGCTGGATTTGGCAGTGGTTTGTGTGCCTGTGGGAGGAGAGGAGACAAGAAGACCATTTCTTGGGCTGATCATCCAGGTGAAGGTTCAGCTCTGAGTTGTTCAGAACTATTCCAGCCAAGTACCCTGACTTGGCCATGGCTGTGGTTTGAGGGCTGCTGATACTGAGAGGCAGGAGGAGCTGGGTCAGGCTCCGTTTATATCAGGTATTTAGGAACACTGTGTGTGCCATGCCTGGGGTTGGCGTGTCACCAGTTCTGGAAATGCACAGGAGGAGCCTGCCCTTCCCACTTGGTGACTCAATAGGTTGTGAGTAAAGGATGTAAAACAGTTTTGGTTTTGTCTCCCATTCTGGCTTTTGCCAAATTTGGTTTGCAGCCTCAATTTTACATGTGGAATCAGATGACCTTCCCCAACAGCACTGCTGGCTCTATTCTCCTTTTCTGTGCTCGGGTGTGTCTAATGCCCCCAAGCATGCTGGTGCAACCTGCCAGCTTAGATGGCCCACATGCAAAGGAGCAACTGATGACCGATGTCACCAAATCAGGTGCTTGCTTTTCCCTGGCTGGCTCATGTTATTTGGAGTCACAGGTTGTGGTCCCACATTTTATTTGGCTTTATGTGGTGGTCGGGGTTATTTAGAGAGCAGGAAAGGTGATGTTTTCTGGAAGCACACCAGAGGTTGCACGCCAACAGGGCAGGATTCTTTGCAGCTCTTAAATTTTATTCCTGAACTTCTGACAGTGAATATTTTTTTAAAAAGTAGTAAAATGATGATTGAACAGATGATCCATGGCATGTGCCCAGCAGAATGTGCAAGAACAACAAGCTAGATAATTCCTGTTACTCTAAGTCTCATGGTTGGTCTTATCGCAGTGTTTCCCTTCTGTACAGTCCCTGGGTGAGAATTGCCTCTGCAGGGCATGTGTGGGGAAGTGCAGGTGCTGTATGCTTCCCCAGCAAAGGTCTGCTTTGGTGCAGGCACCCTTGTGGCTTAAGAACAATCAGCATGGTGAAGCTTTATGATGCAAAGGCCACAGTAAATAGCGCACAGTGACTGTTTCTAAGTTTAAAAAACAAAAAAGCCCAATCAAACAAATAGCATCACAGAAACTGCTTCCCCTTCTTTCCCTTCCCAGTTAAAACATTTGTTGGAAGAAGTATCTGAGAAATTCTTTCAGGTTTCTAAAATCTTATTCGAGACCAAACATCTGAAGCCGCAACCTTTCAGCCGGGTGTAACAGGACCCGCACCACTCGGTGGGGTTTAGTGCTGCAGCTGGGTCCCTGAGATTCTTGGGATCAGTTTACTATGGCTGGTTTTGTCTGGCAGATCGCTGCAGTCTCCCAGTATGTCTTTTACATACTGCAAACCCATTCATAGTTCATTTGATATTCACCAGCCTCGGCTCAAGTCCACTTTGTAAGTAGCTCTGAGTTTCTGCATGTGTTTTAAATACTGGATTGCCAGAATCAAGGGTCAGCAGCGCTGGGTTTGGATTTTTCCATTTGATTTTTGTCACTTTTTCTTCTGGCTTGCTTGCTCTAGCATATCACAAGCAGATTTCTTCTGTGCTTTCAAACGGAAAACATTGTCTGAGCTGGCCTTTATTAGGTAATGGGTGGTTTGATGAAGTTGGACGAATGAAGATGTTTTCAACAAAATACAGCAAGACAGTAAACACCAGTTGTTACTGAGAATTTTGCTGGACTGCATGTAGTCACAGGGTCACATAATGGGTGAGCTTTGACACTAAAAGCTTTCCTTTGCTTCTCCAATCAGTTCTGTTGTTGACAAGTGCGTCTCACTCCCAGCCCATGACCCTATCTGCTCCTGGGAAGTGCTGGAGCAGGCGCACTGTGGAAGCTGATAGGATCCTTGTTGGCAGTCTGAGCTCCCTTCTGCTGGTGGTGCCTGTCTCATCATGTTTGTAAGCACACAAAGCGAGGGGAAGTCCTATCTTGCCAAGGGCTGGGCTTGTCTGCTGGAAAAATGCCCATTTGCAGGTGAGAAATCGTCTGTCTCAGTTAGGACAAGGGAACTGATTGTTTGGTCCTGTCTGGCTTTAAGTGCTCTGAGCAGTTGGGGCTCTGCTACTTCCCCTGGGAGATCACGCTCGCACTGTGCAGCACCAGGAAGCTGGTTGCTTGCCCTGGGCATTGAATTTAAATTTTTCTTTAATCTTGCTCTTGGAGTTGGCAAGAAACCCCAAATATTTTTCAGAGTTGGGGTTTGCTGCTTTCTCAGGATCCACTAAGCACACGTGTCCCCAGGGAGGCGTGTGAAGGTGACAACTGGGCTGCAATGGTTCTGATGGGGCTTTCTCCAGTTTCCTACAGAGTGCTCATCAGTTCGGCCTTTGAGAGTCCTGACTGGTCTCTGTAGGGTGTTATAGCATGTGTGACACATTTACACATAATTACTTTGACCTTTCTGCAAATTCTAAGGCTGGTAAAACTTTGTCATGGAAGGAAGCATGTAAAAATGTGAATATTCCTAAAATGTGAGTAATTAGTGGAGATGGGGATTGTGCGTGTGAGAGGTTCTGTGTCTCAAACACCTGGTGACTCTAGCACCAGCCCTTGCATGACTGAGGTGGAGATGAGGAACCGTCTCGCCCCACAGCTTGTGACTTGGAGACAGAATACACGAGTCTTGCTCTGCATTACACAGATTTATTTTGTCACCCTGTACAAATCACTTAACCTCTTTCTGCCCACAGTCCCTAAAAGAAGGATGGTGTTTTGCTATCTCACAGACATGCTGGACACTTAATTCATTAGCTCTTACAAAGCAGTCTCTGGTCTTTTAGAGGAAAATGCCGCATCTCTCTGAGGTCTTTGACACTGAGTCACGAACGATTTCTGAGTCCTGGGCCTTGACTCCCCAGAACTGAGAAGTGACTGACAAGATAACTTTTATCATGGACCTAAATCTGCTCCGTGCTATTCCAGAACTTGCAGAAAAGAATCCCCAAAGAACACCGAAAAGTCTGTTTACTTTAAAAAGCTGTATAAAAACTTGCCAAGGCCTTTGAAAGTGCCTTGACCCCACCTGCTGAGCCCTGTGCTGGTTTTGATGGGAGCTGTGGAAGATGCTGAGAAAAGAGGGGTGACTTTTTTGGTGGTATTTCAAGCCACCTTCTGTCTTCCTGTGTTTTCTGGCTAAATTTAGGATCATTGAGGGGACATTAGTTATTCAGAACAATGTTATCATATTCATGGTGGTGGGGCATGTCATTTCCCATTGGCATCATGTCATAGGCCACTGTAATATGTCAGAAGTGTTTTATTGCGATGGCTTCATCACACAAATGAGATGAGACGGGTTGCAAATCAAATTTAGCATACCTGCCCTTAACGTGTACTCAACAGGCTAACGGCACAGATCAGGCACTGGCTCACACAGAGCAGTGCTGCCGTGGCAGAGGTCTGGGCTCAACTGTTGAGACAGGTTACATGGGACGAGCATCAGGGTAGTTACCTCTTCCCATGTGCACTGTAAGAGCCCTTACTAACTTCGATTAGAATTCACTTTCAGCTCAATGCTGGAACAGGCAGCCTGCTGCAGATTTGGACATGCAGGGGCAGAGGTAGAAGCACATTTCATAACTCCCTGGTTGCCTTTTGCTTTGTTAGAGCTTCTCATCTCCAGCAACACAAAGCCCGACGGAGCCGTTCTCTTCAATCTCTGCTTTGGACCATGCTTCTAAGAGGATCTCCTCCTGCCTACCCCTAATGTGTTGGAAGAGAATGGGTTTCAACCATTATCAGGTTAATCTTAAGCTTTGAAAATAAAAATGAAGAACATTTAACCCCTTGTAAAAAATCTCTATAGGTCAAAGTGTCTGGGAGAAGATGTCCCCTCTGTGTCAAACAGTCAGTGGCTTTTTCCTTACTTGGTGAGTCTGGGTATGAGCCTGGGTAACTCTACATAAAGGCATTGTTCAGTCATGCTTATTTGGAAGACTTGCTCTTGAGGAACAGTGGTGAAGCCAAGATAATTCATCCTGCAATTAAATATATTAGCATTTATTTCAGCAACCCAGTTTAATTGTAATTTAAAGTAAAGCTTCATATATAATTATGATAATTAAGTTATTTGGTAATTGTAGCTTGAAATAAGTTTGTAATAGAAATGTTACAACTTCTTTGGGTGGCTGAGATTGTTACTGGATCTTTTCTTGAGGTGGGAAAGGAGAGGTGCATCATTTGCACGAGACTGGAAAATGCAGGGATTGGCAGGCTGTTCTCTATGGGAATTCTGAGCTCGAGCCAAGAGGCACTGGAATGCTATCTATAAACTGAAAATACTGATTTCTAGACATTGAGGTATAGTTCTCTAAAATAAAAAAGTTCTATCTGTGTCCTGAAAAATATGAGAATTTGAGGCTGTTGTGTTGGCAGCATTGAGAGGAAGGGGGAAAAATAATCCAGAGAGCACTACTGAGGTTAGGGGAGAAAGGGAGGGGCTGATCACATGCCACTAGGAAAATATGTTCTTGGGGTACAAGATTCTCTCATCTGGCTGAAGCTGGGAAGGATGCTTTTAGGGCAGATCACTGCACAGCCTTCCTTAAACTTGGCCTTGGGCTTCCTTAGTAATGCCACCTGTGCCTATGGAACTCTCATGGTGGTATTGTTGCCTTGAGGTGAAATCTAAGGTGATGATTCTATGAAGATCCAGGTAAAGGGAATACCACTTATTCACCTCTTGCTTCAAGGGGAAAAATTGTTTCAGCCACCAGACACGAAGGCAAGGACAGCTGGCTGTGGTGTGTGTCCCCCCAGTCTCCTATGGAGTGAATACTGGTGGCTGGTGACCTCGGCAGTTTTTCACTTCCAGAACACTTCCAAGCATCAATTTTGTTTTGTTTTGCCTAATGCTGCAGATACTAAGAGAGCTGCTGTGCCTGCTATGCCACCTCTGCTAGGCCTTCACAAGCACACGTGTGGTATAGTCTGTGCAAATGAGGCTGGTGATGATGTTTCAGCACTTCAGCAGAGCTCGCTGGGCCTGTATAAAGCTGTCAAATGCATGGGAACTGTTTGGCTTCCTCTCTTTTAATGCTCTTTGGCAAAAAACCCCTCCCAGCTATGCATTTCCAGAAGGTTCTTGTTTAAAGACTTTCAGTGATAAGACTCCCTTTGTTTCTTCATGGTTTCTTGTACTGCAACTCGAGCTATTTTGCAACATCTTCCAAATAAATACCTTGTTAATAATGTTTCATTGGTCTTCAATCCAAATAGAAAGGGTATTTTAAACTGGGATATCATTCTGAAGATATGGGGCACAAACTGGGAAGGGACCTTTTCTGGGACCTCTGTCTGGAAAATATTATTCTCCTCGTTCCCCACTGTAACCTGCAGATCAGTGCTCTGGAGATGGGACGATGTGATTATTAGCTGTGCATTGTCATTCTCCTGAGTAACTCTAATGCAGTGTAGATCCAGGATCTTGACATGGGCGGGAGGACAGTATGCAAGTCTGTCTGCCTGCCTGCTGGCCCTGTCTTACAGGCTGTAAGTGACTGGCATGGTTGGCAAGGGCACAACAGAGGAAGGTTTTTAGACCCCCTTATGCTGGGGAAAGGAGGGTGAGGGGAGTACACAGCTGGGATGGGCCATGGGACCATGTGGGGAGCAGTAGACAGACTGCTGATCTCACGGAGTAGTGGAGGTGGGAGGGAGGAGGAGAACATCCCTGTGGTAAGGCTGGGGAGCTGAGCACAGGGCTGTGGTGAAAGGGGAAGCGGGGTGTGTTTGATTCCCTTGAGAAAATGCTTTTATTTTTTTAATGTTTCTTCTGTTTGACAAGTCAGGTCATGTATGTTGATGCTCAGGTGTAAGAAGCTTGTGTGTTTGTGTTGATTTTGGAAGTATCAAGGCTGTGAGAGCGGTGGCAAGCTGCAGCCCAGCTCAGAAAAAGGACCCAGTTCTCATGCTGATGCTCTTTCCTCATTGTTTTTTCTGTGCCCCGGACAGTGGCCATGTTGTTCCCACCTCACTCTGCTCTGTGTGGCCAGGCATTGGTTTTTAGGGTATCTATTTAAAAGCAAAAAATGGGTTTTATTTTTTAAGTTATTGTTGAAAGTGTGATGCGCTGGGAAGCGGAAAGCTGCAGCAGCTTCTGTAAATATGCCCAGACCTGCACCGCTGCTTTATCCCCCTGCTGCCAACAAGAGGGAAATAACTCCCTCAGGGGGCATGTGAGAGTGAAAACCCCCTTTGGCTGTTCCTCAGGCTGCAGTCTCACCCATGAACTGCTGGCAGCTGCCCATTCAGATGGGCTTCCTTAGACATTTTCAACTTGATGGGGAGGGGAGGTGAGCTCCGTCTCTTTAATCAGCCAGCAGACTCCCCCTGCTAATAGTTTGTGCTCAGCCGGTTTTCATTGGTGCTGAGTTCAGTATGATGTAGTCTGCTTTCTGTGATGTAATCATGTGTTACTGGTGGAACTTTAAGGCTGCTGTTAAAGGGGCAAGAGTTGGGGTTTGACCCTGCTGGAGGCCAGGTCTGACCACAGTGCAGTGGCTGGGGACAAGACCAAGTCCTTAGTTTTCAAGTCAGGTCCCATAGTAGGGTTGGTTGTCATCCAGCTGCAGGACAGTGAGAAAAGGAGCTCCTAACAGGAGGCTTCATGGAGATGCTGATGTGGGAAGACTGGGGCTGCAGCCTGTTACCAACGAAGCCCCAGGAATTTTATGACTTGCAGTTCCAGAAAATGCTCAAAGCAAGCTTTAATCAGCCTGGATGGGCTTGCTGCTGGGGATAACAGGAAAAGATAGGTCCTTCTGAGGTGCTCTTTGTTCTTGGGGTAGGTGGGTGTTAAACTTTCAAGATTCTTCTTTTTTTGTTTGACTTGAGCTTGAATGTTTAGCTCCATTTGTTTTTGAGTAACTAGAGTGTTTGGAAGCTTAGGGTGGCTAGAGAGAGAGACTACAGCTGGTAATAATAGTAGAGCCTTTTATGCTGTCAATTTAACAGTTGTAAAACAATTAGGGAGAATTATGTTAATAGCAGGCTTTGTTCACACTTTCCTTGCCCAATTTTCCTTTTTTGTGTGTGACATGCCTTTCCTACCATGCTCCAGAGCGTGTAAACAGTGGAGCTCTGTGTGTTTGTATTGTGTATGGTCAGTGTTATCCATTAAACCATGGCTGGATGTAGATCTTCTAAAATTTTCACAAATCAATTTTCCAGTGCTTTGGATATTGCATTTTAATGTGGCTGCTCCTAAACAAACAAAATCATGGTTTTGGGAAGCTAAGATGGGATAAGAAGTGATTTGTATGGGAAATGGTGGCTGATTTGCTCGGACTGCTGCAGCTGTTTCCTTCTGTGATACGAACAAAACCCCTTCAAATCAATCGGATCCATGTTGGCTGAGCCCTGCTACCCACGCAGGGGTGCAGCCGAGCTTTTCCCCTCCGGTGGGAAAGCAGTCGTGCCAAGTCCTGCTGACCCACGCTGAGATGCTGCTTTGTCTGTTGCTCAACTCCTCCCAGTTCTAGACTACCATAAGGATCTGCTAGGACCGAGACTAATCTGGATGGATGTCTCTTACAGATTAGGCAGCCCACGCTAAGGGCATCTTTTGCCCTCTCTTCCACACTGCACTGTAGCACTCTCTCCCATCCTGGGTCTGGGGTTCCTCTATCCAGAGCCCTCAGCATCTTGTCGCGTGGTTACATCACCTCACCCACACTTTTTCTTGCATTGATGCCACGTGAAGGTCTCAGCACTGCACAAGGACAGTGACCTGAAATGATGGCAGTAGACACTTTTCTATCTTTTTCCATTCAAAATAGAGAATGGCTAAATTGAAGTTAAGAGCATCATAAATCAGGCTTCTCCCCTCAGTCACAAGAGATCGAATAGATCTGAAAATCTGCATGCTGAAGTCTTTCCTCCCCCGAAACAATGCATGTGCCTAGCTGATCCTTTATGAAAAGAGGATTCCCAAATTCCATTTGCTTTGACAGCTGTCACTCGGCACTTGTAGCTGTCATGGCAGTGTGTAGTTTTTTGTGAATTAGCAGTACCGGTGGGATTTTTTTCCACCCCTTTATCAGTCATCAGCCAGGCCATTCATAACAGTTTCTGGCAGCTCATCGGGGGGGTGGGGGGGAATCAGTGCCATCAAATGGTGCCCTACCCCCCCCCCCCCCCCCCCCGCCCCACACACACACACCCTTCCCACCTCATTGTGCAGCACTGTTTACTGCCCTGCCGCCCTCTGTAAATACTAGGAGTGGTGCGCTGGCAGGAGGGATGTGTGGGAATGAAATGGCTTAACCTTGTAACAGTGAGCTGGGGTGGCAGGCTGGCCTTGACTGATGATTTCCAAGTCCTCATGTTCCTGTTACTTTGCTAAATAACATGTAGGCATCCCGCTTTGAAGTCTTGTGTATGATAGTTAATTAGACAACATTTAATTTGGCTTAACATTTGTGTCAGTTTTGTGGAAGTGAGCCTCCATAATTAGGGAATGCAGATCAGGTTTCTGTCAGACTTATAACCTCTCACTCTAATTTACTGCTCACTCCTCCGGTGCCGTGTCACACTGGGTGCGGGATTTTTCGCCCCCTCCCTGTCTTTTCCGCTTGAGCAGTAAGGAAGTTGCCCGTATTACACAACTGACAGCAAATGGGATCGTTTGCTGAGATGTGAGGGCATATGATTCGCTCACGTTCAGCAGCGAACTCGCCCATCAAAACAGATTACAGGATGGGGATCGGTGTGAATAACGCCTTTACACGGGCCTGGGATTTAGTTTAAACTGCTCCATGTATCTGAGGAGCCCGGAGTGAGGTTTTGTGATGCTCTTCAGTAGAAGTGTGCAAAACACTGTCGAGTTCATTCCTTGTAATTAGGAAGGTGTTTTCTGGTATGTTTGAGTAAGTCTTTAAGGAAGGAGTGCTTTCCACCTGGAAAGGCTTCTGTCTGGGATGGTGAGCAGCTGTTTGTTGCGGGTTGGTAGGCGTGACATCAAGTCTGTACAGAAAATCAGGTTCCACTTGATATTTTTGGCACCTAGAACAAATAAAGATGATCTAGGGCTTTGGCATATGAAAAATTAGTGCCTTACCCATTAAAGTCCTCCTGATGATGCGTTTACCAGCTTGTTCTGAAGTTACAGCCCATGCAAAGACACAGCTCTTACCTGATTGGTGAGGCCAAGGTATTTATTTAAAGATCCCAAGGTAGCACAGTTTTCATCAGTATTTTTCCTTTCTCCCCCTGTGCAAAGGGAAAGTTTTGGGAAAATGCCCACTGTTACTATATGCAAGCAGAGCACTGTGACACTTTGAATGCATGTAGTTTGCCTCCAATTAGAGGGGGAACTCCTACTTTTTCTCCAGGTTGCACTGGCTGCTGCCTGTGAGTAGCTGGTGATGCTCTGGTGCAGTGCCATGCACCGAGGTGTTCTGGGGCTGCTGGGACTGAGACAGCAAAGCCGAGCACTCCATGCAAGCAGCTATTTGCTACTGATCAAGGCAGAGGGAGTGTTCAGCAGAGAGAGCTTTTAATTAACTGGCATAAGGCATCATGTCTCCATACCCCTCTTTCCTGCTGTGAAATTGTTAAGCATACCTGCCTTGCTGATTTATTTTGTTTGATCTACTTGAAAGCGAGGAAAGATGGAAACCTCTTGGTAGCAACCTAGCCTGAGTTTGTCCTTCAGTCTTCATGAAGCCTGATCTTTTGAGGTCCCTTCCAGCTCCTAACGTTCTGTGATTCTGTGTGACTTCTGTGGCTAGGAGCTTGCCAAGTCAGAGCTTCCTGCATCAGTTAATTAAAATCAATATTTCTTCCTGCAAGCTTTTATTTACTTGTAACCTTACTGTCACAGCAACAACACTACAGGCCAGGGAGACCTTGCTGCCCGGTGTCAGTGTTGGTGGATTGTAGGAACAGAACTAGGCCTGCTTCTGAAGTTCTGAGCTTTGTGTTGCTTTTCTGAGCACATCCAAAGAGTTTGGGCATCTGCAGCATCCCCTGGAAGTACTGAGTAGATCTAATCTGAGCTTATACTGCTTTTGTGGGTTAAGATATGATGTTAATTGGAAGTTGTACCTTGAAAATATGTAACAGACCAGTGTACTTGGTGTCATGATTTTATTCAACACAGCTGCTTTCTGACCAGTAACTGTGATGCTTGGCAGTGTGTCTAAAGGTGTGAACATGTTGACTTCCAATTTGCTGTCGTGAAAGGGAAACTAACTTGTTGCTTTGTGGTGACGTTCCCTTAGGATGAGCTTTGCACGTGTTCAAGGTTGTTCTGCTGTTCCCCAACATCTGAACTCACCCCAAATGCAGATGTCTGTCTTGGTGTCAGAGCGAACAGCAATCATCGTGGCTTTACTGGGGTACAAAACTGGCCAGTGTTAATTTGCTACATGGCTTTATTAAGCAAAACTCTAGACTCATATGTGGTCATTCTTGTCTCTTCTTGTAAATCCCTGAGACAGTGCATTGCATGGAAATCAACATTGTCATTTGAGCCACAGAACATTTCCCCCTTGTAGCGAATCATGTCTGGTGTCATTTGGAAAGTCATACTCTGCTGAATTATTTTTTTCGGAGGGGGGAATAAAGTAATGTCAAGCTATCTTATTGAAAGGCCAGAAGTAGAAGCAGTTATAGCAATAATGGTAAGGAAATGAGTTCTCTTTGTGATCAGGTGCTGCACAGCATATATCTGTGGGTTGCACAAAAAAGGGATGTATGTGCGTATGTTGTCTTACGTGCCCAGCAGTAAGTGCTTGCAGGCCAAAGAGGAGATGTACACTGCATGCTCTGGATGAGCACCCACCCAATGCCAAAACCTGGAATTTAGTGGGAGACGAAACATCAAACACATGGGAAAGGAAGGAGTTTAATAACACTGCCCTGAGCATGAATTAGCTGGGTGCTTCATGCGCTGTATTTAGTGTATAAACACAATGCTAATGGGATGAGTTAAACTGCAGTGCCAATAACTCTGACATCCCTTCTAGATGGCGAGCTCCTTTCCCTGACAGATTAGAGTTGTATAGCTCCACTTGCCGCTGTGAGCTGCAGCTTGCACCAGGCTTTTGGGGTGTTGGTGGTGGTGTGGCCCTAAAATACTCTGACTTGGGAGTGTGGCCTGAGTCCTGTGGTAGCAGAGAGCGTGTTCAAAAAATTCTTCCTCCTTCTTGAAACAGAATACATCCAGGCTTCCGGTGCACTGGAAGGACTGCTCTGTGGAAATAGATGAATGTTGCTGTAATAATTTTGCTTTGCAGAATCCTTTCCCTGGGAAAGATACTGTACAAGCTTTGTAACGTTATAGTCTCCAGCATCATACATGCTTAGGATCCCTTACGTATCAAATATAGTTCATGGCAAAGCTAAAGAAGTCGGTGTCCTGTTGAAAGGCCCTTTATGTCTTGTCTTTTTTCTTTGTTCAACAGGGAACAAAGTTTGTCATCCTGAGACACCAGAGCTTAGATGAGGCTCAGGTAACCTCTGACAGCGCGCACAGTGCTAACAAAGAGTCCCTGTCAGCCTTTGTAGAAGATGTTGAGACTTCAGTCGGCGTTGACTTTCCAGAAGATGAGAATCGTGTTGGTGAAGTGCTGGGTTGTGGTTCTTCGGATCTATCGGTTCATGGAGGAACAGAAGAAGCTCAGCATGAAGATGAAAAGGTGACAGCAGCAGCCCAGAAGTTGTGATCATGCAGACAGATGAGGTGGGTGATAGACAATACATGATAGAAAATTCCTTTTTATCTTATCTGATTTTTATTCTTGGCTGTGATCAGAAATACAGCTTGTTGTTACTAATTAATTCTTTAATTTTCTTTTATTTATATTTTGAATTCAGCAAAATTCTATTTCATGTTGGAAACGTTCTCCATCTAGCCCAAAATGCGTTAAAAAGGCTATTTGCTTTAATCAGCGGGATTTTTAATCTTATTATATGCCCCTCAAAAATGAATATTTCTTTGTATTGTACAGTACATATTTACATAAATTAGTGTTATCCTTGGTTATTTTGCCAGCCATGATTTATACGCTTTTTAGTTTTATCATAAAATAAAATCTTGCCTCTGATATTTTGGGACCATTTTTAGCATCATAGCAAATTACCTTGGGAGGAACTATTACACAGTCAGTGAGCTATCCTACTTGAGCTTAAAAAAAAAAATCAACCTAAAATGTGTATGAAATGCTTAGCTTCCACAGAAGAATCCAGTCCCTCTCTTCTACTGTATCATGTAAGACAACGTTTGCAGGCTTTTGAAAACTGCAGATTTATAAAAGTTCCAGAAAAAATTCACCTGAAACATAGAATTTTGGAGAGTGTTTTGCTCTTTGAACAAATCCAGAAGTCCTCTCCTCATTTAATTACTTTGTAAGTGTTAAGATTAGTTTCTCATCCTACCAGGTTTGTTTGCTTATATACCATTTCTGCAGGAGGTTCATTTCAAACATTGTGTTCAGAAATGTTGACAAAATGCTTGTCAAGAATTTCTTTGAAGAAATATTGCAAGTGCTTAATCTCAGAATGCATGGCTAAATGGAGCTCTTGTCTCTGGGACGTGTGGAGGGCCTGCATCCGAATGAACTGTGTAGGCTCTCTGCTTCCCCCTCCGTAAACTTGAAACATAATGTCGCTTCATCTCCCTTCAGATAACTTTCCTTTTCCCTGTGACTTTATATTGCTGGTATTGACGAATCCTCTGTACCTTGTGGCAGTGGCGTGCCTACAGGTGGGAGGGGAGAGAGTGATGTGATTGACTTGCGTTCCCAAGATGCTTTGCTCTGAACTTAGCGTCATGGGGAAGTCTGCTGATCTGTACCTGAAGAGTCACTTCAGTTTATGGGACCCCTGAGAGAATTGGCAACAGCGTGCCTGTCAGATGTGTGGAGAGTAAGAACAAGAATAACTCTGTAGGCTGTAAGACAACAAAAGCCTGGGGAAGACAGTACTGAGAAGTTCCTAAAGACATCTGCTGATCAGTTACATTGCCTCCCCTTTTATTAAAAGCCAGCAGCTCGTGTTCCTCAGGTTTTCCATGGGGAAACCAAGGGCTGTGTATCCTATGGTGTCTGCGGCTGAGGAGTTTAATGTCAGTGTATTCTGCAGCCAGACATTGCTGAATTCCCCACCTAGCACTACTTTACTTCCTGGTGCACACTGATAGGCAGGATACTGCAGTCCAAATCCTCACTAACTTTTAATTCCAGACCTCATGACGAATGATGGTGGCAGCATTTCCTATTTTTAAAATAGAAACTCACGTGCAAGTTATGTCCACGTGAGAATGTGGATAAATGATAGCGTCCCTAGTTAATACAAACGGATGCTTACTGTAGCATGCTTTACCTTTCAGAGAAACATAACTAGTTGTAAAGTGTTCAACTCCCTTGTTTTGGGAACAAAGTAGTAATTTTGTTAAACATTTATGCTCTTACACACTACATCAGTACGTTCACGTGTACTATGTCATGAATTACACATGCGAGCAAGTATCTCTAAACATTAAGTCTCTTGGTGTAGGTTAGAACAAAACATATGGCCACCAGAAATAGTGTCTGAGCCAGGAAGTGATGTTATATTGGACATGTAACATGGGGATATAACCTTGGGGAGGGTCATGTGGATAAATTGTATTTTATGTAGCACAGGATTGCTTATACAGTTTTGTCTGTCAAATCTAGCCATGATGTATCTGAGCAACTCACCCATATGGGGGGGATGTGTATCTCAAACTTCTCTTAAAATGGATTCAAATGCTGCTACTAACAATTGTTTTCTACCTAAACTGGTGTGTAAAACAAGGTCTGGCATTAGTGTTGGATTTTAAAAGGGATTGGAAATCTTCCTCTTATGTGTGGGGGTAGAACTCTTCCCTACTTGTGTAGCAGTAGAAGTTCTTTGCTTGAACAGGACCGTAGCAGTAGATGAATTTCTGCTTTTGAAAGCAGATTCGCTCTTTGAATTGAACTTACACATTACATCAGTTGTTCAAGTTTTCTGTCTTAGGGCATCTTCATTTCCTCACCTGTCCCTGAGGCTCTGCAGTACAGCACGGGACAGAAAAAGTCATTCATAAGAATGGGCTGCAGAAACAGGAGCTCAAAGGGTAGCTGGAAAGGGGTCTATAGCTGCTGGCCTGGCACATGGTGTGAATATAACTGTGCTGGCTTCTGCTGATGCCGTATGTGAGCAGGCTAAAGACCAGGGGGTGTGTGTGTGTCAGAGTGGTGAAACCCATACCACTGCAGTCGTGTACCTTATGGCACTTTGTCTAGGTGGCTTGGATCTACCTCGGCTGTGTCTGTTGAAGGCATGTTGCTGGTAGTGTAGATGTGCTGAAAGAAAAGGGAGTACAACCTGCAACCGATTTCTCCTTCTGTGTGTTACTTTATAAAGATAGATATCAATAGATACCTGTATTGCAGTAACTCATCTAGGAGCAGTAGCTATGGGTGAGGGATGTGGCATGTGGAGCAGCATGCATCTGAGACAGGCTTTTGGTCCTGAAAAACATGCAGCCTAAATAGGAGTTCAAGAACTGAGACACAGCTGAAAATACTTTTTATGTGGCCTCTAGCAGTATTTAAAGACTGCAAAGATCCCTGATATCTTATCGGTTTGACTCCTATTATTCTGGAACTATGTGGTTATACATATTTCAGCATCATCTTTTCATGTCTCCCTACATCTTTATAGCTGTTGGACAAGTTAGTTCATGAGATGTCTCCTTTTATGTGTGCTAGATGTTGTAGATTTTTCAAGGGAGGGAGTAATTAAACTACTGCTTCAAAGGAGTTTTCCACCACACTAATAACTTATCTGTAAGCTTATTAAAGTAGTTGTTTGTACACTAAAATGACTCAATAACTGTTGTATAATCTCAAAATTATAATAAATCATAATTCCTCTTAGATGTGGGCGACTGACTTCTGGATGTGTCAAACTGCTGATGCTGCAGTTTTACATACCATAGTCTCATGTTCCCAGAGGAGGGCACGGGAGAATAATCACAGTTCCTCCTATTGTGCCTCCTGCGTGTTCGTGCTGCAGCTCTGTCCTGCTGTTGTACCTCAGCTGGTGCTCGAGCAGCAGCTTCAGTTAAAGGGTGTTGGATGAAGTCAAATAGCAGCGATTAGCCACCTAGAAGGTTTTTCTTAGCTGTTTGAAGTCAAAGTCCCTTGTTTCAGCTGTACTGTGGAGGAGATTTGGCAGCCCTTAGGGCCTCTGCTAGGAGGAAGTCTCTCTTCCATCCCTATTTGCCCACAGAGGAAGGGGAAGGACTGGCCTGTGGTCAGGTTCTGCAGGTGGCAGACCTGACACAGACACTGCAGCCTGCTATTTGGTAGGTCCTTTTATGTAGGTAGTTAGCAGTGTAACCACTATGGTAAAGGTAAGTGGGTGCGTATGGCCCTGTGATGTGGTGAATGCGCTTGGATGGGAGACTCCAGACTGAGACCTCTGCCTGTTTCCAGGGACAGGACCCGTGTGGTGAGGGGTAAGAAGAGAGGGCGATGCAACAGCTTTCAGTGCTGCAGCTCAAATACATGCCTGCCTGCTAAAATTTTTCTTCCTAATGGGCTTCAGCCTTTCTTTTTCATACTGCTGGATCAATGAAATGCTCCTAAAATAAGCTCCCATGGCTGGATTTTATTGCAGCCTTAAGGAACAATTTAATTTTGCCTTGGAAATGCATCTGATAGGACCGTTTGCTCCTGGGATCACCAAGAAGACTTTTATCTTCCGTTCTACAAAGGACTACTCCTGATCCTGGGTGACCAGCAGCTGTGTGTTTATTGTGTGCATGTCCTAGAGGAGTCAAACAGGGTAGCTGGCCCTGGTGGGATCAAGTATTTCTAGAAAAGTTACAGGCTTTATGGTAGACTTAATGAGTCTACATTTTGGGAGATGGGGGAAACGTATCCAGGTTAAAAATGCTTTGTGACCAACTGCTTAGAGTGGCATGCTCCTTAGCCATGGAAAAACTGTGCTTCAGGATGGAACAAAGGAAATTTTTGAATGAGAGCAACGAATATGCTATCCAGACTGAATGGAAGGCATAGGAAATGGAGCAAAATTTACTTCTGCTGCTCTTCCCTGCTGCTGGGTACGTGGGCTTGAGGGATGCTGGCACCTGAAAGACTGTGGCTGAAAAAAAACGACCCAGGACTGTTTTTGTCCCATTAGCAAAGTGCACAAGAGGCCTTTTCACAGAATTCACACAATTATAGGGTTTGGAAGGGACCTCCAGAGATTGAGTCCAACCCCCTGCCAAAGCAGGTTCCCCAGTGTTCGCTAAGTTTCTGTTTCTTTGAGGCTATGCCTGAGCTCATGGGCCAGATGTGCTCTCTTCTCTAATGACAGCTGTTTAAATCCTCTTTGCAGACTTTGTGTGGCTCATTCTCTGTCCTGAAGCAGTGAGGTTGTTGGGGGAACCCAGCAGTGTTGGTTTTGCAGGACAGAGGGGACTTGTTAGCATAATAACGAGTTACAACAGCATCCCCTGCTCCCAGACCCTCTTTGTTTGTGGCTTTACTTCTTCTCTGTAGAAAATAGACCCACAATGTTTCTTTGGTTCTCTAGAAAAAGTCAATCCCAAAAGAAACTTTGGTGTGTGGTGTCTGTGGGCGTTCACTGGCAGGCGTGTGCTTGACTGCCCCAAACTCCCTTGCAGATTATCATGTTATGTATGGTCTTCCTCCTCCAAGTGAGGAAGACCAAGGGCTATGCAATCATCCAGGGCACTCCATTTGCAGGCAAATAGCGTAAAAACTCCCATGCTGGGGAATGCTTTTTCAGCACCCAAGGTATTGCTCCCAGGCTACGTTCCTAGCAGACTCAACTTCCTGTGCGTGTAAGATTTCACCATCAGCACTGATGCTTGAGTCTACTAAAATTAGCCGTTTTCCATTGAATTAAACTGGTATCATTGAATTAGAAAGTAATAGTTTTATTTGAGATTTTTTTCCTACATTTCAGTGACTTGAGACTGTGCCCACAAAACCACTTTCTGATTCTCTGATTCTATTTCAGTTAAACGTGTTTATCTTGCAGATGTATGTGGTATGGATTACCGTTCCATATTTTAACATGCTCTAACAACGTATCAGCAGATATGTAAAAAAGTGAGTTAATAACATAAATGTCTGCTATCATGCTGCTTTGTAAAACTGTTCTTAATTTAATCCATACACTAAGTGTGCTTTCCAGTTACAAAAATTTATGATAAGTATCAGGCAGAAGTGAAACCGTGATACAGAATTGTGACTGATGTAAAACAGACACACAAAATGAGTAGCATTAGGACACTTTGAAGTTTGTTAAAACCAGTAAAGTGATATCCATTTTAAGTGAAACCTGCTGTTACAGATACCTACTGGATTTTGGGAACATTTCACTCTTGAACCTACTCCTTGCACTCAGCTTTAGCATCTGTTGTGCTGTGTTTGTTTCAGGGTGTTTTGTCTGTGGTGTTTGGGTTTGTTTTAAATGCAGCAGGGAAGAGTATAATGGCTGATTTACTCACAGACAGATAGTTGAGTATATTCAGGAAAACATCTCTTCAAATACCTTTGAGAAGTTAGCTTGGTATAACAGTGTGCAGCTGAAACAACTAGGAGCTTACTCCCATTCAATCTAGTACCACTGTCAAATGTGAATAATCACAGAATGTTAGGAGTTAGAAAGGACCTTAAAAGATCTAGTCCAACCCAAATGGAACTAATGGAAGAAATATTGTCATCCATGGAGGGATTAGGGAATGATGGAGCAAGTGAGTGGTTGGGTGGTCACTTTCAGTAGACTTTTTAGCATCATGTTGACGTCGTTGGCAATAATTTGAACCATGGGGATCAATTGCCAGCTCTGGGAACCTTTCCAGTTAAATGGGTAAGTGCCAGGAAACCAGTGACTCCTCTAATTCCTGCCCATTTATTTATGGGGAATGGGCAAAGCCCTGCCTTCCTGAGCACAGCTGAGATCCCACCAAGAAACATTTTAACGTTCCAATGTCTAAGATTTGCCCAGGTAATAAGCATGTGTTCATGTTGCGTGAAGATTTACTCCTATTTGAATCATTACAGTGGTGCTTGAGATGGGGCTGTGAATTACAGGACTGCCACTGAACAGGATGCTCTTTGCACGCTGGTGCTGTGTTTGTATGTATATTCTGAATTAGGGGATGATGTATATTTAGTAGAACTGAATGTACCAGAACCTGCCTTGCTCATAAAAGCAGTAGCGTGGCAAACTGAAATGGTCTGAGAAAAGCTTGTATTTGGAGAAATCAAACTGGTCCACATTCTCCATGATCTATTAACTGCTCAGACACCATATGTGTACTGGTCTCCTAGCAAGAGTGAGTGTATGTCTAGGTAGCTTTTGTGCATTTGAGTGTAAAATGATAGACATAAAGCTCATGCTGGTTACTTTGCTCATAGGAAACAATTTTTGGTATTTGAGATGTGTTACTGCATTAATTGTATGTGTTATGAATCAAGGGGAATAATATTTTCCCTGTTATAAACTTTTGGAGTTCTTCAGGGTTTCTCCTAGAAGGGAATTATTTTTTTTAACATTGACTTCATAAATTAAAGTGACTGTCTTTGGGCAAACCACACCACTTCTGGGAGAACTAATCTAATGGATGCCAGTGAGTTGAGCATCTTCTGTTTGCCAATAAAGCAGTGTCTGAGCTTTGTGGTCCTGAAAGACCTGGAACCTCCTGCTTCAGCTAACACACAGAGCCAGCTTGGTGGTCTGTGATGTGGATTTATTTTTCAGTAGTTTACCATATTAGTGATGCTATTCCTAGATAATTCTGTGGCACTGCTCAGAGCCTTGAGTCATGGGTAAAAGAACAAAAAAAGCAGTACTGCATGAGTACTACAAAATTAAAATGAATCTCTCCTTGGATTTTCTCTGAAAACTAAGGACTTACCTGGTTTGGTTGTTCCTGTAGGCATGTGAGAACTGTCCCTAAGCCGCAATCCAGGACTGTGTGTGTTCCTCTGTACTTGAGTGTTTGTACTAGTGTTAGGTGTACTTGGAGTGGGATGCTGTGTGATGCATAAGGGTCAGAGTTTGTGAGGCTACTTGCCTCATTTCCTGCATGGAAGCAGTTAAATAAACTAGGAAGAGTGCCATACCTCACAACTAGAACTATATCTGTGCACACTCACTGTATTGTTGTAAAGGTAACAAGGAATTAAAATATAAATTTGACTTAATTGTCCAGGGGATGACAACACGAATCATTCGTGTTGATTTTTTTTCCTTAAAGCAAAATGTTTATCAGCCCTAAGTGTGTCTTAGTGTCTTTGTCAGCTCTGTCTCCCTCTTACTGAGAGTTTTCAGGATCTCTCATGACTTTTCTCCTCGTTTCTTTCAATCGAGGGAAGTCTGTGCAAAGCCAGTGCCATGTAGTCTATAGGACCATTCTGCGGATGTGTATTTCTGAAACACATAACTAGCTATGTACAGAAAACTTGGAGGAAAGTAATTTGCAAAAGGAACTCATTTATAAGGAAATTCAGAGAAACAGTGTCCAACTCATGTGTCAGTGGACAAGGAGAATGAATTTCTTGAGTTATAAACTTGCCATATGTAATATTGTTCACTTCAGCAGGCAGTGTGGGTGCAATTATCTTCTATGTGGTGGCTTGTGTATGTTCTCTTCTGCTATATTATCCAGCATGCAGTGATCTAGTCCAGTGAATCTGGGACAGGTGACTTGGGAATAAGCTAAATCTGATGTGGTGCTGTGGTTTGAATTGCTTTTTTTTGTAGTGATGTTTATTTTTTGAGGACAGTTGACTGGGAGGAAACAGGCAAATCGTAGCTGACAGAGTGGAAGATAGTTTGCTGTGCTGTGACTGACATGGGATTTGATCCCTTTCTGACAAGAACAGCACCCCGTTCGGTTTGCTTTAGATCACACATTTCTCTTTGGAGCCTGTTGTCAGAAAGCTGCTGAATAACTTTTTCAGGAAGAGCCTATGACAAGGAGCGCGGTTGCAGGGACCAAGGCAGCTATCCCTTTTACCAGAGCTTTGTTGAGATGTCTGACTTAAAACTGTGCGTCATTTCCCACACAAGAATGGAAGTTTGGGGCCAAGCCTGCTTTAGCTGCTTTGCTGGAGAAAGTCAAAACTGGAAATGAATTTGGCTTCATCTCTTTCCCCAAAAGCCCTTGTCTGCAGAAGTGGGATTGCACAGGGTCAGGCTAAGACCCAGAACTGTTTGGCTAGTCTGGACAGGATCCCTTTGTCTTCATCAGATATGGGTACCATGAATGAACATGAGTCTTCAGGACACTTCTGCTACCTAAACTATATTGATTAATATTGCCTTTGTGTTGATTGAAGGATTTTTTAGATATTCCATTTGACTGACTTCATGTGTTGTGGCTTTCTGAAGGCATCTTGGTGAAGCGTCTTGTTCCAGAGGAGGGCTACGGAGATGATTAAGGGCCTGGAGCATCTCCCCTATGAGGAAAGGCTGAGTGAGCTGGGACTGTTCAGCCTAGAGAGAAGACGACTAAGGGGGGAACTTATTAATGTTTATAAATATCTTAAGCATGGGATGCAGGGGGAAATGGCCAGCCCCTTTTCAGTGGTTTGTGGGGACAGGACAAGGGGCAATGGCTGCAAGTTGTAGTAGAGGAAGTTCCGCACCAACATGGGGAAGAACTTTTACACAGTGAGGGTGAGGGACCCCTGGGACAGGCTGCCCAGGGGGTGTGGAATCTCCTTCTCTGGATATATTCAAGACCCATCTGGACACCAACCTGTGCAATATGAGCTAGGGAGATGCTTTGCGGGGGTTGGACCCCATGATCTCTCAAGGTCCCTTCCAACCCCTGTGATTCTGTGTTTCTATGTTATTAAAAACATTAAATATTTTTGAGAGACCTTTTCACCCTGAGTGTTGTTCACTGAGCTATTCTTAGAGAACAGCAATGGTGGTGGTTCTCCTGTGCCTCAGAAGTTGTGTGCGAGTGGTATTTCAATTGCCAAAGCAGAGGTGCTGGAGAGGTGACCATTCAGGCAAGTGCTCAAAAGTTGAAGTCTGGCTATGATGAACTGCCCTATGGGTGGTCTGAGAACAACTCAACGTAGTCTCTTGGAGTTGGGAGTTTTAGCATATGAAGGATTTCAAGCTGATTTGGAAGTGGTTGATACTGAAACACAGCTCCTCTGGCACACCCGGCTGCTAGTGTTGGACTGGATGCTCAAAGGGAGGGTCCCCTCTGACATCCTGAACCCACAGACTATGGGCATTGGCCACACCAAATCCACCAGCTGCAAGCTCTGGATGCAGCATGCAACAACCCAACAGCACATATGGTTGTTCCTGTCCTGGGAGAGTGTTAGGACAGATGGAGCTCAAAGTCATGAACTAATTACTAATTGGGCATTTTAGAAGGATGTCCCATGGACTAAGGGAATGGTATCTGCGTGTACGTACCAAAAGACAGGAAAAGTGTGGGTAATGAACTGGAATGTGTTGGGAAGTGTGGGACCTGAGTATGATCTAGATGGTGTAGAATAGGAGGTGGGTACCATCCTGGTTTTGGCTGGGATAGAGTTAATTTTCATCCTAGCAGTTGCTGTGATGCAGTTTGGAATAATGTTGATGACAGTGATACTTTAGTTGTTGCCAAGTGGTGAAGGACTTCTCAGTGTCCTGTACCTCCTGATAGAGAGGGTGGGAGGGGACATGGCCAGGACAGCTGACCCCAACTGGCCAGAGGGATATCTCAATATCCTATGATGTCATGCTCAGTATTTAACTGGGAGGAAGCTGGCTGGGGGTTGGGACCATAGCTTGGGAGCCTCTAGGCATTAGTGGTCTGTGGGTGGTGAGCAACTGTGCTGTTCATTGCTTTTTTTAATGTTCTTATATTATTGTTGTTGTTGTTTTATCCTCTTCTGTCCTGTTAAACTGTCTTTATCTCAGCCCAGGAGTTTTACCTTTTATTTCTGATTCTCTCTCCCATCCCGCTGCCGGGGCAAGTGAGCAAATGCCTGTGGGGCTGTTTTAGCTGCCTGCTGCGTTAATCCACAACAGCCCTTTTTGGGACCATAGTCCTTTTCTGTAAGACAGCCAGTTGAGGTGGAATGCTCATTTGGTTTTGTTTTTATACTTCTGGACTTACCACTGTGCTGGGCTGGCATTTTTTCCTTCTTTCTTTTTACCTTTTTTTTTACGAAAAAAAACACAACTGACAACAGAACCTAAAACCACACCAGAAATCAAAGGCTTGTAACTTTAAAAAAAAAAAATAAATAAAACCCACCCTCTTTTTGCTGGATTCTTGTCCTAAAAATGTGGTTTGTGTTTTTCCTTTTCTCTGCTGTCCAGACCACGTTCTTGGTTTTGGGGAAGCAGATCGATCTGGCAGCATGATACATTCTGACTAATTTTTCTGGCATCTCTATGATCGTGATTTCCTAATGTTACCCTTGACTTGTCGGCAGTGACAGAAATTTGAAGGCAACTTGTTCTTCAAAGTGTTCTACATGGAAAAAATATTTTTTTTCTTTCTTTAAGCTCTCTAGCTCTTGCTAAGGTTAGGCTCTCAAAGAGGATTTGACGGTATGTGAGGCCATATATAAAAGAACTTCCCTCTTGCTTATCTATTCCTCAGCATTTCTCATGTGTTGTTTGGGATTTTGAACCCCAAAAGATTATATTTGATTAATATTTTGTTTTCCTTTCAACCATGTAAATATTGAGTGGTAAAAATGAAACAAAGTCCTCACTCCTATTAAAATACAGCAGGACTTAATAGAAGCTTAGAAAATAACCTTAAGATTTTTTCCTCCTTTTTTTTTTCCTCTCCTGTGAAAGGTTAACTAAATATGGCCCCAGTTCTGCACTGGATTATTCATGTTTAATTTTACATACCGTGCATTGACTTTCAATGGCATGCTGCACAAAAAGCCTCGCTGGCTTTTTTAGAGATCATGGTCTAAATGACTGTACAACGCAATGCTCCATATGCCATTAAACTCAAAGCAGTTTTGCTGGAGGGTTGTTTCTTGTGCCACTGGTTCTGTGGTTCTCTGTCACCTACAGATCTTACTCCTTTTCAAAGATCAGCTGATGACAGTGTCTTTGTTTCACCTGCTGGGAAACTGGCACTTCTTTCTCCACCACTGAATTTGTACCAGATTTTTATCTTTGACTAGTAACAGAACAAAATAAAAAAATCCCCAAAGATTATAGCATGCACCCTAACATGAGGGTTTAGAAGGAAGAAAAATATGTAGAAGGAAATAATAGTGCTGAAGACTCTTGGCTTGTTTGCTGATTTGTTTCTTTCCCCTGAATTAGAAAGAAAAATGTAATATTAAGAAAACATTGAAGACTGGCTTTCTTAAGTGTAGATTTTGCTTATTCTTGATAGATAACAGTAACTTCAAGAAGACTTCAATTCTGGATCATAAAGATAGATTGGTCCCCAGGTACATTGATGTAAATAGATCTGGGAAAAAACCAAACCCAACCCAACCGAGCAGTGTTGGCAGAGGCAACTGAATTAACTCAGAAGAAATAAATTCATTGCATATTTACATTCACCCCAAGCATTGTTTTAAAATTTAATTCAAAACAGCAATAAAATTTTCTTTCAAAAAGAGCTTCTCATCTGCCAAATTGTAACACTAAAGCAGTAAGGAGTAAACCAGTCAGATTGTTTAAATGTCATGGGGAAGTGGGTAGAGAATAGGAGTGCCGTGAGCTCCATCCATCCCCGGCTTCCCCTGGGGTGCCCTTCCCTGTTTGAGTGAGTACAAATGTGCAGCAGCTGCCCTGGCAGTCCTAGGGGAGCAGGGTTGGTTTTGGCAACATGAATGGATGTTACCATTGCCTGGGATCCACTTTTTGTCCCTGTCCACTCTGTGTCTTTCTGCTGGTCTTCTGGGACAGGACTGCAGCATGAGCAGCTCTGTCTAAGCTGGGATAGCATGATTGCAGTACCTTGGGTGAGGAAACGTGGGGATGTGAAGTGGGAAGCTGGCCCTGGAGTCAGAAACTGCAGCAGTGCAACTACTGCTCCAGTTTTGCAGCAGTTTAAGCCAAAATACTCTGGTGTACTATGGCCCTCCACCCTCAGTTGCCCATGCCTGTCCTATTGCTCAGAGTGGTGTTGGTGCTCTGACCTGGTGGCAAACTGAAGCCAAACCATTATGTGAAGAATCCTCCAGTTGCTCGTAACGTTACAATTTTTGCTGCTATTTGATGCTCAGACCTGTTGTTTACATGAAACAACAGTATTATGTGTGCATAAGCACAGGATTTTTTGGGCAAGAAACACAGGGAAATATGTGAGTAAGGGCCACTAAGACTTTGCTGTCTGTGAAGTGTCTGAGATGCTTCTGACAGATGGAGGAGACTAAGCTCTGGGTTGTGTGGTCAGAAGGTACCTGGAAGCAGTTTTATTAGAAGTAAAAAAATTCATAGGTTCCCACTCAGTGCATGGACTGATGCCCCTGCAGTGGTCGCACTTGCTCAGGGCCATCCCTGCATGCAGAGGATGAGTTGGTGCTTCCCAAAGGTCAGAAATAAGCAGCTGCACCTTGCCAGTACAAACTCCAGGAGAGAAGAGGAGGCATCCTGCTGTTTTGCAGGAAGTTCCTGCATCTTTATGGGACCAGAGCCCTGCTCTGCCTCCTGAAGTCGGGCACCTCTGAGCTTTCTGTCATGGAGCTGAGCGGGAATCGCTGCTGTTCTGGCAAAGCTGCACAGAGTATTTTGAGAGGTCAGAGTTAAGGATGGTTTTCTGCGCTTGTTTTTTTCCCAGCACATGAGCTGCTGATTGCTGTTGTTGCCTGGGCATGGGTCTTCTAAAAATGCTGGGCATTGACTCCTGTGGAACAGAAGAACTTGTAGTCTGGTGCTGGGAGCATTGGAAGGTCCTAAGCTGCAGTTTGGACTGGGAGAATATGAGAATGGTCACAGAAATGCCTTGACAGGTCATGCTGTACTTGGTAATAAGAATTTTGAATGTTTTGGATGTTTCTGTAACTTGTACAATCTGCATTAGAGGGAACAGCTCTCTTTGAGAGACAGCACAGACAAGTACCCTGATTTTGGATTGTGTTCTCCTTCCCTTGTGCAGGGACACTCTGATAATGTCATTTTTATCCAGTATGTTTTTCGTCAGCTGGCCATTTAGTTTTGGCAAAGTCTTTTGTCCTGCAGCCCTAAAATCTCCATCCTTTTGATTTGCGTGGGTTCCTTTCCCCCCAACAGTGTCTTGCTTTCCTGACTGGTTAGTGGCTGTTACATTTTCTTCTGTATTTTTATTGTCTGTTTTTAAGAAGTAAGCATACTTTAAAGTTGCTGTCACTAATGAGCCAGGTTTATAGTCATGTGGTGATAGGTGAGGACTGGTGAGGGATGGGACAACATCTGAAACTTTCTTTATTGTTAACACTGAGAAACATGGACTCTTTTCCTTTTTCTTTTATCTTTTTTCAGTTTTTTTCGAGTGGAGCTTGGGCTCCAGTGGTTGCCTGTGTTTAGCTAAAAATATGTAAACATTATCTGCTTCCTTGCTCTGTGTGCTGTGTATATAATCCAAGGTGCTTTTCATCAGGAAATGTCCGTTTGTGAAAAAGCACCTGAGTGCCTATTGTGGAGACAACTTCATAAAAACATATTTTACTCTAAATTCCCATTTCTGTCTTGATCCAAAATTGATTTTCAAGCGCAGACAAGCATTTGGAGCTACTTATTAAACTCCATTTATAAAGCAGCTATGACATCTGGAAGAAAATAACACACTTAGGGACAAGTGATGCTTTCCAAAGAAACGTGACATGTTTTTCTACTTTTACAAACACACACAAAACCCCCTCTTTATGTGCCTGACTGGACAGTACTTTAAAATTGGCAAAATGATAGCGACATTTCCAAAATGAAAAGCCTTTCTGCTTGTGTGCAGCACTGAAGAGACTCTACTCCCCCCAAAATACTCCCTAAATTTATAGTTCTGTGTTACAGCCTCAAAATAAATGTTTAATTCCAATCCAGCAGTGCATTCTGGGGCCTTGGTTTATGAAATCAATCAGAAGAAGCAGGGATACCTGCTGATAGTGACAGCGCTGCTCTGAACAGCTGACAGAGATCATTATAAAAAAGGTACAAGGAAAACAGGGATTCAGAGACTCAAAATCATTTAGAAGGGCAAGCCCAAGTTTGCTTTTCCTGCATTGCAACTCAGAATAAATTTGATTAGAGGCAGAATGGCTGAAGAGGGCTCTTCCACAAGTTTGTGATGCCGGGCCCAATCAGGCTTCTAATGGCCGGAGGGATGGCTGTGTTTGAAAGCTAATTTGGATTAACGCAGGGTATGAATTTAAAGTAGGGCTAGGTATTTATGAATAACTGCATTCTTATTCCAGAATAAAAGTGTCCACACGTGAAGTTATTCAGAAACAGCTATTTTGGCATAATCTATTTGTATCCGAGCCTTAAATCTCTGCCTGTAGGCTGCAAATGGAGAAACAAAGAATAGTATCAGCTAATAGGATCTCTCACGAAATCCCTTCCTTCCAAAACCTGCAAAAAAGCCTCCAAAAACTTCACAAAATGTAACATTTTAACTCTGTGTGTATCTCAATTTTATTTTTTTCCTCAACTGGAAAGAAGTTTTTTTAATTAAGAACAGGATTAGCCCACACGGCTTAAATGATAACTTCAATGTGCTTGTCATTTTGTTAGCCTTGATTAAAAACAAGTCTTTCCTTTTTAAATCTTGTATGTAACACTGACTTCTAAGTGGTTTTGGGTTTAGAGTCAAAATGCAGAAGTCTGGTTAAGAAAGAAAGGGCTAACGATGCTCCACTGACAGAAATGGGCAAAGCCCTTTGCACTTAAGCCCTAGAAGAAACCAATTTGAGCCTGTTACTGGCTCTGTGTCTCCTGCCAGTGTCTGGATTCCCAGACGTGGGAAATTCACTTCAGGTTTGCAGATCAGGACGTGTCCGTCTCTCCTTGTCAGTGCAGGGTAAAGGGCTTCCTGACCCGGCTTGTAAATGTGACTTTTGGAAGTTATCAGTGCTTGGTAGAAGTTCCAGGAGGCTCTGGAGTGCAGCTTTGAGCCGTTGTCATCACCGCTGTGGGTAATGCCCCATGCTTCAGTGCAGCCTTCTCTACATGTATCTTACAGCATCACCAGCATCAAGCTTTGTGTTTAACTCAAGGGGTTGTTTTTATCTCTGCTTGCATGTAGTGATTAAAACTCTTAATAGGGCTGGTGTCTTGTCTTCGAGTTGAGCTAGGGTATGTCTGTGTAGCTGAAGATCAAACCACCAGTTTGCAGCTTCTGTGCAGGAGTGTTTGATAGTGTTTGTAAATGGAGAGGTAGCAAGATACTTGATTATTTTTCCCCATGGGAATTGAATTTGGATGCACTGAGAAATACAGAAGTACAGTGGGGTTTCAGAACTGAGCAGTGTCAGGGTAACCTGTGTTTCCACACTGGGGGATTTAAAGAAGGTTGTAATACAGCCAGTATAATGAGCTATTATACTGCTGATACTGTGCTTTGGGTTGATACAAATCTATTGCCGAGCACCCAAATATGTTCATAGCTGTGTTTGGCAGTGTGTTGCACAGGTGTGCGGTAGTACATCTATGGAGCCTCCTTGATACCCAACCATCTCTGGAAGGAGTAGGTGATATGCTGCATCTTCTGAGTTACAAGACCCAGTCGCCTGTTCAGAACGTGTTGGGTTTGGCTGGGACTTGTACCCAGCCCTCGATTGTTTCTCTCAGCTGTACCCCCTGCTTGCCAGTTGGTGTCTGACAGATTTATTAAAGATATATTTTCTTTTTCCTTTTTTTAGCAAATACATGAATGTGCTTTATGAGCTGCCAGTGAATGATGCATTTTGTATAGGTCTTGGCTCTTATCCCCAGTCCTACCAAAACTTGCTGTACATCCTGACAGCATTAGGATGGCAGTATTGTTACCTTGAAGACTGCTTATGTCTTTTGCTCAAATAGTGGCAAAAAATGCATTACAATGCATGGAATAATTCCAAGAGCATGTGTAGACAGCACGGTTGCATTTGTGATCCCTGAGAGTTAGTGTCTTCTGAAATGTGAGAGCACAAAGTAGGGCTGTATGGTGCACAATTCCCTGAATGTGTCTGTGAACTGATTCTATAAGACTAAATAAGTTTCTTCGTCAGCTTAAAGTTCTAATTCTCACCCTTTTTAAGATTCTATTGGTATCATACGATCGGGTTGTTTAGCGAGGGTAGAATATGATGGTTATTTTTGCTTTACCAAAAGCCAATTACACAGGTTAGTTCCAGTCCCTCGCTAAATAGCTTTTTCTTTCGGCATTAATTTTAATGTTTAAATAGCATGTGCATTTTCTTACGGCTGCATAAAGATATGTATAAGTAGAAGGTTACTTTGGTTGGGAAGATCCAATGCTCAGTGAAGCCTTTCGCATATATAGAATACTGAATATCTAAACCATTATTTAGCATCGGAATCAGTTATGGTTGTCTGACTGATGGACAATCTTTTCCTGACCCAGTCTCTTTGCAAGTGACCTATACTGTCTAGACAGTTGCATATTATTTATACATTCATTTCAGATTTATAGTTCTTTTAACTAAAGTTGAGGGTGTTAGTTTGCCAGTGACTTCATATCCATATCGGTACTTGAAACAGGCTGGAACAAAACCAGACACTTAAAACTGGCAACACAGTCCCTCTCCATTGCTGTCCATTGTTTGCCGATCTGCCCTTCACTGCTCCTCATCTTCACCTCCTTCCTAGCTCTTTCTCCCTCTCCTCTCAAAAAGAGAAAAAACAAAAGTGTGGGGGAAGGGAGTCTGTCACAGAAGGAAGATTGTGTAAAACCTGCTAATTTCAAAGAGCAGAGATCAATTCTGGTTGATCCCACTTGGTGAGCAGGGAATTTCTAAAACAATACTTGCATCACGTTTTCAAGTCTAAAATGCTAGGACTGGAAGAAAACGGCTCCTCTGCAGGGCTATTTCCTAAAGGGTGGGCAGAAAGAAGGTCATGTGAAACCAGCTCTGGACGCACCACTATGCGAGAGACTGTTCCCTAAAGGCAGCCCTCAAGAGTCCTCCTTAATGTAAGGGGTAAGGCAAAAAAGGGCATGAAATAATGTGCTGCTGCAGTTCTTGAGACTCCTGGCTGCTAGTGGTGGCCTTGCAACCACTGACAGGCTGTGTCCAGTGTTTTGAAGAGGGTGATGAGACATGGGAAACTCACATCTACTTTTAGACTATTCACTCTTTTCTGAACAGCTTATCTACTGTGCTCTTCTAGGCAACATGATGATCACCTTTTATTTTTTTAAGGTGTGTATAGATTTGTGTGCACTTCTATTGCTGTGTGTGGCAACAGATGGATTATCATATATTAGAGAGACTTTGTACTGGCTTGTTTGGAAATGAAGGTTGTTTTGGAATAATTTAGAGCTGGGGGAGCAATAAATCCTCCTCCCTTCTTTTGCAAGTGGCTGATTTTTACAAAGGGCACTAGGAATCTGAGAATGTTTGTCTCCAAGGTGTTCCAAACGTATCTTTGTGCATGAATAATCACAGTAACAGTTAGGAAGACACTGTTATCAAATGGCATTGGCAAGCAAGGTGAGTGAGGCAGAAAGAGGCGTGTAAGAGATGCTCACAAAGTCAGAGGAAAGGGAGGGAGTGCCAAGGAGGTTCATGGAAACATGGTAAGCTGGGTAGAGCATGGGGGTGATTTGGCACAGGAGCTTGGGATCCGGGAAGAAAGGGAAGGAGTTTGGGAGAGAAGAAAAGACCAGCAGCAGTAAGACCTCATCCACAGAAGAAAGGCAGAAATGTGTTCGCCAGCCTCTGGGGAACACGTCAACAGGAGATGAAAAATTCATCTTACCATTTTAGAAAGGGCTTTCGAAATCAGTCTCTTGGATTTTGTTGTTTCATATGAAAAAAACTTACAAAATGAAAGAAATAGTCGAAAGGCATTATCAGTTGCTGCACATAATCCATTTCCAGTCTTAGAACTCAAGTGGTGTCCTCCTATAGCTTATCTGAAGACTCTCATACAAATGCCTTGATTTTCATGTCTCTTGCAAAACGATTTCCCTCTAATTCCTGATAATTTCACTGAGATCATCCTTAATTCTGGCCTTTATATGTTTATAGGGAGTACAAGGAGCTGATAGACTCTTAAAAGCACAGTCCCTGTGATGTTGCTCAGAATTAAGGTAATAGATTAGGGGAAGGTAGCCCAAGTTAAATCAGTAAATTAACCATCGCTCTTTATGAACTGCCTTTGTTACCTTACTAGTTTTAAAATTTGTAAGGAAATACTGAATTAACTGCTCATTGGAAAAAAAAAAAAGGTTGGATTTTTAAAATCATAACCCTAAAAATCCCTAACGTATTTTCTAGGTAATGGAAGAAAATGTTTGGATGTTTTCTGTGCTTGTTGCTTTGAGTCCCAGAATCTTTCTGTTTAGCTAACACAGTATAAGATTAATTCTCTCATAGCACATTGCCTGGAGTTCAGTGCACATGTTTACTGATGTGTACAGCTCTCAAATAAGTTTAGTGCTTCTTTCACCCACTGTTAGGAAGTATATTTAAAAGAAATTGCCTTTTATAGATTTAAATTACAAAAGTACTGATATCATGCAAAAAGCAGTTCAACTCATGCAAGCATACAAATGTGTAAATCTTAGGGAAAAAGATACCCAGGGCTAATATGAATGTAAATAGGATTAGCTGCTTGCATTAGTGTCTGAAATACAATTTTAAATGCTTACTGCCTGGTTATTCTTACACATATATATGCATATGTGTCTATATAAATATTTTTTTATATATACATATATATATGTTTGTGTGTATTTTTCCTTCCAAAATATATCTTACTAGTGCTTGAAAATAATTGAGTTTTTTTCTAAGCAGGAAGACTTTTAAAGAGATTACTTAATGACAGCTGTGTTAGCGATGGACTCTAATATATTATTAAATATAGAAGGTTTATATTTGTTGCTATATGAAATATTAACACAAAATGAGGGCAGATTTTCATCCTTCCCATATCCACCCAAATGCAATAGTAATTTTAGACCCAGCCTTTTCACTGACTCATGAACAATGACAGCCACCAGATTCCCTATAAACCCATGAAAAGAACAATTTTCAGTTAATGGTACCACTAAAGCTGCATAAATCAATGTACGAGGCATTTCATTAGAGATTTCAGTCCCCTATGTCACGGCTTCTGCAGCAAAGCAAGTCCTTTAAGCAGCCTTAGTGGTAGTATAGGGAATTTAGTTTTGTTATTACTTATGTTAAACTGATAGAAGTATGTGGGTTATAAGAAGCCTAAAAAAAATTGGTTATCTGACACACTCTCGAACTTGAAATAGGGTAGATGCCTAAGGAATAGGGCAGGCTTTGTGTTTCTCAAAGTGTTTAATCTTCTTGCTGTTTCTGCTTGCTAATAGAAACGGTAATCCTTTTTCTAGAAATATCTGTACATACCTGTGAGTGGTTTAACGTGACAGCTAAAAAGTGATAATGTAATTTTTCTCTCCTGTGTGTGATAAATATGGTACGTGGGCTTGTAGAGAAGGAAGACTCCTAATTATGATACTTGTGTGCCCTGTCAGACTGGGCAAACAGTTGTCAAAAAACACAACGCTGCATACCTGGAGCGTGATGTCAGAGTGATAATTGCTCAAGCAGAAAACTTTGTATTTGCTAAAATAGCAGTGTGATGGAATGGCAAAGCTGTGTAGAGGGGCCTCCAAAGAGTGGGGCTCTGGCTTCTGCTTTCATCGTCTCTGTAGCGCTACAGGCTGCGTGTAGAACATGGGAAATCAAAATTCATTTTACAGAGTAAACAATTTGGAAAAAAATATTAACCACCCAATTTTCAGTTAGAATTCATTTATCTTAACACTTTCAAATAAAGTGTTTAAATATTTTTTTGTTTGCCAAGAACACTTTTAATTTATACATCTCTTCTCATTTATGTACGAAATAATCTCTGGGCCCTCTGCTACATTTAACTTCCCAAATCACAGCAAGGCTTTGTTTGACATTGACACTTACATTTTTTTTCTTCATTCAAAAATGAAATACACCCCCCTATTCCCCCTCCCTAAAATCAATTTAGGCTTACAACCTCTGTTGTATGTTTGGGTTTTCTTTGACAGCATCAGTGAAACACAGTTGTTCCGCAATGTGAAGCAGAGGGTTGAGTTTGAATTGATGCAGCAGAGCAGCCCTGTACCTTAACTGTATCGCGTGTAGTCTGAGGTGGTGGTACCTGGTCTGGTGAGGCCATCAGCTCTTGTTCTGCACAAGTAAGGCATGGTGGACACCAGTGTATCCGTAGTGCTTCTCTGTGGCAAAATAAGATGCTATATAGGTGCTACAGTTTGGGAGTCTGTGGTCCTGCACTTGGTCATTGTCCTCAGTAGGATTGCGTTTGGCTTTTGTATGGGAAGTAACACTTCCCATGATGGAGTTGCTTTTAAATCTGGAGTCTGCAGCTACTCTTGAGTCAACCAGGAACAGTTGTATTCTGCCCTGTCTTCTCGTCTTCGTTCTTGTACTTAGACAGAATTGACCATCATTTGGAGAAGCTCCTCAGGAGTGGCAACACTGAGGAGTCCATGTTCCTATGTCATTAAACCCTTTAAAAAGGCAGTCTTACATCCCTGATGGTGTAAATGGCTCAGTGCAGTTGCTTGTCCTGGGTTTGGTCTCACCAGCTCTGTAAATTGGGAGCTGCAGCATGGAAGTCAGTGAAACACCACAAGTGGGACCCGAATCGGGCTCCTCCACGTGCACACATGTGAGTTGAGTGAGCAGGACTGGCCCTTTGCTGTGGGTCACCAGCTTCCTTCACTCTCAGATGCATTTTCTTGGATAATGAACCCTGTTGTAAATAGACCAGTTGCCAGCGTTATGTAACACAAAGAGAACTCGCGACATCATTTCTTTCGTAATTATACAAAAATGAAACGAGTGCATAAATGAGACCAGAAAAGAGCTCTGAGTGTTTACAGAAATCAAAATAAATGAGTGTGTGTTTTAAATTAATATTTTCAAATGTTCAGGTTGAATTAATTTGAGAAATATGAATATGTATTGGTAGTGTTAATTCTTTGGGGTTTTGAAAATTCTTACAACCACATAATTAAAAGAGTGCCTTTAGAAATACTGATAAAACCCATTGCCATTCAAATATCCATACAAGACAACAGGGGCTGTAAGCTGTAGGCTTTAGAGATTAGTTTGGCCATGGGCCAGTATTTATCACAACATTTCCATCTTAGAAGATAAAATTTAATCATTTTTATTTAAATATAAATCAAAATTAATGCAGGTTTTAAAAAAGGGAATATATAACCTAATCACAATATCTTTATTTTAGAGATGCTTGCCTCTATTGTCTCTATTCAAAGAAGCAATGCTGTCTTTGTTGTGCTGCTCTTTCTTCAGATTTTTTTTCTACAGGGGTGCAAAAGGAAGGGGCGGTTGACCCAAATACAGTCCTATCTCCTAATTTTGCCAAGATCAAAGGCATTTAGAGCTTTTTATGTGCTGCCTATTGGTGAAGTCTAAAAACACTGTGTTCAGGCATTTCTCCACTTCCCAGACACAAACATAGCCAACCCAGAATTATAGTTTTTGCGGGGTTCCATTCCATCATCCCTTCTTCACATGGTAATGCCCACTGCCTGCACAACCTTGTGCGTGCCTTAATATACAAGTATTTGCCTCGGGCGACCTCACTCTGCCTTAGCAGCTCTATGTGTAGCTTTGCTGAGCTTGTGTATGTTGAGTAATAATCATGCTTTTGATTTTTTCTTATTTGAAAAAGAAATATAAAACAGGCTGGTAGATTTAAGACAAATTTTGAAAATTTTGAGTGTTTTTTGCATGAGATTATGGCCAACACAGTCAGGAGGCAGCAGGAATTCCTGGTTGTTGTGGCTGTGTGCTTTTATGCCAGCCAGTCAGCAGGCTGAAGGAGAGCACTCCCCTTAAATAAGGAAAAGTCAAAACTTGGGCATTACTTGCAGCAGCCACCCATCCATACAAAGCTTTCTCAGCTATACACATAAGTTTTACCCTTGTAGGGAAGTCAGTGTGGCTACCTTGCCAGCTCTCCATCACTGTGTTGCAGTTCTCATGTTGCACTGACTTTTGCAGTCCGGGAATTAAAAACAAGCTGCCCTACCTGCTGCTTGCTTGCTCTGGGTTGGTGGTGAGGCTTTGTAAAGCAAATCAACCTTTTGTTTCCTTTGAGCTAATGAAATGGTGTTTGTTAAAATATAGTTAAATGAGTTCTAAACAAAGCCTGAGAGTCCTCACCTCTTGCTCCAAATGACAAAGTGCAGCAAGGGAGAACACTGAAATGCTGGAGGGCTGGGGAAACCACTGGCCAACTTGCTGGGGTTGTTCTGGTAACACTGATCCTGATAGAAAATGGTGTGCAGCTTCCATCCGTGGAAACACAGAGCAAGGGATCACAAGTGACTTCCTGCACTGCAGGCTCTAAAAGCAGTGTTTTGTGTTAGGCTTCAGCGTGAATGTGTGTACACATGCAAAATGCTAGCTGGATACTTGTATGTGCTAATTTTGTCTGTGATGAGGGAACCCTCACGTTAGGTTACAGAGAAGCAAAGCTGGCCTTGCAATATCCCCTAATGGGCCAGAGATCACTGCTGTGGACTTTCTCTGGGAGAAAGAAACAAAACTGTTCTTTCTCACCTCTGTTAGGTAAGGAAGGCAAACTGCACCTGACCTTTACTGCAAAAGCAAGTTCAGTGCTATTCCTCAGTTTTGTATTTGGAATAGCACGTTAACATCTTTAAAATGTGGTCTGCTTGTTATTTCTGTATTCAGGATTTTCTTCTATAGGTGTCCTGTTGTTTTGCTTCTCCAGGATGTCATCCAGGTCAGCTCAGGGAAAAAGACCAGTTAGGTAGAAAACTGTTAGGTTGCTTATTGCTGGTAAAATATATGTATCAGATGTTTAAGATGCATATATATGTGCACATAGTCATAGTCTCAAGTGTTGCTTAACGTATCTTGGTGTCAGCTGCATAGTGATGGGGTGTTTGCTGTGATAAATCCTGGCTCCCACTGTCTCCTGTTTCTTCAGCAAACACAGACGAATTCAAAGCAGAGCTGAAGGTGGATCTGTTTCCTCAGCTTCCACGGATTTCCCTGCTTGTTTTGCAGCAGCTCTTGAATACTAAAGGTAGTTGCTGAGCTCAGGCTTCTTGACCTAAGGCTATGTTGGTATTAGTTGTTATAACCCTTTAGTGATTCAGACTAAGTGGGGCACTTCATTAGCTCCAGTTAAAGACAAAACAAAAATGTTTGTTTAAACTAGCAGATCTTAAAGCTGTGTTTCCTTCACACCATTTAGAAGATTTCCCACAAGCCTTCCCCTTGGGGTTGTCTTCAAAAACCAACATTTTTTCAGGTGCTCTATGAACTGAGACTAGCTGCCTGTAGCCTCTTCCTCTCCCTTAACCCGTGCAGCGTGCACACACGTTGTATCTGAAGCGTGTTAGTTATGTGGTGCTTATTTTTCAGGCTTCCTGGGGGCAGTATCATGCTGCACAAAGTGTATTTCACCCTCGCTCAAGCGAGACTGATTTCCAGTTAAATATTGATATAAGTATAAACTTGGTGCTTGGGATGAGGTCTTTGATGTACATCTTTTCACTGAATTTTGGATACTGTGTTCTGCCTGTTATTGAATGGAAAGTGACCCTTGTGAAAACAGAGCGCTTGCATGGGCAGGCTGGGGAAGTGTCTTTGGTGATGTTTATCCATGGAATCCCCATCTGAGTTGTACTTCTAGGTACTTTGCCTTGGCATGGACATGTGATGTGTTTTTAATACTCTTTATAAACTGTGTAGTGGCCAAACAGTGACTTTATAAGAGAGCAGAGGACTTGAGGATCTTATCAGGTCAAGCCGAGGGTAAATACTCCATGGGGAACTTGTAGCTGTCCTGGGACAGTGGCAGGGCAATGAGCTCATCGGTAGGAAGCTGAGGGATTAATGATATTTGGTAGACTGTTGCTTTAGTCTGAAGGTCCAAATACTGCCAGCAGAACCCCACCAAGGAGAGGGGCTGTGTGTTTAGGGGCTCCCTGTAGGTACGAGGAAGCACAGCACTGTGTAACAAGCCAGCAAGTAAGGTTTGCGTAGTTGGATGGACGTGCCTAATTCAGGGCATGTGGGGTAAATCTGGTGGCTTTGTTTGGGGGTTTTTCTCTGATAGGCTGACTTCAGCAACCTGAACCCCAAATTAAGAACTGAAGGCTTGTAGACGTTTCTGGCTGGTCTGGAGAAAAATAACATAATTGAAAACTATTCATTTGCCTTCAGGGTTGAGGGCTCCTACCACCTGGCACAAACACCTTTCCATAGGGTAGAAATTGTGCCACCTTCCTCAGTGCCCACTAAGGTTAATCAAGCTACTTGTGTTTCAACATGTAGTGTAATGAGGTGCTCCATCAAGACAAGAAATAGCTGGTGTTTGAAGAACTCCTCCAGCATCTGCTACTTGATTCTTAGATAACAATATTATGGGAGTTTGGAAAAGTTTTGCCTATCAGGTTAACTGAAGCGAGTTGTTTACAGGAGCAAATTAGAATCTTAAAAATCCATGGATGTGGAGAGAGTTGTAATTTATTACAACAAAGTCCCAAGAATATATGAAAGACCACTGATTCTTCTGTGTGTGATGTGCTTTGAGCGTGGTGAAGTCACTGCAAACTTCACTGCCTATTAACATGCCTCACACTGAACTGGGGCTGCAGTTGAATGCCTGGTCCTGTCGAATACTTTGGGAATTGCAGCATTGTGTATCTCATTGATTTTTCTGGATCTTGAGGCACTGTTCAAGGGTGTCACTTCTTATGCAGTTGCCTGTCAGCAAAAAGTGAAGGTGCAGGCAGTGGTTCCACACGTTTTCTGGGATCAGCTGCTGAAGTTGGTAAAGCATCAGTAGGAAAGTTCAGTGGCATCTCAGTTTTACTTTACTCTTAGAAAATACTGCTGGTGCGAAGGAGCTGCTGAGTTGGCAGAGAAGGTGGAAGGAAGAGTTATAGTATAACCATCTGTTTGATGTCAATTAATAAATCACTGGGTTTATAGCCCATCAAAATGCGTGTGAAGTCTGTGTGGCTGCATGTCCAAGCATGCACGTGTGTTTTGTGGAAATGTTCTATGTCTGATGCCCCAAAATGTTCAGTCAGCTCTGAAATGAAAAGTAGGAAAATACTGAGGTCTTTTTGTTTGTCTGATGTCTCTATGCCTTTGGGGATACCCTGGGGTCTCATTTAGAAACTCTTCTTCACAAGACTAAGGTTTTCTCCTTTTTTGCATTTTTTTTTTTTCAAGGAAACAAACACCTTCCCCGCCTCCCCATCCCCCTTCCTAAAACCAAACCAAACAAAGTCTTATCTAATCATGTGCCTCCAGGGAACCAGAGCTTTACATGAAACCCCAGATATCTACAGGTTTGTCCTAAGAACACAGCTGCCAGCAGCACGAGGTGGGGGTGTAACAGCATTTTTTATTAAAAAAAAAACCCAGAAAATACACAGAAATATACTGAATAATAATAATAAAGTGGATAATGGTGTAAATGCTTTTCAGCTGTTCAATAAGGCAAACAGATGTCGTAACACATACTTGAGAGCGTGCGATATGCTTTAAATTGAGTTTAGTTTCAAAATGATACTGACAAAAAAAGAGGCAGAATAAAAGGCTTATTTCAAAGTGCAGAGTTTTAAGGAAAAGTGTAAGAATTGTACAGAGTTTTGTATTGGACCAAGTCTTGGGAGCTACAGTAACCTACACTTGATTGGAGAAGACCTACTGCACCAGGCTAAGTGGTGTCATGAAACAAAGATTCCCAAGACACGGTTTAACAGGCTTTTGAGAAGCTGCCAAACTGCTAAAGGCATATAACATTGGAGTACTTGGGCAGGCAAGAAAGCAAAAGATAACAGAAGGTGAAATGTTTTATTGAGAATACCTTGTTAAACGTTCATATGGCATAAAAACCTGACAGGCAGCCTGGTGAAAATGCAGCAAGCACAGTTTGGAAGTGGTGAAAAGGCTGCAATTTTGGTGTGAGTTACTTGGCATCAGTCAAATGGGAATGTATCAAAAAGCACCTAAATACTTGTGTTAAGATGTGGGTCCTTCTATTCTGGTGGAAAAGTAAAGAAAAATTCAATTCAGTGAACAGATTTGCTAGAATAAAAAAACTAAAACCAAAGCTATTTTTCCAGATGTAAGTAAAAACCTTGCATGGTTAATGCCATAGTCATTATCAGTAGCAGCTAATATGGCATTGTCTCAGGAACTTGGGCTCCCAAGAAGGAGCCCTGTCTGCAGCACTTCAGAGAAGGCCCAGGGAAGGGTGAAGTTCTTGGAGTTTCTCTTCTGTTTCTCCCTTGTCACTGCATTTCTCATTCTCTGTTGACTTTTTGTTTTCATCCAGCTTAATTCTTCCTCAGCCAGTCCCATGATCCCTGAGCATGTCCAGCATTCCTCCATCCTCCTGGTGGGTTTTCTTTCTGCTTGTGAAGTTTCCTATTGCTGGCCATGCTGTAAGGGCAGTATGTCCCAAATACTTTCCCTCCATAGCTAGCATCAGGCTGGAGTCAGTGAGGTTTCTTCTCAAAATAATGTGGTACTGTATGTTCTTGGACCAGTGAGAAATATGGACAAACAGTTTGATATCACTGGGATCTATCAGAATGGGGTAATAGCTTGCTTCAAACGAGAATTGTCCCTCACTGGCAGTAGCAGAAATGAAATTGCTGACAAAGGTGTCCTCAACGAGAGGGTCAGGATTCCATCCCAGGTGGTTGCTCCCCAAGATGTACAGTATCCAGGGCAGCAGAGTCCTCTACACATATGCCCTTGCAGACTTTTCAGAAAGCACAGGAGACATTAAGATAGAGTTTTAATAACTACATCTCTAACAACTTGTTAGATAGAAAAGCTATGTATTTCCTACACCCATTAAATATATAGAGAAAATATACACATCTGAAAAGTTGTCTCCTACCTACAAGAGCAAATGTATTCCCAGCTAATGCTGATAAATCACAGATGCTGCCTCTTAACCATCATTGTCCTTATTCCCTGGAAAGGGGTGAGTTCAAGCTGAAGCATCAGCCCTGGTTTTTCTGCTCTGACTTTAAATTTCCGAACATTTTGGATTTGTCATACATTTAGCATTACTTCAATGCGTTTCTTGTGTGTGGTTGAATACAAAGTGCAGGAGGTCACAAGAGGCATCACCTTGTTATATCCAGAGGTCAAAGCTAAGAGAGTGTCAGTTTCCATTTTAGGCTTTTGTGGCATAGTTGACATTATATATACTCTTAGGTATGCAATGCAAATCACATTCCTGCAAGCTAATTATAGGATAAATGTAGCCACTTAACTAGGCAGCAGGCATGTCATCTCAGCATGGAGCTATCATATTATATACATTTGCTGTCTACTGTATAATTAACAGGATAAAAATATTACTGCCAGATACCATGAAAAAAATTAACACTATCTTAATTGTCTTTTCAGCTCAGGTATAGCCTATTACCATTTCAAAAAAGACCTTCTCTAATACACTAGAATTTTAAACTTCATTTGCCGAAGATGCCATTAATCCCTTTTCACACTTTGATCTGCCATTGTGATACCTTTGGACTTTGACTTCTCTGTTTTGCTTTTGAACTCCCCTTAAAAACTATTACTGAGATTTAGTGGCTTAAATTTTGAGGTTGCTCAGGACTCTGATTTTTTAGAAACTTTGTAACAGTGCATTTGGGTTTTACCGTAGCAGAGACATATGTGGCCTGTAATAAGCTGTTGTGTAGGGTGTCTTGTTTCCAAGCTTTGGATGCTGTTCTTGTTTAATCCAAATTTGTGGTTTTCTAATCTCTCATTTGTAGTGTGTATCCCACGCCATCCACGTACAACATAAATGAGTGGAGTTTTTGAAGGTTTAATCCCTAAGTAGAGTACGCTTTTGTCAATATTTGTGTAATATTTAGATGAAAAGTGGCGGATTCCCCCTGCCCCCTTGCAAAATTGCTGTGATTACTGTGCCATCTGAGTGCAACATCACTGCTGGTGTTATCTGCGGTTTGTAACTCTCACTTTGTGAAACTGTTGGGAATCTCTAGAACCTGACTGGTGCTTTTTCTACTTGGAATTAATTATATAGTCCCTCACAGTCAGAAGACATTAAGAATACATGTTTATTTTCAGGGTTGTTTTTTTTCTGGCAGTGATTAAAACTGAAAACTTTCAATAATTTAATGAATTGCTCCTGAATTATACTACAGCAACCTGCAAATTGCTCCTGGCCCTAGAAAATATACTTGTGTTACAGGTCTGTAAAACACAGTAACTGATAAATGTGGCACCATTTAACCCAGCAAAGCTTCTCTCTTGTTTCTCTTGCAGCAGGTCTGTAGGAATCTTAGGTAGTTCTTGCATATTTACTTAAATGTTGACATCAGTAATGACACACATGGCTAACAGATTTTCCACATGTTTTCCTCCCTGGATGACATCTTCCTACTCCATCAGGACTCAAAGTCTGATTGTGGCCGCTGTTGATTGATTGCTTAGAGCACATGAGGTTTGGGGAAAACACGAGAATGACAGTTTATATAAATATCCTAATATGACACTTTTTTTTCTAGGTTTACCCTAACTTTTATTTTTCTCTGACCTAGAAATGATTTTTATAGGCATACAGAAACCCACAGATACTTTGGAAACGCAGTTGACTCGCTCAGACATCTTGTTAGCATTTTGTACTTAATTGCTTCTTTCCCCGCTTACCCAGGGGGTAATTGTACATGCCAAGATGGAGCTCTACTAGATCTAATGGGGGGTGGGGGGAAAGACCTGAAGGAAACAATGACTAGTCTTCCAAATCGTTCTTAGTGGTCCAGGAGATAAGGGGGAATGCTTTTCCCTGGCAGTGAACCCCCAAAATGCCTAACTGACTCATCCTGTGTCTCCTAAATTTTCATATTAGGAATGGTATTTTTATTACACACCATCTTTTCACAGGAAGAGCCCATTTTAAGCACTGTATAAGCTACTTGTGGGAAAAGTAGCTGCTATCTGAAGACATAGTTTTCAAAAGAATATTGTTGCCCCTGAAACATTGCTGGTTTGTGTGAGCCTCTGGAAAAAGGAAGATAGCTTTATGACAGGCTTTTTCCACTATGAAGACCAAAGGGCAGCCTAATGTTATATGTATAGACACAGCTTTAATAGCAAATTGCCAAAAGGGTTCCTTAGAAAATAAGAGACCTCCAAGGAGATGTTTGCATATTTACGTATAAATCCACAGAGGGATATATAAGTATGCTGATACCTGTCTTCCTAAATCTAGGGGCAGGAGTAATAGTAATTATTTTTGTGCTGAGCTGCTCACACAGGGAAGTGAGTAGTGAATTTCCAAATATGTGGAAGTTCAAAACAATCACGTTTTAAAGGATTTCCCCCCACTCCCTGGACCAAGGGGCAGTGCCAGTCTTGGCTCTGCTGTTTTCCACAAAGGGGTATGATCTGGAATGTCTTCCCTGTGTTCAAGACAGAAAGCAAGGGATTTCCTTTTACCATTAGATTTGAAGCATAACACAAATTTGGATTTTTAACATTTTATACTTACACATCCTAAAAGAAAAAAGGAAACCTAATTGTCAGAGACTTAATTTATTTACATAGCCCTTTCAGCAGTCTCATTCACTGACTCTGGTGATGATGCCAAAACTAATCTCTGGAGACAAAGTTAAAGAATTCTGTACCCGAACACCTGACTACTCAGAGGAGACCCATCTTAAAAAGCACAACTCTGAAGAGTGTTTCTCCAGACCATCACAGTCATGTTGCCTCTTGACTTTCATGATGCCAAATTGTAGGATTTGGTTCCCAACATTTACAGGGCTCTCAGGCTGTCATGACATTCTGTCACTTCAGGCACATTCTTCCTCTCATTTTACTGAATACATTAGAGGATTTTTAAAGGACAGAGCAACGTTAATCCTAATAGCCTTAGGTTTGAGACTCCATGCTGTTGGCTGATAAACCAGCCTGTCTCCTTCCGCACCCAGAACATTTATTCACTTTACTGGCTTTATCTTCCCCAACATCCACAGTGATTTATCCTTTTAATCTCTCTGAATCAGTTATAGCTACTATTCTTTTAACTATGCCTAAGTGTTGGAAAATTCTTTCTGAATTGATGCAGTTCGAGAAAGGTTTTGCCAATCAGTTGTGTGATATCTTGTTCTCAGGATTAAAAATGACCTTGCCTGGAGCGTGTTAGAAGATTAAACAGCCGCTCTCGGTGCTCCAGGGAGCTAGCAGTGGTGTCCAGCTCCTCATTCAGCAGTTCTGAGGAGAGTTTCTCAGTTTAACCCCGGGGTCTGCAAAACAATCCTTTTGTTGACTGGGCTTGAATGAGAGGGGAGGAAGAAGGTAGCGGTACTCTTCTGAGCTTGATCTGCTTCCAGCAGCAGATGCCACTCACTGGGGTTTGTGCAGATGTTTTTGATGACATGGTCTCTGCTTGACTCTTCTTTGACAAGGTTCAGCTGAGGTCCCTGGGGAGTCACGAGTAATTTGCTTGGGGTCCTATCTCCCAGAGGCTGCTAGTGAATGTGTTTTCTTAATTCATAGAAAATGTTCCTGGTTTACAGGTACAAGTTTCCCTGATGTAGTTTCTATCTGTTGTCAAACCACTTGCTAGAAGAGCTCATAAACTGAAGAAAGTTAAGTGTTGCTGCGTGATGCTTCTGCCCAGAGGTGTACTTAAGCTTGATGCCCTGTGGATGTTTGGACGCCAGCTTAGAGCTTTCTTTGTTGTTCATCTCTGGTTGAACTTTCTACTGCTTGGGCAGAAATATATGGTGAAATAACAAATTACTGGAGAGTTAAGTGTACCTTCTTTCAGGAGATGTGTAGTCCATGTAGTCAGCTGCTTTCACTGCTTGGTCCTGTACTCCAGCCTTGTCCCTGTGTTGCTATAAGATGTTGGTCTTGCTTTAATTGCAACAATACTTGAATAGCAGCATTATTGCAGTAATAAATGCATCCTAGGTACCTCTTCAGTTAATTTTATATAATCTGTAGTGGTCACATTTTAAAATGTATCCTATGTGTCTTTTGTAGAGTAAGCTAGTCAGGCTTAATCCAGCTCTGGTCACTGCATTAGAAGTGACAAGCTGTTTTATTAGCCATGAATATGAGCATGGTTCTCTCTTATCATGACTTCTGACTGTCTGGTACAATGAAGATTTACAAAAATACACGATCTGCTAATCCTCTATGTTTAAAGGAAGAGCACAGGGATTATATGGTCATTCTTTTACTGCCATGACCAGGTATTGTGGCAGGGGTTATGAGAGTTGATTTTTTGGAACGCCTTTGGAAACACTGGAAGCTGTTTTAATAGCACCTTAGCTGTGAATTAAACTGTCATCACTCAGTGATCACTGCTTTCTTGTGGCTGTTTTCCAGGCAGTCTGGTCTGCCTATAGATAAGAATGTTCAACTCTTCTTGGTTTTGATGAGGGCTGTGTGTTTGAAACTGAGATCAGAATTTGTAAGGAAATGGTAACAGAATTTTAAAACTCTTTCCACATGCCAAAGGGAAGAAAACTAGCTCCCATATTGCTATTTTCTCCAAAATGTTTTGTTGCTTAGGCTATATTGACTCCCTTCTTCCTCCAATTTTCTTGGATACCTTTGTAACGTGGGAAAAGACATCTATTGGTATCTGTTATTCTAAAAGTGCACCGCTAAATAAACATGTAAGATTCTTCATTGTTTAAGAAGAATGAAGGCAATGGCTGCCAATTTACAGCTTACTGGGATCAGATAAGGCATTTTATTTCAGTCTTATTTGGGCAACTTCAGTGCTTTGATGTCAACTGTACAAGAATTAATAGCCACGCTTGAAACTATGTTGCATCACAACCATTTCCTTCTGCCCAAAGTTCACATCACAGGTATCGTCTCTCTTTAATAACATTTCTCCTAGCAATAGAACTGCAAACCGCTCTGTGGACAGGTATCCACTCTAAAGGGTTGGAGTCCCTATCCCTTGGCAGGCCTTTGAAGCACAATTCAGTGTGGAAATGAAGCGTACTGGGTACCAAATGTTACTTGTGCCTATTAGGAATATCACTATGGCTAGACCACAGGGAGAAGAGAGGATTTGGAAACATGCAGCTGGAGGTTGAAGGTGGAGAAGAGAACTCCTAACAGAGGCAGAAAAATAACCAATTTATTTGATAAGACTTTCTTCTACATCTCAAGGTGTATAGAAATGGGGGTAAGGCTGTGACATCTTCGTTAGAAGTGATGATTAGGTGACAGCTCTTTGTTACAGAATAAAGCTGAGCTGGTCTAAGACCTGCTGAAGTCTATGCGTCCATTCCAGTTATGCTGTTGTTGGTTAAAGGTGTTATGTATTGGGATCTACTTGTTCCTCTCTTATGCCAGAGCCGGTGTTGCTTGGTTCAACCCAACCTAAAAATGGATCCATGCAAGGGTAATGCAATGCTTCTTATTGCATGCACAACTATGTTGAAATATTGCCAGAATAGAAAGCTACAGCATATGATATTACTGATCACTGCTGTTTGAGTCGACAGAGAAGTGGACACTGCTGGCCCAGTTTAATCTCAAACATTGTTTTGTTTCCTCACATCACAAAGCGTACAACTGAAGCTGAATGCTCAGCCTCAATCATAAGTTAAATCTTACATGACAATCAGCAAAAAGAGGAAGAAAGTTGTCTAGTGAAAGCTGTTTTTTGAAAAAATAATGTTAAAAAAATGCAGCAAACTGGTTGCAGTAGTATCTTTGCAAAATACCAAGGCCAGTTGGGGTATGTGGAAAGGGAATTGGTTTTCTCTGGTAAAAAGATATTTTGGCTTTCTGTTCAGATACATGAAATAATTGCCATTTATGTTTCAATTTGTTGATAATTCCTAAATATTCACTCTGGAGTAGTTCTGATTTACTCCCTTATAAATGTTAGAAGAGTGGGTAATTAAATGTTATTTTGTGACCTTTATGTGCCTTAAGGGGGAAAATGTGATTATCTTGTCTCTTCTGGGCCTTCGTAGCGTCTAACTAGAATACTGTTCTGTAACATAGGGCACTGGATTAATGCCTGCTCCATTAAATGAACGACAGAGCTAAAGATGCACCATGAAACTGATTTCTCAGACTAGTGCTGCTTTGTCTGTTTATGGTGCCATCTCCATACAGATCCCTCTTTCACATTTTGTCCGTTGCTGTGAGTCATAATGCAAAAGTCCTCATGTATCCCATGAACTCTTTCTGTTGTCTTCACTACAATCTCTTTTAGACTGTTCACTAGAATCTGTTTATAAATTCATGCTTTATTACTGTATTTTTAACAAGCTACTTGTTCCTTCAAAGTTGAATTCTCGAAACAAATCCTTCCCCTACACAACCTGGCAAGGAATGGTGGTAGATTTTCCTCTTGACAGATGAGCATAAGAAACACCCTTTGTTTCTGTTGTATCGAGGAGGCTCGTTCACAAATTCTCCTTGTGTTTTGGGAAATGCCTGTCAGAATTAACTTCTGCTAATTGTAGCAGCTCCAAATCACAGAAAACGAATGCATGTTTGCCATATATTGCTAAAACATTCCTCATTGCATAACAAAGATAAATCAGTGCAAAGAATACATAATGCATGTCTTTACCATATAGATGGTGACAAGCTTTCACTGAGACAATCTTGTCTTGGGTGAATTAGACATTTTTAATTGTACACCGCAGGCTTCAAATACTAACATGAATTTATTTGTAGGAAAGGCATGAGTCTTATACTTACAGAAGCCAGTTTACACACTTTGTTCTTTCTGTGTATTTTTTTGCAAAAGGTGTTGAACTGTAACTTAGCATCTACTTAGATGTGTCTTTCTCTAGTGGTACATATGTGTTTTCAAGTATTGTGAAACAGTTGGAGCTATGGATGTCAAGTCCATGCTGTATACGTTTCAGGGGGTTCTTCCTTGTCCCATGGATTGTGAATGCCTGTGGGGCTGGAGAGTCTTAGGTGTGGTCCTGCAAGGCATCTTCTGGTTTAATGTCATCTGAAAGAGGTCTAGCTCGTGTGCTCCGGCTCAGCTCCATGATGTGATCCGGTACAGAGACTGGGGGATTGCTTCTAAAGTAATTATTTGAGCTAAAACACTAATGTACCTGTGTGCGTAGAGTACATGCATGCAAACCTCAGAGTACTAAAGCCATTGCTTGTTGGAGGGGGCGTTTCTGAAAAAGAAACTTGTCATTTCTTCTTGTGTGGGAGAATGCCAATGACGACGTGCCCAGGTAGGAGTGAGTACAGTATCTATACACTGGTAGGGTGTTGGTGGAGCCTGCTGAGGGAACTGCTGTAACAGTTTCCTGTGGGTTACTCCAATGCTGCTGTGTTCCCGCAATGCCAGCCCTTCTCCTGCTCATCACCTGTGTCACCTCACCTTACTGCCGTGTGCAGCGGTGATGATGGAGGCAGTCCTCACTGCTTCCCTGAATACACCCCCACTGAGCCTGGGGTGTGAAACAGGTTCAGGTCTCTGTACAGCCTGTGTGTTTGGGAGGTGGATGTGTGGGAACTGTGGTTCTGGCTCCAATGCTTTAACAGTGTGAGGTCAGACACTTGCCCAAAATGACTTTCAGAAACTTTTGTTACAGGTGGTGACTAGGCCGTCGTGGTTCTGCTCAGAGTTCTTTGATTTAGTCTACCCGTACTTCTATCTCTTTGTAGTCCCAAATGAGGGCAGGGATGTGATTAAGTTTATCTGTTAGACTGCTGCTGCTTGCTATCTTGCTAGAAAAAAATGTCTGCTGTTAATGACTATGGAATTTGGGTGAGCTTGTCCTAAACGAAGCTCTGTGTGCAGAATTGGAATGCTTTTCCTCGCCTGCTTTGCTGACTCGTTTCTGGTTTTTTGGTGTGGTGACTTTGTTTTAGCAAGGGAGATGGGGTAAAAAGTATCTCCAAGGGTGATGAAGAAAGCTGGAACAGATTTCAAGTTTAGCATTGAGGGAGATGTTTTGTACAGTTCAGCACAGGGGAACTAGGTCTATAAAGTTCCCACCTCAAGCTTATTCCAAGAAGGAATATTGATACAGGGTTTAATATACTACTTAGAAGTATTTGCAGTGTGGGCATTTTCTGTCAAAATGCAGTCTTGAAACTCGGCAAATCTCTCACCTCACCTCTGTGATGCAGTCAATACTTCAGTTTTCAAATGGCTGATGCTTTATTAAGTGTATATATGTTCAGTATTATCCTTTGCCTTTTCCTGAAATCCTGAAGCCTGTGACATGCTGGGGCTTGGGTTTCTTTTCTGGATTTCACACTCTTTATTCTCATTAATGATATGAAATATTATCACATTTTTTAACACCTTATATTAACTGAAATAAGGCTTAAGTAATGGACTGGATAAAAAAGAGCTTGACTTGGTTCAAGACTTTGGCAAGTAATCTCCATTACCAGCTACCCAAAATGACTTCTTTACACTAGTGCCCATTTACAGCATGTTTTGTAACATGTCATTAAATGGAACAGTTTAAAGTGACTCTCCACCTCAGAGTATTGTACCATGGCACATCAAAACAGAGAGAGCTGTGATACAAATGCATATTCCATTTAAGTTTTCTTTACATGGGTCACTTGTAGACATCTTAATGTATCCCCATTTTTTGCCTCGGGGTGTTTGAAGAAGTTAAGAGGAAACTCATTTACCTTTTGGTTTTCAAGTTTGGGCTTGAAATTGCAGGCAACTGTGACTTGGATGTTTGGCTGACAGATCCCATAGCTGCTTGATATTCTCTGGTCTCTCCCTTTAGTTGCTGTGGAAATGTATTAGTGTAACAGAGAAGTCTGTTACCTGTAGCTGTTAATTCTTAACTATTCTGCAGGTATATTTTCAGGGATTTTTTTAGATGAATGTCTGAGGATTAATGGGGTTTTTTTGCAGCTGCCAGTATTTCTTAACTTCTCTTTGTTTGACATAGCTTCACAGGGACTTGCTTGGGTTTTTGAGGTAGAATAGATTCAGATTAGGGCTGGATTTGTTCTAATAAAATGTGCAGAAATGTAATTTGTGACAGCTTCTGCCTTAAAAATTTATCAGCCCCATTAACTGCTTATGCTGACTGACACAACCATCTTAAGCAGTTAGAGACAAGGGGGCTGCTGATGAGGTTCGAAGGACTTTGGGTTGCCCCATTTGTCATATCGTCATCTAACCCTTCTGCTGTCTTAAGGTGGTTTTGAGCATGGAACAAGCTGAGACACCTGAGAGTCCAGGCTTTAAGTTAATCCACTGCTGCGGATCTGGGATCTGTCTTACCTTACAGCAGTGTACAACATTCCTGTCCATCTTTCAACAGCTTGGTATAGAAGGATATAAATTTTGATACTACTACTGAAATGTAAGAAATCCTCAAAGATCTTGTGGCCATTTTCCTTTTTATAGCCACTGCTTTTCTAAGGAGATGCTCCTGCCCTCTGGATGAATTCTGCTTTTTCTTCCTTCTCACTTCTCCTTTGCCTGCAACAAGAAGGAAAGAGGAATGTAAAAAGAATTTGAGACGGGAAATTGAGGGAAGATAAAAGAGTATATTTGTACTAATGGTAAGGCCATTCAGAGAAAAGAAAAGGTGGTTTACAAGTGCCAGTTGTCCTAAAGAAGTGGGTTCCTCTGGTCCCAGTCCCAATCTGTAGACTACAGAAGCTCGCCTCAGATAAGAACTTCCTTTTTAAGGCTGCCATTGCCACATCTGTGAGGATCCCCTCAGAAGTTTTGCATTGTAAGGTCTTTTTTCATTCTGAAATCTGCTGATGTGTGTAGGAAAAACTGCAGCAGCATCAATGAGCTTTGAATGAGACCCTTACAGCATCAGTCTCTAAAAATGTGACAAGAGGTACCAAGGGGCTGTCTAGTATGCTTTATTCTTTTACCCATGACTTTATATCATGAAAATGAATGTTTTTTCACTGGACAGCCAGAGGAGTGTGTTTCTGAGAGGTTGGATCTATAATTGCTTATGACTCTTATCTAAAAATATTTGCAAATGGGAATCATCTAAATCCTGAAGATATTTCCTGTGTACACTGCAGAAAATCAATGAGGAATTAAAGTAGCCTGCAAGGTTACCTATCATATTCTGCATCAAACTGTGTTGACGTTTGTGTCTGACACAAGAGGAACGGTCCCACAGAAACAGTATTTTGAGATAAGCCACCTGCATTACAAAGGCTTGATATTAACACAGACCATAACTTCAAATTTTCTCACAATTAGATGGCACAGTTCCTCATTCATCAGCGCTGTTCTTATGCAGTTGACAATAGCCAGGCATGTAATTAATTTACACTTAAATTTTAATTGTCACTCGCATTTTATTTGGTCCTCCTAATATCCAAGTCATGTCATTTTGCCATGCAAAAAATAAGCTTTGATGAGGATAAAAGACTGCAATTATGGGAGTGCATAACAATAGAAATGTGGTGCTGGTGGTCTCTCTGTACGGTCTGTTGAAGTTGGTGTCAAAAGTCCAATTAGATCAAGCTCATATTAGTTTTGGGTAATGTGTCTATGTGCTCACTGGCCAACAAGCCACACTCTTTCAAGTAGACTACAAGCCAAAGCGATTGGGAGTTTCCATTGATTATGTTTATTATCGGTTCTAACTCCAAAATAATTTTAAAAAACACATTATATACCAACATTTGCAAGCTGTGCTAAAAAGAACTAAACAACAGCAGTTATGATATCTACCTCTTGAATATCATTTGCTTTCCTTACTGAATTTTTGAGTTGTGCTTGTCGATGGCTTCTGTTTGTGATCAGATTCTGTTTAGTGAGTGATGGATGTATGCAACCAGGTGTAGAAGCACGTTCTGGGAGGCTAACTGGCATAAAGTCTGTCCTGAACACTTTGCTTTCACATGAAAATTATTTTTAATGTTGATATTATTTGGTAATAGCTTCTCTGAGATAACAGGCAACATATTAATAGTCTTCAGAGATATTCATATGAAAGGTGTAGCAAAAGGCACCTCAGAAACTCAGAATTTGTCCAAGTACCTCCATTTAAAAAAAAATACTTTTAAAAATTGCTGTAGAGCTTTTCTATGTGAGCGTCTCCACCAGGATGGGAGTCCTGTACAGGGATGTTTCATATGCACAAGAAGTCGGTATTAAAGTGAGTCTCTCCTGTATGGGAGAGACTTGTTGTCATGGTAGATATTAGAAAACTGTCAGAATTTTAAGGGGAGCTGTCTATTCTGTCTGAAATGCTTAAACAGTTTGCTTTTCAGTGAAGGAAATAGGATTTGTGGTGTTTTTCTGAAACAAGCAAGCTGGATTCCTAGAATTCCACCCCCCCAGGTCCATTGTAGGTGATAAAGGAAATGGAAACAGATGTGGGTGTGGATTTTTATTTTTCCTTGTTTTATGAATGATTCAGCTCAAGGTAATGACCTCAGTTTGTGCCAGGTACAGGGTTCACGCATTTTTTTCCAATGGTATATCAGCTTTATATTATTTTATATATGGGGGGAAAAACCCAAACACAGAAAACCTCAGACTTTCCCTCTTGTACTGCAGTTCCCTTTGTTTTCCCATTCTCTGCTGTGGATCGTGGGAATACCAGTCAGTAATTTTCAAATTACTCTTGTATCACTTTCTGTTCATCTATGCTGCTGTGTTTGTTCAATCCTTCGGTGGCCTTTGCATGCTCTTAAAATACTTCCTTTTCCATACAATTTTCTACATTTCTTTTCCTCTTATCTAGCCCAAAGCATCCATCCCACTGCACCCCTTCTCTCTGCTTGACTGTGCCTTGCTATTGTAACAGTAGTGGTCTGTATCTGACATTTTCAGATTACAGTTTATCCTTCCTTTTAAAGATAGCTGCTTGGCAGACACTACAAAGAGCTCACCAGGTGTTCTAGGTTCGCTGTGGAAAATGGTTTCACACGGTTGTTGTAGATTCCCATGATCTTGAAACAGTTGAGTGAATGAATAGGAAACTGAATCTTTCATGGCTGACGTAGCGTTCATAGCTCCTATTGCTGCCCTGTCTCGTGATACCTCGTAACTTGAGACAGCTTACCACATTGAGTTTGGGGCGATTTATTGTTTTAGACACACCATCCTGCTTCCTCCTTCAGGGTTTTCGAGCAGAAATGGCCTCAGCCCGTGTTTCTGACTCACGGTGGGAATGGCTTCAGTGCACCACTGCCACACTAAGACTGTGCGAGCATTCCCGGTCTAACAGCCAGATAATGGAGCCTTCTGTAAACTATCCCATCAGGTCTGGTTTATGTGCAAATCACAAGCTTTACTTTTGCAAATGGTTCCAATTTTTGTGCGAGTGATCAAAGGATTGCAGCACAACAGGATCACTTACTCCAGAGATGTGTCTGGATCAAAGGTTAACATTTTTTGCATGGAATATTCATTTCTAGCATTGGTTGAACCCTGTACAGCTTTGCTGGAAGCAATGGTCAGGAATACGTTATCCTTTAAGAAATGAAAGTAATGCCAAGGAGAGAATTACTGTGCATGACTTAGCAAGGCCAAGAAGAAATGGTGGTGAAATTAAATCAAACAAAGGAAGCTGGTGCAAAGAGATAATGGAGCAAAGGTGGTGTGAGACATGTGGAAATGTGATTTTGATAATGGAAAGAAGGAACGGTGTCTCTATCCAAGACACACAGGCCATGATGCCAGAACTCTTCACAACCCAGTCTGACAGTGCATTGGTCACCCAGGTTTTAACGAGGCTGCATTCATGTTTCACTGTGTCTGGGATCTGCCCCTTCATAAATCCCTGCTGCTTGAGCTCCCTCAAGATGCTTGAGCCTTGGGTGGACAGGGGAGGCCACCTCCACCAGGTAGCTGGAGACATTGACACCACCCATGAGGCTGTGGCAGCACCCCTGGAAAAGCCAAACCTGATGCCTTTTGCTTAGCACTATTCCCTTGCACCCTTGGGGTGGGGGGGGGAGCTCTGTCGTCAGAGGAAGACTTTTTGGCCTTGCTTGGTGGATGTGCAAATCCTTGCCTGAGACATGACTTGGTGGGTTTTCTGAGGGGTTTATGGTCCCGCCTTTACACCTCGAGTAGCTTGGCTGCGTAAATGGGCTGAAAGCTGAGATTAAAATACAGTTTGTGGCAGTTTAGTGAACTGAACTACACCGCTTATTATTTTTTGCCTGCTTTGAGTGTTTAGCCCTGGAGAGCATATTGCTACACCGTACCGAGTTATTAGCTTACAGTGCACTGGTTTCTAGCTTGCCTTCACAGGGCCTTTTTGACATTCAAAGGTGTCCTTATGTGTTACAGAAAAAGCAGTCTCTGCTGCTTTTCTCAAACATGTCCTGATGTTGTGCTGGGCAATCATTAGCTTAAACTTCATTTGCAAATAAATAAAAAAAGCCAGCTTCTCATTAATAAGAAATTGGTACTTGTGCAAGTCTGTTCTTTTAAACCCTCATAACTCAACCAAATAAAAACAGATTTTCACTGGACTACCAAAAGGCACATGTCCAACCTAGAAAGTGCATTTAATAACTTCCCCCCTTCTGCTGCTATTTTTCTTTTTTTTACATTGACATTAATCTCCTGTGCACATTTGGAATTTGGAAAGGAGTAATTTTCTAACTGCAGTGCTTCCAATTTTCAATATTCTGTTTCCTTTCAGTTTTTCCAAGCAATTCAAAGATTAGTAACACTGTAAAACATCTAAAAGCATGCTGGAAGTTTCCTGCTGCTTCAAGTGTTGTGTTATGTTATCTTTGGAATAATTTTAAGGTCCCACTGGTGTAGTATAACAAGTTATTATGTCATGGAGCTTATTAGTATGCCTATGGGAAACATTAATTCACACTGACATCATACTACATTTTTCAATAAATCAGGGGCTTTTTTGTTTAAGAAATTGTGATATTTCTTTTCCCCTCCTCAAAAACTGATCAGATTATTTTTCATACACGTTGGGATGTGAACTGAGTGGCTTTGAGGACGTGCGTCATTATCTCAGCAATGGCCTCTGCATTGTTGCAGGGAATAGAAAGAGCCAAGGTTTGGGTGGTTTGAAAGATCTTTATTTTTCTAGTGTATAGATGTTATTATAAAAGACTTTTTACTCTGTGATTAGCACAGCAGGCTTAAATTGCCTGGGCTCTGGTCATTATTTCTGTAATCCCAAAAGTTTACGATATTATTCAGGATCTAAAAAATGACAAAGTAGACTTAAATTTGGTAAGGATTTAATGTGTGATGCATTCCTTTTAGAGCTGAAAAGTCTGTTTTTGTTGACACAGAGAACTGAAAAATGACCACAGACCACAAAGGTCCCGAAGTGTTGCCAGGGAAAATGTATAAAAAGGGACCTGCCCTTACTGTGCTGCCTGTATGATTTTATTCACATTTCCTAGCTATCCTGTTACCTAACCAAAGAGCAAACTGTTTAAGCTGTTGATTTGTCTATGGAAAGTGAATTAAACCGTGAATCGAATTTAACTTCCATAGGATGGCTAAATTATTATTATTCCATTAAGGTATCTGGCATTTTACAAGCATTAACTAACTACCCAGATACATAACTGTAAACTCAGTTTGTAGTTGGAAGGCTGAGTGATGGGCCCTTTCTCACATGTACCACACAAGCCCCTGGGATTGCAGGAATAATAATGAACCACAGTTAATTCCTGCTTGGGTCCAGTTTGCCTGTATGAATGCATGCAGCTTTTCTGTGTGAATGAATCACAGGGGGCTTGCTGAAAATTTAGGCCTCCATGCCAGTGGTATTTTAGGTTGAATAAGTTCACTATAGAGCAGTGTTTTGTATGTGGGATATGTTTCTTGGTAAGTGCCGCTTGGCCACAATCAAATCATGAAAGCTCTCAGTGTTTCTAAATAGAAGGCCACTTATGACAAGTGTGAGCATATTCCATGAATAATGTTGATCCATGCTCAAAAAAGCACTTGATGGGGAAGATTTTTGGCATATCAATCTCTTGCTGTGGAAGGGATGGGGTCGTTCCCTCAGACCCAGCAGTGCACTGGTGGGGTTACAAGGCCTCGCTTTTGGAGGGTGCTCATGGACCAGGTGGATGGATGTGTGGCTGGTGTGAGATGTTTGCTTGCTGTCAACAGGATAGAACCACTTAGAAGTTTAGCTAATGCTGTGGGAAATTAAATTAAGGTAATGATGTTAGACAGGCATGATATATCTGTAATATTAACCTCAACTTTTCCTGAATCAAGTCACCTTAAAATAGTAAGATTAACCTCAGACTATTATGGCAAAATGAAATCTGAGTGGATATGGAAGGATGCTCACGTTTTCTAGCCCTCTGTGACACTTGAAGGGTGGAAACTTGGTGGAAGGCTGTGATCTTAGATTTTGGCAGCAGGTGAAACACTGCTGCCAAAAAATAAAAATAATTTAAGTCTCAAGATAGCACTGTTAGATGCATTGAGGTGTTTTCTTTCTCTTGGTGAGAGTCCGAGGATGGCTGTCATGTACCAATGTGTTCCTTGCCTAGGATGACCAGCTCTACTTCCAGTATAGTCTGCTAAAGCTTTGGCCTATTTTACCTGTTTAACCTTCTTACTTTTCGTGATATGTCTTGCTGGTCACCACCACAATCAGCAATATTTTCCACTAGCTTTCCCTATTACTGCCCAGGGACCCGAAGAGATTGTCCCCTCACATACTGGGATGCTTTCAGTCTGTTTTCTGGACTTGTAGTTCCTGGAAATGTTATGGAGATGGTCCTAGAGAGGCTAAGGCTTAAGCATACAGTCCTCTCTAATAACTCCCAACTACATTTATATAATTAAGCCATGATCCTTCCCATCCTTAGCTTTTGCCGCTGTCTTCCCTGATTATGTTTTATATTTAAATATATTTTAATGAGTTCTTATTAGCCCATGTGCCCAGTAAGCAGAAAGCCTTGATGTGTGTTGGGTGTGGTGGCAAATAATTGACAGTAGGGACTGAATGCATAGGAGGAAGAGGAGTCCTTGGAATAAATAATTGCTTTTTTGTGTTTTCATGCTAGTACAGCCAAATTACATTAATTCATTGATTACAATTATAATTTTTTTAGTAGTCAACTCCGGTTCATTTTTCTGTGACTCCTTCCCCTCCCAATAATAAGTGGTTATTTTTTCCTAATATGGTGCCTTTTGGTCATTGTGACAGGGATGTGACAGTGCTTGATAGTGAAGTTAAACAAGACTTAACAAATTCAATAATGAAAAAATGCAGACAGTTATAAAAGTGACAAGCATATTATCTTAGTATAGTTTGAGCCATCAGGAGCAGAAAGGCAGTGATTTATGTTTTGGGTTTAATTGCCAATCTTGCTCATAAACACAAGAAGTGTCAAAAGTCCTACCCCTTTCCTACCAGCCCCATGCTTGGTCACGGAGCATCAGACCAGCTGGAGAAGGAGGATGGTGCTCATCAGAAGTATAGAGTGGTAATCATCTATATAGCCCTGACTGTGGCAAGGATGTTGGGGAGGGAAGAGGTCTCCATGCACATGGTTTCCTACCCACAGCCTGCAGAAAGGCATTGAATGAAGGCAGCAGGAACTCCTGGGAGAAGCAGGGTACTATGAGAATGGGTGAAGCTTGCAAAGGAGCCCAGGAGAGACACCTTTTATTTTTGTAGTTTCACTTGATGCAGTTTCCCATAATCTCCTGTTTTCCATCGATGTATTGCTGTGTATGAAAGGATTACAGTCTCCCCTTGGAAAGTTCTTTATTTTCTTTGGGTAGGAGACTCCAAAATTTCACTTTTACTAATCATAAACATGTCCTCAGATGCTGTGGGAAACTGAACAGCCAAATACTGTATCAAGGACTAGAAGGAACAATCATAGATGTTAAACTATGAACATAAGTGCTTGTGACAAGTATGTGCTTGAGCAACAGCAGTGCAAGTCAGATGGCCACTACCAAAAGGCTGAAGGAAGATGCTGAATATACATATATATGACAGGAATACCAGTAAAAGTACAAAGAGGCTTAATTGTATTAAAAAAATATTAAAATACCTTTCTTTTACTAACCTATAAGACTTTTCATGCATTATATTTAGCATTTTAAACCAAAATTTGCCAGTGAGTTTAGAAGCAAGTTTTACCACAAGTCAGTGTCAAGATGTGATGTCCTTTACCTATGTTAGCTATATTGTGTACTTAAAAAATGAACTGTCTATATAACTTGTTTTTTAAAAAATTACAACATCCTGTGTGAAAACAAAATGCAGTTTTACCTTGCTTATCTCTTGCAGCTGACAATGCAGAGAGAGAAGTGATGTGAACAATACGCAGGAATACTATTTATTTCTAAAAAAGGTACAAATGGAATAACACATTCCTGATTTGTACCCATCATTTCTGACAAATAGTAGAAACCCAGGGAACCAACGTATTATAAATGGTCAATGTCAGGCCCTAAGTATGGCATGCTAAATCTGCACATACGGGTCATAATCTTAATTTTTTTATTTCTAGGGATGTGTCTGTATGTGGCAAAGTAGTAAAGATCAAACTCCATAAAATACATCATTTATATGCCACTTTCTGCTATAGAACAGCATGGACATCGTTAATGAGAAGCACTGCTAAAGGAATGTTTGTGTGAGTTTGTTTCCAGGCACGCTGTGGCAAAAGGGAAATGTCCCCTGGGAATTAAATAGTCATAAAAATGTTGGGGGTGGTAGGGAAGGTTAAGAAAAAAAAAAAGAAGAAACATGGTACTTAATTTTCCCCCTTCTACTAGTTCATCAGCCATTGCAACAGCTTGAGGTAAAGAATTTGCAAAACACACATGGAGAGCTTTTTGCTGCTTATTTTTTTTAATCTCTGAAGTCCAACGGTGATGATGAAGGTAGCTGTGACATTTGCAATTTTCCATGCACCAGCCCATTCCATTTTCTTCCCTGGTGCCACTTACATGGTACAGTAAGCCTCCAGCATTGACAATAATTATAGCCTGAATAAAATGAAGAGGGTAATACGAACAAAGCTCTGCTGTAATTGCCTTTTCATTATTTGCTAACAGTTAGTTATTCAGTCACAGGGAAAAAATTACACAGTAATTGGTTGACAATAGGAAGCTAAAGCTAAATTCCAGAACTATGATATTTCTGCGTGTTGGTCTTTTAGACCTTTTATTCATATTTTGATTAAACAGCTAGAGCATTAAAGTGAAATATAAATGTAGCCTTGGTTCAGATTCCATAACATTAGTTTCCACCCCACACAATTTTCGTTCAGTTTTGAATTTTAAGCTATCACATACGGCAGCCCTGTAAATATTGTAGCCTATTGACTTTGAAATAAAGATTTGCAACTCTCATTCACTTAGTTTAACAATAGCAATGAATCCCCTTTGCATTAATGCTTTAAAAAGTGTCCGGCGTGACTGCGTGCAGACAATTTGGTGGTGCAATTCTGCCTTATTTTAGATACTGAGCTGGAGAAATGCCAGTCTGTGTGCATGTTACATTATATTTGAGGTTTAAACTGCAAACAATCTTTAGCAACCGATGCAGCTTTGTAGGTGTGGGTCTAAAGAGCTGCGTGATAGACTCCTATGTGAGGGGTTATGCCAGAGCACCCCATCAAAGCCACGCATGGGATTTTCAACCCAGCAATGTGCAACTATTGCAGCTGGATTCATGGGAAAATTTGCTTCAGGTGTTTGTTTTCCTAGCCTTTATCTCTTTTTTTCTTTAATTTTTGAGTTTTAGGTGAACTCCTGGTTGCAGTGGAAATGTCTTCTTTGCTTTATGAATTTAAAAGGTGGTGGTAATCACTGCTGTTGCCCCAAACTGGCAAATGACTACTAAGCATGCACTGCTGAGGCCAGCTTACCTGCTTACAGCTCAGTGTCTGTTTTAATTCAGTGCTTATTTAATGCCACCATGTATTCATCCAGGAGTTACTTGTGATAATACTGAAAAAGATAGGTCGAATTCTGCATTTTTGTATGCAGCATGATGTGTGGGATGGCTTTGTGGAAACCACCCCAGGCAGTGCAAAATGTGCAAGGCTGTAACTTTGGTAAAAGTTTTCATTCCTAATTCTTTGCTGCTGCACTTGTGTTGGCATTTGCAATGGGATGCTCCCTGCGAATGTGTGGTTGATGGGTTTCTGATGGCCTTTTTTCCCTTGTTGCAAAGGCTTTAAAAGGGGAGCAGACCCTGGGGACTGGATTCATAACTGAAATCAGTATATTTATTTCATCAGACACTTTATTAGAATGATGTTTTCCTATCAAGTGTCACTATTGGCATTTTAGCAACCAAGTATTTTCAACTCTAGAATACAACATAACAATTTTGAGCTGGGGTCATATCAGCCATGAAGAAGCTGTTGTATGCTGCGTTCTCAGGTAACGTTGTGTACCTTTAAAATAAGCTCTTAACTCCAGCACAGCCATCACTGGAGGAAGAAAAAAAAATCCTGCAGAAGCCAAAACCAAACAGAATGTAAGTTAAAGCGTGGCTACAATGGAGTCTTTGAAGAGTTCAGTTCTTATCGAACTTGGCTGCCTGGGCATGCCCCACGGGGTGTGCTCTGCAGCTCGCTTCGCCAGCCGGCTGTGAGCGGGGCTGAAAACAAATGGCAAAAACTAGTTGCTGGGTGTTTCACGGCTATAATCGGAAAGGCCAAGCTGCACCTTGTTGTTCTGGGCCTGATCCGAACGTCAGTGAAACCAGTGGCAATCTTCCTGCTGGGTTCAGCAAACTCTGGATGGGGTCTTCCCATGTGAAGTGCCAAAGGAAGCACTGGCAATAAACAAATCTATCCCATCAGCCCTGTTCTGATGTATATTTTATACTCTGCCCTTACTTTTATTTTGAGTCCTAGATCTTTATTATAATCAGTCAAAGTCCTAGCTTTCAAGTTGTGAATGGGCATCATAATTATCTAATGCAACTACTCCAGAAATCAGATTAGTAATTAGCTGAACCAAACTGATTGGTGTGACTTCCTGAATGCATCTCTTTAATGTTGAACATTTGCTTTGTGCTTGAAGGATTTGTTTGTGTGTTTCTTGTGTGTGATGAGAGCTTTTCTGTAATTAGCTCCTGGGGGACAGCATATTCTAACAGTTAAAGAATAATTGCAGCTCTATGAAATGTGAAATGGCTTGGGCTGGCTTTTGTTGCAGCTTAATTGTATGCAACAAGTACAGGAGGCTTTTCATTTCACATCACGATAGTGAAGATGTAGCTTTCATAAATAAAGAAAGGAATTTTGTACAGTGGTAAATAGTCTCTAATATGTTAATTTTGCAGAAAAACCAAAACAAACAAAGCACACTTGAGAATTCTCAGTGTTATTGAAGTAGATCTTCATCATTGTTTCATTGGCTTGTAGTTTCTGTGTATGGCTTTTAATGAAAGGGAAAAGGAAGAGAAAAATATGTGGCAGTAAAAGACAAATGACTTGGTGGTCAGTGTGGAGCAGCTTGTTTTCCTTTGAAATAAAAATTTAAATTATTTTTTTTCTTTGGAAATTTCATGAGATTTTTTTGGACAGCGGTTCAGTTACAACAGCATTCCAGTGAAATTAGTTTGAACAAAACCCCTTATTATTCAATGTCTTTTCTCAAAATAGGGGGAGAAAGTGTTATTTATTTTCTCATGTTCATACATGGGCGTGTGTTTTCTTTGCCTCTAGGATATTGGTGTTCACTGTTCCAAATAATTGCAGCCGCCCCCTTACCTTGCTGTACGCTTGTGATCATCAGTGTCTCTGGTCTGATTGCTCTGTTTCTGCTGGAGAACCGGTTTGGGGGTGCCGCACACTCTACAGCGGGGGCCCTTGCATTGTGCCTAATATTTGTAGATCGAGTTGCTGGATGCTGCTTGTGGGAAGGTGTTTGGAGTGTGAGTTTTCCAGCTGGCACCCAGTTTAGCCCGAAGTCAGATACATACATCCTTGCCCTTCTGAGTATTCACATTTATGAGTACTGATTCAATATTAATTGATAATGTTCAATTTTCAGCACTGTTGTGTGACTGTAGGATGAGTTACTGCTAGATTAAATATAGCATTGATGCGTATTTTTCCTTTAATCAAAAGACAAAATTGTGTAAGTCTGAGTCTATGTTAATCATCAAAGCTCCTGAGCCATCCTTACCATAGGCAGCATTGTGACAGTGTATCTGTAATCACCATTCATTCCAGTGGCTAGTGGCATGTAGCATTTATTTATTTTTTCAGTATAGATGACAGTGATGCTGGAGTCTCATTGTCATCTAGATCTGATAACTGCAAGTCATTTTGATATGGTTCTGAGGTAATCTACAGTGTCAGGCTCTCAATGTCATCTTGTCACTACCACTTCTTTCCATAGCATCGCCATAGGCAATAGCTCTGCTGCTGCTTTTCCTTCAGGGGTTTCCCTGCAGAGGCTACAGATCCTATGAGAAGTCACCAGAGGAGCTGTGCGTGCCGATAATGGGAGGAGAGCAGAGCTGCATCTCCCATAGCCACCTGGCAATCTGCTCTGCCTGGGCTTGGTTGTGGCCGAGGTTCACCCTGATGCTCAGTGGGAGCCAGGTCTGTGAGATGCTGCTGGTTTCCCTCTGGCATCGTCTCAGGAATGTGATGTGCAAGTCCTCAGCTGCTGTACTGGTTCCTCTCAGCTGTGGGGAAAGGGAGGGTGCTCCCCTTGGGCACTGAAGCAATTCCAGTAAGAAACAAAGCACGTATTTGTCCAACCTTGTGTGTTTACACTTCTCCTCCCACCCCAACACAACGTGTCCTCAATATAGCTGTTGAATTGCTGTCAGTTTTGCTGTGAAAAGTCCTTTGATAGAGGAAGTGGGAGCAACGGGTGACTTAGTAATGAGAATTTAATTCTGCCTATGCTGAGGGCTCTTAGGAAACAGCAGTAAAAACCTCTCTGAACAGGTACGGCTGCCTTGTGTTCTGCTGCTTCACACACTTGGTGTTTCTCTGTGCGAGGGATGGCCAGAAGTGATTTGACAGTGCAGCCTGTGCATCTCCCTGGCGGCATGAGTAGGAACAGCTCAGGAGAAAGGTTGGGTTAATGAAGTTATTTTTCTTCAGCCAGTGATATTATAAAAATAATGTTCTTATTTTAGTCTTTTGTGGGGATTTTGCATCTGTTTGAATGAAAACATCAAAATTAAAATAATCATTAGTATTTTCTAAACAGAAGCCTAGTTTTCATGGAATGGAATTGTTCAACTTCTAAAAAAAAAAAAACCTTTTTAGATGTTCTGGGGATGTTGCTATGGAAGTACTTGAAAACAAACTATTTTGAATGTGTTTTCAAGCTTCAGACCGTGCTTAGGATGCTGTAAGGAAATTGAAAGAGGTGATTGTCTTAAAGCACTACTTGCTTCTCATCCTGAAGGGGAATGATATTCACTCTTCCTTACAGGACTGGCAGGAAAACCCTCCTGAGAGAAGTTAAATGGGTGATGTGTACTGGGCCTATGAAAATAATCTTTATCAAATACAAATTAATTTTCAGTGAACGGTCATCCTGGCTAGTAAAAAACATGTTTGTCTTGTCTTGCTCATGGAAAACTGACCGAAGGCTGTACTTGATTCTTTAAAAAATACAATTCTGCTTACAGATGACCCTGATAATGTGATAGGTGACTCTCCACAAAACAGTCTTGGGATAGAACAAAGTATAAACTGAAAGGGATTTCTTATTTCCCCATTAAGTGGTTTCATGACAAGGTTATTGACTTGCCAGCACTTAATTGCTTGTCATACCACTATTTTTTAGCTCTGAAAATGTGGTTTATTAGTTTCCCTGGAGGAGGCAGCCGTGGAGCCACAGTTCAGATTTGGTGGAACCCCACCAATTCCTGCTGAGCCCTTTGCCTCCAGTTAAGCTGTAAAATGCTTACCCACTTCTCAGCTGGGTTCATAAGAGACCACTTGGCAAGTGATGACTTTGATGTCAAATAGTTGAATAAATACCTGGGGAAGCTACTGTGATTTCCTGGATCCTTAATTCCTTATTCACATTCACAAAGTAGAGAATTAAGAGAAGTAGTGGAGGTTTTTTATTACTACAAGCACAAAGATGCAAGCTTGGATTTTTAACTAGAATGATCTGAAGCATTCGTATTTGGTAGGATAGCCCAATTTCTTAGCGAGTTGTGCTGGGTTGGAGGGACAGGATAACTCTTCAAGTACTCAGCAATGCCACCCGACAGTGATTACTTCTAGCAGATACATAACAAGATGATTATCCCAAACCTTAATTTCTTCAATTAATAAGGATGTGCTGAAGTAGTGTGCACTGGTCAGTCCATAAAACATATGCATTACTCCTCTTTTCATCTAGTTAGAAGCATTAAAAAATTGCATCATTACTATTCAAAAATATTCTCTGACATGAAAATAAATGTGCAATTTGGAGTGCATGCTTAAAGTACATTTGACGTCTCAAAGTCAAGATGTGACCATCATAGTTCAAACTTTTAGATAAACATCCACAGTTATTTCTGTTAACATAAATGTAGCATTAATGTCAGTATGACCGAGCATCTGAGAACATAATTTGCATAAGCTGTTTCTTAGTGTTTACCTGCAAGGAAAGGCTTTGTTTTGTAGCTGGGTTGGTAAGAGTGTTACTGAAGTCGCTCAGGTGGGTACCACTGGCTGAGAGCAGGCGTTTCGCTGCCTTCCCCTTGAAAGAATAGTTCTATTTGTCTTTACTTAATCTTTCTAAACAGAGGGTCTTAGCTAACTGCACTCAATCAGAAACTCACTATTGACTTCAATAGGTTTTGAGCTGGTTCTTTGTCGTTAATGTTCGTTACGTTTTGACATGAGTATATTTGCACTCGGAAGGTGGCAATCAAACCTGATTTTTTTTTTCCTTTCTGTTATGTAGTGCTTATTTTAGTTGCTCTTAATACATCCTAACAATTATTCCTTCCTGCACATGGAGCATCCATATTATTTATGTTTCTTTTTAGTACTTAAAAGTAATCTTTGTTTTCTCAGGTTTTTAGATGGGACACTTACCTTAATCCTCTTATGTTTGTATGCCTTGAAGTCATGGAGCTTTGTATGATTTAGGATTTCAAGAGCCTGACTTAGAATCTTAAGGTCAGCTTGACCTTCTTTTTTTTTTTTTTCACTACCACAATTGTGAGTAACTCTCATAACTTTTTCTGAGTCTCCAGCCCCATTTTGCTTCCTTTGTCTGCACACTTTTTCTTTCTCCCCTCTCTTCTTTCTGTCTTATTACTTGCCCGTGTTGCGAGGTTGTTCAGCAATTAAAAATATCCATCCAGTCTTAGCATCATCCTATTTTGAGTCTTTGGCCTCATTAAGGGCTAACATTTCACTGTGCTAAAGAAGTAGGACATAATATTCTCATTTTGTAATTCCTTTATGAATGGGTTATTATGGTTTCATTGGTTTATTGAGTTGCCTTTTGCAGGCATGAAATATTTTTTCATTTGATCTTTTCAGAAAGGAATTTTGTTCATCTGAGCTTAAGAAAGCAGAGGGCATCCATCACTTCCGAAGTAAACAAACTACAAAGTTATAATTTTTGTGTTTGATTCAAACAACTTATTAGCTATGAATTCACTCAATTTTTTACCTTTTTGGCTAATAACCAGGTCTTAGGTTTTTATAATATCAGAATATAGTCAGCTAAGACAAATTGATTCAGACAGTTGTCACAGAAGTATTTAGCTAAAATTACTTCAAAAGTTTTATGCTGCTTGACATTGCAGTACTGTCTTTGAAGTGTATACCCTGAAAAATATTTGTTATTAACAATTCCAGACAGGTGTTTCACTGAAGACATGTGAAGATGTGTAGAAGAGGAGATTAATATTTTGCAGTAGGTTTAGCCTCTGGAGGAAATATTTGTCTTACTTGTTTGGAATTCCACTTGTCACTTCACCAAAAGCTTTGTTCACAGTCAGGTTTTGCTCTGAACAAGTGAAATTAAACCGTATTTGGTCACAAGAACTAGTACAACATGTGCTTGGGTGTTTTTAAATAGCTGCTGTGAGATAATTGTAAGGCAATTTATCACACTTAAAGCAGGGTACCATAGAAAGCCCTAAAGTTGGTATTAAAAGCACTGCAAGAATCATAAGAAGCAATCTGCTTCAGTACTGCTGTGGTGGGGTGAGATCCATCCCACCAGCAAGAGGCCTAGGGCTCTGGAGAGGGACAGGGCACACAATGTGACATCCAGCCCTGGCTCTGAGGAGGGGTTGGCAGAGCCAGGGCATCCTTCTGCAGCTCTGGCTCCAGGCTGATGGTGATCCCCCTGTGTTACCACAGTGGTAAGGGATGGTGACTGCTGCTGTGGGCTCACTGTGCTGGGGAACAGAACAGCCTGCTTCAGAGCCCTGGAAGGCTCTGGGACTATGCTGGACAGGTGAGGGGCAGGAAAGGGACAGTCCTGGTGTCAGAATGCTGCAAATTTGCCTCTGGAGAGAGGAATAAGTCTGTGTATGGATTGCTGGAGGAGCTGCGGGACCATGCCATTGAGGTTTAAGCTGAGGACTAACCAGACTGAACTCCTGCTAGGCTTAGATAAGTGTTTAAGGATGCAGCTGAATCACAGTTGTTGTGCCTGTTACTCTTTCTGATTATGAGAAGGGGAATTGTTTAAGATACTGGAAGGGAAATGATGGAACACCACCTGTTTTGATTTGTGCACAAGCATAAGCTATACTCTGGTGAGGCGATGTCACACAATGTGCTGCATACTTTCAGTAGGTCAAATTAAAAGCTAATTGAGAATGAGTTCCTGGTTGTAAAGTTGTGATGGGTTTTAAATCCTTGCTTTTGGGTGAGGGGTATTCTGCAACCTGCTTAAAACACAAAATTTCTGTGCAGACCTGTGCTAGGTGTTTGGGAGCCCTGCCCACCAGTGCCACATTTATGGTGGTGGAAACCATGGAGCTTGCAAGATAGTGACTGAGACCAAGAGGAGCAAGGGGTTAGGTTTTTCTTCTGAGCACTGTGTGTAAAATTTGGGTGGGTTATTTCATCTCTGCCGTGTGGTGTGGGGAAGGGGTGCAGTGAGTGTCCTCTGCTCCCCACGGTGAGCAGTCCTCAGCCTCTCCTTATGCGACAGGCTTTGTGCCTGGAGTGAAGAGCCTGCCTCTGCGCAGGGACAAGGTGTGGCTGATGAGTCCGAGATAAACCCTCACACAAAAAAGGCACTGTGTCACTGAATGGGTTTCCAGTGTAGCTCTTTAATTTCATCTCTTGGAAGTGTTTCTCCTCTTTCATCCAACTGCCTTTATCTTAACTTCTGATCTGAGGAAAGCAGCAGCCTTTCAAATTGAACAAACCGTGTTTCAAATAGGCTCTTCTGCTTGTGACAAGATGTACCTCATTTTCTCTGCGAGCCCTCAGCAAGGTCACACCTTTTTAATTTATTTTCTCTAAGAAAAATCTAGTTGTGTGATAGAACAAGGCCAGATCTAGCTAGAGGTCATTTCTTGAACTAGTCATAAAGTAGAATAGGATTAGAACCATTTAATATGCTAGAACTTAGCAAGCATAGTTCTTTTAAAATGTAGGCTTCGTGTTTACAAAGTGACATAGATAGCTGCTCTAAGTTGTGGAGGATTCAGTTATAATAAAGACAAGATTTTAGACTTTTTTTCCCCTTTTTACTATGAGAGCAACCTTTTTCCCTTTTTATTTTTTTTGGTAACTGCTAGGTATAAAATTCTTAGTACCAGATGGTGCCATAACTCATGTGTTCTTACATTTCTGAAAGGAAATTATTCTCTGTGTTCTTCTAGAAATAATTTTTGCAGTAAAAATGTGGATATTTTACTAATATGCATTAATACAGGGTTAGTACACATTTAACAAACTTTGTTATTTGTTTAGCAACAGGAAAGAACTGATCTCCGTGCCATCTGTATGTTGTCACAGAAACTGAGGTAGGTCCTGAAGGACATTACTTTCCAGCCTCATCCTTAGGCACGCTGCTTATGGAATATTTACCAGTAAGTTAGTGGGGTTTTTGTAACCAAAATGTCACGGCCATATTTTTTTGTTGTTAGATATCTTGTGCTTCCAAGAGAGCTTGTTTCCCATAAACCTGGCTGTTGTCATCCATATTTTCTGACACCAGCTCTCAATGGGCTACTCCACCTTTTCACATGCTGGCATTGTTTCAACAAGTGGCATGAGAGAGATACTTTACTAGCACAGATGCTGGAGACCTTTTCAGCAGTGATAGGCAGAGCCCAGGTCTTGCCCAGGTCTGGGTATGGAAATGTCACAGGGCTGTTGGGGGCTGTCCAGGTGCCTTTGCTGCTCAGGTTTTCTTCTCGTCAAGCCCATTATGTCACAGGCCTATCCAAACTTCTTCGTTTTACTATCATGAATGCAACAGACCATAACATCTCCTTCGAAGGGCTTCCAATCCATTTGACTGACATGTATGCTCACTATACATCTATGGCCTGAAAGTGTTGATGGAAAACATTGAAAACGGCTATGTGTGCAAGTGAAGTAGCTAGTTCTCTTAAAGGTGTTTTAAGGAACATAGTGTTATAATTGTGATGATATAATTGATAAGGTCACAATTACACCATGACCTTCTGCAGCTCAACCATTCATTCCATATATATGTTGAAGTCTACATGCAGCACGCTTCAATGCTGTGCAAACGGGTGACCAGAGTGCTCGGAAGCTGAGGTAGGGATCAAAGACATTCTTGAGCTCTGACAATAATCTGTTGTTGTGTCACAATGACTAACTTCTGTATTACTGCAGTGTGCAGCTCTGCCTTACTAAATTCCTCTTATAAGGGTAAAATAATAGTGCTGATTGACATTGCCATATGTGGCAAGGATTATTTATTAATAGCTACTAATATTTTTTGACCACTCAATAGGTATAATTATTTTCAGTTGAACATAACTCCTGTTTTGATTTGTATGACTAAATTTACTCTTACATGGAGGCTGTTGGGAATAATTAATGTAGTCCCACAGTGATTTATCAGCATTCAGAAATACTTTGTGGCAAACAGAGGCCTTTTCTAATAAATGTTATATTTTAAAAAAGCATACAGAGTTTTAGAATATTGGAACATTACCAAGAGATTTTTAAAATAAGAAGCCCTCAAACATCAGAAGAATACAGGAAAGGAATTGGAATGTTGCTCTTCTTCCTGTTCAAAACTGAAGTGACGTAGGGAATATCTTCATGTTTTCCTGTGAATATAGTTCTATGCTTATCTGAGCATTATCAAGGACAAGGGGGGTGGTGTTTGAGGGTTAACTTCTCCATGTGTGAGAAACCAGTCTTAAACTGCAGATGTAGTCAGAATGTCAATGAAGCAAAAACAGTCTCATCTTTCTCTGTGAGATGAGGTTTTATATCTTGAGTCCAATTTGATAAGATTACTATTCAAATCTGTGGTCACCTTTCTTCTGGCTAGCCTAAGGAGCTTGCTCCACGGGGCAAAGTGAGGTGACTCTGCAGGAATGTAGGTGTGACTTGGCTCACTGGAGCAGCCAGCTGCTCTGAATGAGGAGCTTCACCTCGGAGGCTCTGTAAGTGGAATTATACCTGCACATAAGTCTTTGCACAATCCAAATCTTGGTCTGGCATCACAGGGAGGAAATAATTATGAGATTCTATCGTTCTGTTTCAGAGTTTCAATTAAAAGTATAATAGCACTTTTTACAAACATCTATAAGTATAAATGATTGTTTAAAATTCTGTTTCCAGTGTTTTAAGACACTGTCTCTGTATCTTTGCACTTCTGTTTTGAACAACAACGTTTTGCAGTTGCTGTCTTCACTTGTCACATGTTTGTAACTCTGCAAGTCCTACATCAGTAGGTCTTTCTGGTAATCTGGAAGTGGCCTACCACGGGCATTGTTATAGCAAGATGATATATGGTCCTCGCTTATTATTTTCTTGCACTGAGACAAGACCATTGGTTGTCTTAAAACCACACACACTTCTTAAGAGTGTTAAAGTCAAATCCTGACTACTATTAGATTGACTTACGCCAAAATTATGCCAAATTCTTATGCTCATGCTCAGGTTTGGCTGACTTTGATCAGACTCGGATACTTTCAATGACAAGCACAAAGGAAAACTGGCTTCGGTACAGTCATGAATTGATTGGTTACTGGGTTTGGCCTATCATTTGGGGAATTAAGATCTGGGGAGGGAGCAGGAAAGTGAAACGGAGTTAGACTTCAGAATATGAAAATAAAATAAATGGACTCTTTTTAATAGTAATGACTTGTGATCTTCCATTCTGTAAACTACTGTACGGAGGAAAAGTGAACATTCTTCCTTCGCGCAGAACAATCCTTTTTGTAACACAGACAGTGTTATAGTGCTTGTAGAGCATCTTGAAAATATAGTCCAATTTAAACTACCTGTACTGTAAGAGATAGTGTACATGCTGCTTCCTTTGTCCTTATTTTTTTAAAAAAAAAAGCAAAATGAAAAGCAGTTATAGAATGGGGGGGTGGGGGGAGGGCAAGGAGGGAAGGGAGGAAATTTTATAATTTTATTAGTTCATTGAAATAGTTTCTCAGTATCCTATACAGGTGGTAAAGCTATCACACATTTCTCCTGGTTAATAAAGCCGGAGGCATATTTACGATAGAAATAATACTCATGCAGAGTAAAGTGGTATTAGGAATTCCTAATGACCTCTTTAAAGCACAAATGTCTTACTTGGAAACATCTTGAATTTTTAGTTCTTTTTAGTTGGAAACTCTTCTTTCTCAAAACAGTGCTATTTCAACTGCAAGAGACAGAATGATTTGTAAAAGCTGTTCTATATTATTTGGGTAGACTATGAAAAAAACATGAAAGCCTGAATGAGATCAAAAGTTTATTTATATCACTGGCTTATTTCTGTGGAAAAATCCTTTGAAAGATCTCTGTCAACAAAAAAAATCACTGTAGCCAAACTTATCCAGATTTAAAATTACTTTAGATATTATAGTTAAACTACCTGCTGAAGTATTTCAGAATTTATTCCTTTTTCCTGGTAAATCAGTGTTTTGATATTGTATAATGGGTGCTTGAGTGTTTGTTAATCAGAGAGTTTGTTAATCTTCCAAAACAAACATCAATATTTTCCAACTTACCCTGGACAAGAAAGTTCCAGAAACTAATAACTGTATCCTATGTGCAGGAATAAACAACGTTTCAGTACTGGTATAGGTGTTAGTAAAATAGGAATCGTATGTGAAATATATATGATTGTGTTTATCTTGCCTAGTACTATTTACCTTAAAATGGAGCAGCTGAGCAATGATACAAGGCTTCCTCTGCAGACAAGCAAGAGGAAGACCTACCTCCACAGGGGAAATATCTCAATCCACATGCTGAAGACACAGCATGGTTTGATTTTACAGGTGCTGGTCTTTATTGACTAGGCTGTCCCAGGGACCAGTAAGGCTAGATACTTAGCTTACAGAGGAATGACAGAATTGCAGAATCATAGGTGAGATGATTCCTATTTGTAATTAATGATGTAATAATAACATAATTAGATTAATTCATCAATTGCTATTTGCTTGCCTGTGGAAAGCACAAATGAAATTCAGGGAGACTGCTAATAGTATAGAAAAGAGGCAAAAAATGGCGGAAATGTGGGCACAGGTATGGAAACTTTGCAATTATATCAATACAAGTAGGCTTTTGAAAGGGGAGAAAAGCCTGAACTCTGAGATAAGCTGTTGTGTGCTCAGACGGGTGTCCAACTCTGAAATTGCCAGATGTGCAATGAGAGATATTTTGAAATGTATAGAAAAATTGCTGCAGGATCTCCTTGTATCAGCCAAAGGCAACGTCTTAGACCAATACAAAATGGCACTGTGCAAATCTTACCCACGAACATCTGAGGGTTTCTGCTGGAAGCTGGATACTGAGCTCTGAGGCACTTGCGTCATGCACAGAGTAGGCTGAGGAATATTTGCTGCTGCCTTCCAAGCCCTGTGGAAGTTTGTATGTAGGTCAATGGGTGAGCCTGAAGAAATCTGTTCTGTTAAATATTGATCACCGTAATTTAGACTTCATGGGTCTTTTCTTAGTAAGAAAGGTCAAGGCAGTATTAGGATATGAAGCCACATAGTGCCTAGACTCCTAAAACATGCTAATTGCAGGAATCAAAACTGGACTGAATGATTAAACTTTTCAGGGCTAGCTGATGTGGTTACCTTGAGAGTCTGGGTACCCTTCACTAATATTGCCGGGGGCACAGCTTTGAGATAGGATCCAAAGCAGACCTTCATTTCTAATCAATACAAGACTAGGAGCAAGGTCGGTATCATCTTTTGTGCACTCGTGATGTTCATACACTGTGGATGGACTCGTCCTTGTTGCAGTAACAAACTTTCCAAATACCCAAGACAATGAATCATTGTGTTTCCTTGTTGCAGCCTGTGTCACAACCTACCACAATACATTTCTGTATGCCCCTGCTCCTCCCAAGTGAAATAATGGAAGCTACATGGGATTCCCAGGGCAACTGTTGCAGTTCACCCTGATGCTTTTAACTGACCAAAGGAAGAGTTACTGTGAGAGCTTCAGCAGTTACTGTTTTTGTGAGGGTGGGGATTGGAAAATGTAGAAATACTTTATGGTATTTCATCAATGTTTTATATAGTAACATATTTCACAAGAAAGTTTTATTTACTTAGGCAATTAAGAAGCAAACCTTCCTGTTCTGTATTTGGCGTTCTGTCCTAGAATCAAATGCCTATGGCAAGTTATGGTCTGCTTTAAAATACAAAATGCAAATTGAAGAGAGCTCAGTGCACACCTGCTCATCTCCCATCAGATAGGCAAGTGGTATGCAAAATGTAATCTGCAAGCAGCTGTAGTGAAGAAAAAACCAAATCAGGACACTCTGAGCTAAAACAAATCCAGGAGAGGCACAAAGGCCCATGTCTTTCATCCTTTTTCACATAGATGACACCTTAGTACAGTGATGGCAAAAATAAGCATAGTAAGGCTGAGTCTCAAAGTCTGGGTATGGAAGTGTTGGGGAGGAAGAGGGTTCATAACTTTCAGCATCCTGCTCTGCTTGCTGCTGCTTGTGATGTGATGACTTTTTTTTTTTGTAAGCTCAGACAGTGAGAAGGGGCGATACTGTTTGATAATAATATCATATAGAAAGACTCGAGCTCCTTGATGGCTTCTTATTTGACTTGCAGACATTGTGATTATTGCATTTTGGCTGTGGTCCAGCCTTTCCATGCAGACTTTGGCAGCAATGAAATCAAAGCTCCAAACTGTCCATTTGCTATTAATGGAGAGACTCCGCTTCTCGGTAACTTTCTGTGGTATGTTTACCCCCTTTCATGCCAGTAAATGCCGTGGTCTAGTTATACCAGTGGTGAATACTAAGCTCCAGCTGCCATTTATTTAGTGAGTGCTAAAAAAGTTTGTGTTCATCATTAATTCCAGGTAATTATTGCTATTAGCTCATTTCGTGTGTTCTGTGGGTAGTTGTTATGCTAAGCAACAGGCTAGCACATCCATTCATACAAACTTGCCTACCTTATAAAATTAAAAGGTTTTATCCTCCCAGTGTTACCTTTAGTTTATTATTTTACACAACTTAGAAGCTTTTTATGCAACCATTTGGACTGCTCATTTACTTAATGAATTATAGGCAGATGCCAAATCTGCTTCGCTCATAAGTATTTTGGAGCTCTGTCACTGGTTATTTGAAATGGCAAAGTGTAGAAACTTTTCTGCCAGGTGCTCACTTTTAGGTACACTCTCAGAAGAAAGAGCCATGCGTGTGGGAACTTTTTTAAAGTCACATTTATACTCCTGAAAATTTTGCCTTATAGAAGTTATTCCCAAGAAATATTTTGCTGCACCAGTGCTGCGTGGGAAAACTGACTCTGACTGCTTTCCTGTTGTTCTTTTCTCCAAGCGGTTGAAAGGTTTTGCAATGATAATTTTGCTTACGGTGTCCTTTGTTCCATCCAGTGAAACACAACAGTCTGGGAGGGATCAGCACGTCAGGTTGCACGGCAGCACAAGTTATTGCAGCTCTAGCTGGATTTTGCCAGGTGTGAAAATGAAAGGCGTTGTGTTCCTCCAGGCATTCTGTATTTTACATTGATCATTAATCTGTACAAATGTTAGTAAAGAGAATGAAATGACTTTGGCAGCGCTCGGTAAGAGTCAGAGCACCACCTCCTAATGTTTCTTGTACCACTGTGATGATCTGTTCTGGAATATCAGCCTGGGAGTCCTGTTCCACTGTGTGCTCGTGTGACAGCGCGTCACAAGGTAGAGCAGCAGTGGAAGGCTTAGCACTCTTGCTTGGTTTGCTGTGAAGAACAATGCTCATTTGGCCCTTTATAAGCACCCCATCTGAACGTCGTTGTTCTGTGGCAGCGCAGTGCTGTGGATTGTGGCCATGCCCCTGCCACCACAGGGCAAATTCAAATATTGGTCAACATGGCTTGTTCCCAGGAAGCTCCAAACTTGCCTCTTCCTTGCTCCGTCATCCAGAATCTGTGAAAGTCTTTCCAAAGCTAAAGGCTTTCCAGTCCTGTACACGGGCTTGTGTTATGCACTTGGGCTGCTGCAAATGAGAAGTGAACTTTTTATTCCAGGGTGTTACAAGCAAAACGTAATAATCTCAAGCTGTAGGCATGTTACATCCTGTGAAACTCTTGGTTGCTCACAGAATCGCAGAAGAAACACAAGTTGCAAGTGTCTCTACTCAGGCTCTCTGTCCTGTTTCTCCTGAGCTAGGGCAGGAGGGCTCATGTTGATGTTTACTCTGAAGTCCAACAACCAGTTGTGACTCAGGCTCATCCTGTCTTGGGAACTGCTGACTAAGTTTCTGGAAGTGAGGAAATTAAGGATGTGTTTGTTTGTTGTTTTTGAATAAACAATAAGGGGAGAGCGTACTGGAGAGAAAATATTTTTAAAATAGCATAAATTCTAGGCCTTAAAAGATACATTTTTTTTTTAATGGTCTTCCCTTGCCTTCTCCATTGAACTCTGTGACAGATGGATCAAATGAGCAACATAATATTTAGTCATCTTTCTTTAGTAGCATGAGTCCTGGAGAATTCAAATGGAGCAGTCTTCTAAATGCATTGACGCGTATATCTTTGACTTAAACAACATAACTAATGTGCAAAGAGTGGCACCTTAATGCAAAAATAACCCCGATGTGGTTTATATATTTGGCTATTTACTCTAAATTATGATTAATTTCCATTTTAAATAAAACACCGAAGTGCATAGCAATTCCTGGCAAGATGAGAAAGGCAAATAAAAAGAATTTATTAGCAGGAGTGGTTGTTGTTTTGTACATAAAGTTTATCAAAGGAGATCGAATGGAACTGTGCAGTATTCATATTTTCAGCTGTAAGCTGTCATTATGTGGTGTAAACTAATCTAGATCTCTCCATCTGGCAGTTGTGAGGTGAAGGAGACAAGTAGTCAAGAACATTATCAATCAGTCGGAGCCCAGTTAAGTACTTCACTGTAATTAAACTTGAACAGCATTAAAAATTACATACGATAATTGAAGGCGAGGTGATTTCCAGTAGTACCTCTAGCCTGTTTGGTGAGTATGTTGTTCTGTGAATATATAAATATTGCTTTTAGGCTTAATGCCCACATAGGAGTTGATACGCAGAGGAGGTCATTGGGTCTCTCTGGTGTAAATCTGCACAGTTGCCATGAATTCAGTGGTGATACACTAGTGCAGGGTGACTCGGGACCTTGCCAAGTCCATAAATATGAATGTCACTCTGTATGTAACACCAGCTGTGTAAATCTGAACCATTAACATCATTACTCTGTATTTATCACTGCCAGACTGAAAAAGCTGTGAAGAAGCAGCTATGGTTGAAAGCAGTTAATTAGCTTAAAGGCAAGATTGTGGCTTATCTTAATGCAGCTACGTAGGCAGATGCAGACTGCAACACACCTTTTCCTCTCCGTTCTGGTTGTCCTCAGTTGTCCCCATGTTTATTCCAACATGCAAAAATGTTTGCAGCTCAGGCTTATGATAAAAGATGTAAGGCTAATTCTTTTAAAATTAATTATTGCCTAAAATGCATAAGGCGGGGGAGAGCTCAGGTCCTTGAGCATCATTATGTTGTTTTTTTCCAGACCAGTCATTGAAAGGAATTTTTCTTGTGTATGTGGGGTGCAGCCTGGGACACGTGGATTTGTGAGGAGTTATGGGGCTATATTCTGTGTCTCAAAAGCACCTCAGAGAGATCTGGAGAGGAAACAGGGTATTATCTACTTAAGCAAGGAAAGCTGAGGAGGCCCTGTTTTGTTCTCTCGGAGGTGGTGTGGCACTGAAGCCCCTCTGCAGCAGCTGAGGAAATCCATGCTGGTGGCTGGAGCACCCACGTAGCTAGCTAATTTTAGTTTCGCATATAATCATTCAGCAAAGTGACAAACCCCTGGTTTTAGGTTGCTGTATTTCACTGGAATAGTTTTAGACATGTGGGCTAAAGGGCATCCATAAATGACTATAGTGTTTTATGTATGTATCTCTTGTGTGGAATGAGTCTTTGAGCTGTATGTGGAGGTTATGATTCCAGGCGTCATAAATGGTCGCTTTGATATTATCTTGTGTCTGGAAACCTGAGTTTCAGCACTAAGCCATCACGTTTTGTATTTAAAGAAAATAAAGAATAACAATTCTACACCGGAGTTGGGTTCAAAATGGCATCACTGAATGAGTGTTAAGGTTGTATCTTTGCCTGTCATACGAGATGTAACACTTGTCAAATAACACAGATGACCCTTAAGTGTCTTCCAGGTCTAGAGGGCAGGTTAAAGTACTGAATAACTCTTCAGAAAAAATATTTTCTACTTATTGTTTTCTTACTGAAACAATCGACCTGCTACTGGAACAGCCTACAGACAGAACAAAAGCCAACCCCAGGAAAAGATGCTACTTCTGTTCTGTTTGTTAAAAACAAATCCAAGACACATGCTTTTGTCTTGGCAGGTTTATTTCAAGAGCAATACCATGCTGTCACCATGCTTGCTACCCATTAAAAAAAAGGCAAATTAAATGACAGACAAAAGAGAAATGTTAATTAGAAAGTTCTATTTATATAGATCACGTTTAACTTGTAGGTTTCTTAAATATTTTCAGGCTAGCAGACCCTGATCCTGCAGTGTGATGGTGTCTGAGTCACAAAATGAACAACAATCTGTTTACAGATGAGCACAGGCTTAATCATAGGCAGACAGAGATTGTACTGTTTTAATATTTTTGAGGAAAACAATTTAGATTAATTTATTTACTTGTTTTCCTATGGCAAATATAAGCTTTGCAGTACAACAAGGATCTTTCCCCCTTGGTCATGAGTAAATATTGTTCTTTTACAATATGCATCTTCACTTGTGGGAGTGGGGTCACGGAGGAGAAGAGAGGATGCTCAGCTGCGATGCAACAATCTGAACGTTCAGCAAAAACTATTAATGCAGAGAATAATAATATTTAGCCCTAGGTATTCGTAAATTATACACAAGCAATTTACATCTAATTTATGATTCTTAGTCTCATGTTATTGCGAAAATTACAGTTGTGATTGAAGAAACCTGCAGTTGCGTTGGTGGGAGAGGGATGGATGTATGTATGTCTCCAGTTGAACTGCATTGCCACGCAGCTTCTTCCCCCTTCTCATAGCAGTTAAGATGAATGTTTGCCCCACCAGTGTTCCTCCTATATGAGCACACGGAAGTCCTCTCCCTGGAACTTTCTTCTTTCCATAATTTCGCAGCATTCTTTCCCTGTGGGACGTTACTTGTTGAATCCATCCATGCTGCTCCTTCATCAGGAGATGGCTTTTGAATTGCTGATGTGATCCATTATCCATGCTGCTGGTAGACTGCACCGCCCCTCTCTTGTGTCATGTCCCACCCCCCATCCCAAATGATCATGGAAGGGAAAAGATGGGAGCTGCACCCTAATATGGGTATTTTTCAGAAGGTGGTTGTACAGTGAGTGCGCGAGGCTCAATGTCACAAGGCCAGGAGCAGGCAGGTGATAGTGGGCTGGGCAGGAGCATGGGGTGGCTGCCTGCATGTGCCAGCTTTTGGCTTCACTGCTCAGCTCCCTGCTTTTGGATTTCAATCTTCTGCCCCTTCGTACTGAAGCACTGCTGACCTTTACTGTAGTTGAGCATGGGATGGGAATGCTTGTAGAGCCAGCTGCAGGCGGTGACAGGTCTCGAGGCAGCTTGTGTTCCTCTGGCAGGCGTTTTTCTTTCTCGACACCTTTTTAATTTCTGTAGGCAGGTTTCCGGTTGGGTGACTGTCCTTTTCACTTGCACTTTCTTTTACAGGCTTACCTGGGTTTCTCTTTCTCACTAGCATGTATGAGTAGAGAGATGAGCTCAGTGGGGAGCCCTGCATATGCCTGGGAGAGAGATGCCACTGACTGATGGGGCTGGCACCTGGTTTGCTTCGAGAAGTGTCACTGTCATCTGGACACAAGACCTGCTCCCTGATGTCCCCTTGAGCCATGGGCTCCTAGGATGAGCTGACACTGCAGGCATGTCAGACTGAAGGAGAAAGCTTTGGCAAATGTAGTCTCTGCTGAGGGTTGCAACTCAAGGCTGCAACTTCTTCCCAATATACAAGCAAGGCCCTGAGCCTATCTGAATTGTCTGGAGACCTGGGGACTGCCACAATATCACAGAGGGTTGGGAGCTTCTATGGTGCATGGAGGGACCTTTGGGTGTGAGGTGTTTTCCCACACTCCAGCACCTCATATCTTTTCCCTCCTGGGTCAGGAAGGTCCATGCAGCCGTTATAAGGAGACAGCTGCGTTTTCTTGATTTGCCACACAGTAAAAGTACTATGCTGATGCCAGTGAGCATCTTGCACCGTCATCCACGCTGGCTGGCATTTAGCATTAGTGATTTAGAACCTTACGGAAGGCGGCAGAGTGAGATGAGTTAGATGCTCAAACGTGCAAGCCTAGTCTGGTGTAAGTTGAAGGTTACTGTTTGATAGATAAATTGAGATCAAGTCCAAGTGAGATTGGCCTTGAACTGACACCCGTGTAGATGTTTTTATAAGCAAAGAAATAAAAATTAAAATGAAGATATGGTTCATAGATTTAATGAAATTATCTCTGAAATACTTTCAAAATGGAATGTTAGAAATATGTCATAAAGCTGCGTCTTGAAGCTTTAAGTCTCTAGCTAAGGGCTAAAACACCAGTTAGAGCTGCCATTACTGTTCCAGAGTTCCAGTTTAGCATCCATCCTAGCAAACCTTTTTAGTCTACAATTGGTTTCTAAGAAGATGCTTCAGTTTTGTCCTCTTTTTGCATTCCCTTCTTTCAGTTGGTACCACACTCCTCAGTGAAGCCATGTCAGAGCCCTGTGTGTCAATAGCTGTCTGCTTCTCATGTTGCTGTTATTTCTTTGCAAGCCGTGGGGCTGTGTTAAGACACATTCCACTGGAGGCATGTCATGACTGTTACTGGCCTCCGGTCGATTCCTCTGCAGCAGCTTGCCAGGACTGTGGTATGGATTTTGCTGTGTGCACTTAAGAGCCAGCACCTTGACATAAATCTAGGTTTGGTTTGTTGGAGGACTGTGCCTGGCATCAGAGATGCCCTAACTGTCTTTTCATACTAGGGTTTGGGTTTTTTTCCTCAGGTAATAAAAAAAATCTTAGATGTTTCTCGCACGATAACCAAAACTGAAGGCATCAGGGCAAGTTGTTTGATTGTGAAACTTCCTGCTGTAGGCCAGGGGAACTGTTTAGGCCCCTCTGTTTACCATTATACCATTTTTCCAAAGAATCCATAGATTACATTTTTTTACTTAATTGCCTTTCACTTTTCTGTATAAAAGGTCTGGCATTCTGTCATGGATTGCTCATAAAAATCTTACACTTGTGTTACTTTAAATGTTATAAAAATAATTTCTCATGGTCTGATTGGCTCATGACTTGAATTCTGGGGTATGTCTCATGGGGGCTTGACTCCAATGAGAATCAAAACAACCAGAGAGGTTAAGAACTGTTGCTGCTACACCCAATTAAGTTAATAGGTCACTTATATTGAATAACAGGTGCCTTCAGATTTTGGGGTCTTTAAGAACAAACCTTTGAATGTCAGTTGTTGGGGGGTTTTTGTGTCTGAGAGGGCCATTGAAGTGGAGGGTGTTTGCTCTCACCTAGCAAGACAGCTGGAGATGAAGAGAATTCACTCACAGGGAGGCCCTGGCCATCCCAAAGATATTGTCAGTGAGGCAATGCAGGAATGATGGTTATTGTGCCATGAAATCCTGAATGGATTTTGTACTCATGGTACTTACCACAAAGGAGCTCAGCATGATCAGTGTTCACCTTCACACCTGTGGCTGACTGCCCCTAATTCAGCTCTGAATAAAATAAGAGGTAGTTTATCTTGACTGTGTTTTTTAGTGACCTACAATGCGTAAGGTTCCCCAACTGAATGAGTACACTATTTATTATCAATCTCTGTGTCAGGAATACATTGTTACTAATATACAGCCTGGGAAATTTTGAACACATTGCTCTTCTGCCTTGGATGGTAGTCATGAGATGCTAACCCTGTCCGTGTTCTTCAAACTCTACACACCATAAACTAGAGGGAGACATAGCTGCGTTGGTTTAGATTCTTTCCTGTTACAACAAGAGAAAAATCTGAAATGAAACCAGTTCTGACAACCTGGAAGCTCATGCTGTTGTTATTAATGGCCCCTTTGGTAATAGAAGCGGAGTGTAGTGTGCCAGATGCACCACAGCCACAGAGGAAGATACAGGTCTGAGCTTGCAAAGGTGACAGAAAGGGGCACCAGAAGTTGCTAACAAAAGGAAAAAACCACAGCTGAAGAGCTCAGCTGCTCAAGTCTGGTTTGCTTAACTTCATCTGTGGTTGGGTCTCTGTATTAAGAAGTGCCTCTGCCTTCTTATCAATCTTTTTGTTTCCTCAAAACATATCCATCTAATGAGTTTATGTTCTTATTTCTCTTTTTGCCTTCCAACTCTGTCACCCATGTTTCCCTCTCCTGCCAAGAACTTTAGATCATGGGAATTAAAAATGGCCTTGCACTAGGACTGGAATCATACAGGTCCTTTCCTCCAAAGTTTGGAAGAGGTGAAGCTGGGACTTGCTCGATGGGTTTCTGAATTTAAATAGGGGCATCTGCTGTCCCTAGAATTCCTCTGGGCATGAAGCTAAAACACAAAGTAAGATTAGAAAAAAACAAAAAAAACCCTGAAACTTTAATCTGAAAAATGTGAAAATTTAGTGAAAGAGTAAGCTTAGTTTTCAGAGTCAATAGCCTAATAACAGCGTTTGGAGAGATTTGCTCTTGCACCAAAAATATGGTGGTGTCCTTGTATTGTGCGCATCTAAATGTGCATGTTTACTTTTAGCTGTCATTTTCTCATTGTATAAAGGGGAATGCCAATGCTTTGTGCTCACTACAAACCACGTGAAGAGAAACAAAAGTCTAGTCATCAGAACAAGTAAAGGCAGTTTCTCTCTACAGTGTTTATTGCAGCTTCTTTTTTCTTTTCCTTTCCTCTCCTTGCTCTTTGATAAGGTTCCCAGTGGGCAGAGCACAGCATTTGCTGTCTGTTGTCTAGGCCAAGGACAAAAGAGGTGAATATTAGAGTGCTGCTGTTTGTGTGCCCATCTCTTCAGCTTGTAACCAGACTCCGAGATTATCTCTTCTGAGCCCACTTTTGAACCACTACTGAGTTGTTTCCTCTGGTATATACTAGTTATTAGCATGAATAAGGGCTGCTTGTTCCAACTTAGGTGCAGATTGACATCTTGGTGCTAGCTGACCCACCTCCTTTTCATTCCCTATTTTTCTCTCCACTTTTTCTTGTCTTTTTTTTTCTTTTCCTTTTTTTTATACCATCAGCATCATAAGCAGATGTTTGATTTGGTTTCATCTCTTCATTGGTAGAAATGGTGGAGGCAAACCTTGAACACGTTACTGTGTCTCATTTATAGCAACCTCAGCATTGCTATGCAGTGGCGGATTGATATGTGTCTCCTATCAGGTAGCACCACCTATCCCGCAGAACTTTTGACAGGCCACCACAATAAACCACCTAGATATGATGGGATCTTCACTTCCGCAAAGATGGTCCAAACCAGACCGTAACTGAGTACCTAAAGCCCAGCGTGTATTTACAGTCCAGGGAAGGTTATTGCCTTCATCTTGTGATTTGGAAATGGAGGCACAAAGGGGAGAAGGAAGCAGCTTTACTGATCTGAAGTGTCCTCTATCACCACAGTCATGAGATTATTCTTCCGTGTGCATTATCATATTTTGCAGCTTATGTCAAAGACACCTAAGTTATGCTGCTAGTTTGTGTTGCTTGTCCAAGCAATTGTCTGATAGCTTGTCTTCCCTTCCAGTACTGTTTCTTTCAGGCAATGGAGAAAGGAGATGGGACTGTAGAAGGGCAAGGGGCTGTGGACAAGGAATTACTGACCTGACAAGGCAGGAGGCAAGGAGAAAGAAGTCAGTATGTCTTTTTCCTGGAGATCGACTGACGATTTGGGTTTGAAGCAGATAGTTTGCAGCGGTTGACATTAAAAGGTGATGGCAGAGAAGGCTGGTGGTTCTGGAAGGGGGTTGATGGCAACTGTCAGCATAGACCTGACTGAAGTGACTTGCCTGCAGTAGTGCTTCATGGCACAGAGAATTAAACCCGTTTCCCAAGCATGCAGTTGCATGCTGGCACAATCATTTGTGTGTGTTTTTGTGGAGCATATCTATGTTTAGCTTTTGTGCTGCTGAAGATTGTTTAACTTGACTAAATGAGTGTGTATTATTTCTAGAATCTAGTGGGATAGTTGACTTAAGGCTGGAGGTGCAGGCCATTTTCAAGAGGATCTTTAGACCGGGCACAATTCATCTTGTATCAACAAAGAAGTGATGGTGGAACATTCCTTTATTAGGAAGGAAAGTCACTTTTTCAAATGGGGAGAGTTGGTCTGTGGCATGGTGTGGGCCTTACAAACTCATGGTCTGTCAATCACAGAAATACTAGTACTCTTCCAAGGTAAGCCAGGCAGTTCTGCAGACAGTGGCAAGGGCAGCCCTGGTAAACAGTCAGAACTTTTGGTTAATGTTGGACACTCACACTGAGCCTGTTTCAGCCTTTAACTGAGTGAGAACTTCCATGGGACTCGAGGTGATGGAGGAGTTTTGTGGCTGTGGAAAAAAACATAGTAGATGAATGTACTCGTTTTTCATGGGGCAATTTTCTTATGGGTTCATTTGCATTTAAAATTGGAGTTGAAAATAAGGCTTTTAGAAACTTTTAATTTCTGTTTAATTATGAGAATTTAACTTCGGGGTCTCTATCTGATTTAAAAGAATAATTAAAATTAAGTATGGCTGGAGTGATTTTCCACAGTTTTTCTGCCTGTCCTTTAGGACTTAAAGTAATAGTAAATTATTTGTGGCTGGGGGTGATCTATATGTAAATTCTATTAAGAATGGAATTTTGTTATAGAGAAATTCAGATTATGAAAATGACATTGCTGCCTTGAACGTCAGTAGCTAATAAATGCATTGGTTGTTACCATTACTTCTCCTAATGTCCTCAATTAAAATGATTTAAAATAGTACAATAGATAAGCAAGATCAATTAATTTTATAAGATGATCAAAGGAATGTAGTTCTGCATTGTAAACGCTCTAAATGTGATAATGGCTTTATCAGGCGGGAAAATAATTTGAAGTAGCTTAAACCTTATTCATTTTAGCTCAAGGGGCTTTTATTTGTAGCTAATCAAATGGCCTTTTGTGTTTGCTAAGGTAGAATTTTCAGATCTCCTGCATTAATTTTACAGAGCAAATTTCAGACACTTTTGAAAGTACCAAAAAAAGAAATTCTCAGAGGGTTATGGTTACAGGATCCTGTATAATCAAAGAGAACTTGATTATGTTGATGTTTCCAAAAAGGAGTTGGTTGTTTGCATTTAGAATTTTTGTGTGTTATTTTAGATTGCTTTGCCTCAGCAGAACTTATTTTGTCAAGCTGTATGAAGCATTGGTTGGGACGCTGTGCTTAGTTTCCCCGTGACTGGCTTTTTACATAAATGGTTAATTAAGTGGAATTTCTCAGCTGCTTCATATTGAGTCTGTAGACTTGGAAATGAAATATCTGAGTGGTATGATGAGAATACACTTGTTGATGATACATCGAAACGTGGGTCTGAAACCACAGGTGAGAGAAGTATCATATTGGTTAACATGGGGGGAGAGGTTCACAGTCCTGATAGAGGATGTTGCTTTTCATTTTGATAATTTGCACTTCAGAGTCCTGCTGAACACACAGGTTGTGATTTGATTTGTCATGTTTCTCAGTAGTCTAAATAGGTGTCACATGTGCTTGGCATCTGCATTGTCTCTAGATTAGTCTGTGATAACACAGTCTGAAATATACTTACATGAGTTTATTCAAAAAGCAACCCCCCCAAACCATAAACCCTAAAACATCCAGTGTCCTCTCTGGAGCATAGAAAGAGAAATAGGAAATACTCTTTGGGACAGAGGCGGTGTGAGAAACCCATTGCATGGCTGGGGGACAAAACAGGGGCAGAGGGAAACATGAGGTGGGCAATGAGGGACAGTGGTGCAGAAAGTATATCAGCAGGTGGTGCTTGGAAAGAGAGGAGAATGTTGAAGCTGGTGTGAATGAGAAAAGGGAGAGGAGCATGGGCAGTGTGAGCTGGCACACGAAACCTCTGGCAGGAGGGTTGGAAAGAGGCGAGGTGTTGATACAGTTGCAGGGGAACACAAATAACTGTTGGTTATATATGCATTCTGCTGTGAAAACAAGTATCTGGAACTTTTAAAAAGTAATGCTTCCAGATTGTAGATCCACTTCTGAATTGCAATTGATATAAAAGAGCTTTATCTATAAGAGTAACTATATTAAAAGGAAGTCCACAGGAAAGAGAAGGATTTTTCCCAGAATAAGGGACAGAGCCAGAATACATCTGTATCTCAGAATTTGGGGTGAGAAGATGGGAAGACAGATGGAAATCCATAATATGATGTAATCCTCTCCTCTATTTATCAAGTTCCACTTGAACCTCAGGCTGGCATCTTGCACCCCAACCCCCTTCTGTTGGCAGCTGTTTCAGGATCTCACTGCTTTGCTGGTTAACGACCTTTTTCTAATTTCCAATTTCCTGGTATTTCTAATTGCTGACTTGTACTTGGTGCTTTCAATTAAGCAATTCTTTTTCCTCCCTAGAGTCTCATTTCTGCTTACCCCTCCCTCCCCACTGGTTTTTACAGGCATTATCCACCCTGCTTTGTTTTGGCAAAAAAAGGCAGAGCTTGTACTTCTTCTCCAACTTTGGGCTCTTTTCTTGATCTTCTTCAGCTGTTCTAGTTTGAGACCATCTCTCCAGACCATGAGTGAACAGATCAGCATGCAGCAATGCTGGTGGCTCTGCTGTGCCCTGTATTACCCAGACCTGTACTTGGCTATCTCTATCAGAGGTACCTTTCTTGAAACAGTGCAGAACTGTGTTTGTGATCTAACAAGCTCTTGTGCTGCTTTGTCTTTCACCTTGATGTGGTTAGCAGGAATGCTTATGCAACCTATGGTGTGCACATGCATCATAAAAGCTTTATAAAACTATCTTCTGGGTTTTTTTAAATAATCGGTTAGATATGGTGGCTGAAAGTGGTTTCTAGAGTAATAAGACAAACTTAATGTGTTATTGGTGTGGTGCGTTCCTCTATCACATCATGATAAATTCCCCCAAATTTTCATAGCTTTATAATATTTGACAGCAGCTACAATGGAAGAAGCTGTGTTCTGAGAATACAGCGAGTATGGAATTGATTTCCAATGAGGAAAAGCTCTGCTGGGCTTTCCAGCCGTCTGTTGAAGTGAGGTGTAAATTGAGAATATGGTTTCACATGCTTCTGCTGACTCGGACCATGGTTAGGTAAGGTGTCACCTGTGGTTTATACTGGGACTTGGTTTGCTTGGTTTTCATTTCTTCTGGCTATGGTGTTGCAATGTTCCAGACAATGTCTCAGTGATAGCAGGCAGAGTGCTGGACATGCTTCTGGTGTCTCTATGTGCAGTGCTCCAGTTAAAACTTTTCCTTGTTTGGCTGTTTCTTGTGTGTGTGTCTGGCTTCTTAACAAGTAATTAATGGCTTTTCCTTGTGTATAAATTTCTCATCTATAATATTTTGCAGTTGTCTTCAAGTTTATGTGCATGCTCTCTATTTTTGGGTTTTGTTGTTGAAATAACTGAGCAAAATGGGAACCACAGCATAGATCACCCTGGGATCGAGCGTTGAAGCTATCCTGATAACCACAGTTTCCCTGTAGTCAGCTCTGTACCATCCTTCTATTATTTTAATCAGAACCATTTCCCCAAGCTGTGTAGCAAGGCACTTTCAGAAATGACTACCAAAAGCTGTGCTAAGGCCAGGGTACCCATGTCTTCCTCTCTTCAACATCTAAGCAGCCAGAGGTCAGTTGAAGAAAGATTATTTTTTTTTGTGGCCGAATTGGTTCCAAATAAAGTTATATATGGTTTAGTAGTTCGTCTCCCAGCAGCAGCCATAAGCAGTTTAGAAGTAAGATTGAGGAGGACATATGTTACATCCTCCTGTAGCTCTAAAACTTTCCAGCTCAATGAAGTCCCTGGCTAGCATCCTCTGCTCCACATGCCACCACTGCCTCCTTCCACTGGAATGGAAGTGGGTCAGTCCCCATCTGTGCTCTCTATGCACAGTTGTTACGAGCCTCTAGCAACACCTCTCATCTCTAGTTTGCTTTTGTTGGTTTATTTTTTGCTAAGGAGAATAATGTTACAGGCAGTATTCAACATGTGGTCAAACCTTGGATTTTCTCTCATTTGTTAGTAACTCCTCATACTTGATTTTCTTCACTGCTGAGTGCTAGGATAATGTTTTTGTGGACTTAAGTTCTCAGTCTTGAGAGGTACTGGTCAGCTTAGTTTCATATTGTGCGTTCTCGAGACTTCCAGATGGTTTTGTTTGGTGGTGGTGGTTTTTTGTTATTGCTCAGGTGCTTAGAATGTGGTTGCTCATATGGCTGCTATAGCATCAGATCTAGACTGCCTGACTTATGGTTTCCCAAGTCCATCTTAAATATGGATTATAAATCTATTTACCTATCCGATATTCAGTGGTTTATACAAAAACGTTCCAAACATGACATGAGCATGTTTGCTGGTAGGGGAGCCAGAAAGAGCCCTACTATGTGAACTGGTCTGATTAAGGCTGGTATCAGGTCCCAAATGTATGGGAAGGTACTTTTGTCTGTGCAGGTCCAAGGAGAGGAGAAAGGTTGGGAAAACAAAGATCAAGTGTGGAGTGATGGGAAAAGTATGCTTTGCTGCAGCACAGAAGGTATACAAGTCTTGAGGACTGATGGCTAATGAGGATTTTGCATTTCTAATTTGCTGGAAGAGAAAAGTCTTGCTTTTCCTGTTGCTCCCCAAGACATTACTGTAACTGTATGGCATGTAAGGGTCATGTATACATAAATACGTACTTGGGAAAGAAGGTCTATCTGCATTTTTAGGTAGATATTTTAATAGAATCTATAGTAAATAAAACAATTAAAGGAAAATACTTGTTAAAATTGGATTGTCATCATCTTTGCAGGCTGCCTGACAAATTATCTCCATAGCACAGCCCAGCAAGTATTAAAATTTACATCAAGAGGAGGAGGTATTGTATTGAAATTGTTTGCTGCGTGTGCTTGCATTCAAATGAAGTCCTCTAATACAATGGCCAAATGAAATAAGCTTGGGTCAGTCACACAACTCCAGTGTGTGTTCGAGCTGAAATACTGCACTTCATCTGCAGTGTAATTCCATTTGTGCTATTACATAATTAAATTGAGACTTGAATCACGCGTTTTAAGAGATTATATGACCATATGCAGCTTGAACAAAGGCCAAATTTTGAAATAGTGCTCTTTTCACGATGCCTTTCTGTTAGGTTTGAGAGTTGGTTTTTTTGTTGAGGTTGCTTTTTGGGGGTGGGTTGTTTTTTGTTTGTTTTGGGGGGTTTTTTAATTGGAACTGAGTGTTGCCAGAAGTTAATGAATTGATATGATCTAAGCCTGGAGTACTTCTTTATATAACTCAAAATCAGCTTTGGGAAAGGAAAGGGGAAAAAATACCAAACCAAACAATAACAAACAAATCCTGTGAAGCCCAAAATGTGTAAAGCATGAAGTAATGACATCCCCACTCATATGGGAATGTAAACTAAAACTGCAGAATGTGCTTTTATCAAATCATACTCTTAATTAGGTTTTAGCAGAATGCTTTATAGTCAAGGTTTTGTTGAATAATTTAATTATGAAACAGTACACCTGATTTTCAAACTAAGCCAAACCATCCCTGCATGATATAATCAGACAGCATAAACAACTGACTTTCACATGCTTGTGTAAAAGGAAATGCTTTTGGGGGAGAAAAAAAAATCCCCCAAACAAAATACCTTCTCTCCTTTTTGTTCCTTGCAAAGACCTTCACTTTGCAAGGTTTCTGGAGTGGCCTGGCATGGAAAACTCTGGTATCTGACCCATGGAGGCAAGCCAGAGACAGCGTGGATTTGGGTAGTGAAGTTAATGTTGTGCAACAAACTGCGCTGGGGAAACAGTGTTTGTTGAAAGTTCCTAGGATGGTTGAATTCTGAGCTCACGAGGCTTCAGCGCTGTGTAACTTAAGTCTGACCTGTAGCCTGTATGTTGCTCATAACCCCGAGTTCTACCTGAAACCCTGGACACAGTTTCTACAGACCATCAGAGTAAGACTGCAAGTGGTGGTGTTTCGGAGTTTTCAGAGACAGACGTGGTGAAGAGCTAGAACGCATCACCCATCACCGAACATGCCAACAGAAATCAGTGTAGCAAAGCAAGTAACGTGCCTGTCTTCCGAGGCACATTCAGCTAGTATTGGAGTTTGGTTATATTAAAACATTGCAAATATATGCCCAAAATCACGGGGTGCAATCAGGGTGGACCAGGTGATACCACAGCTTCTGGGAGTAAGGAATCTTGCTTTGAATTTCCAGTACCTCTGTGTCCAGCAAACACCGAGAGCATTGGTCACTTAACAGCTTGTGACTCGAGGAATAGAATTAATTTAATGAAGGAAGCTGCTACTCTGCGTTTCATTCTTGCTGTAAATGTGAACCTCTGATGGTGTAAGGAATGGCTTCACCTGCGCGACAGAGCTCTGCTACCAGAAGCTGCTGTGAATTCCTGTTTGCTGAAGGTCTGCTGGTGAACTTTTTTATTTTATAATGAAAAAGAACTTTGAGAAGCATTGAATAGTATGTGCATCGGTCTTTGGTCTTAGCATCTGGAGAGTTCAGTGCTGTCATTATTATTATTCTCTGTTTTAGCTCATGTACACTTTACAGTGGTGCTGTTACTTGAAACAGTATTTTATCCTTGATTTGTTAAAGCCTGCATTTGGAAGAAAGAGTTAAGAAATAACTTCTTTTTTTTTTCCCCGTTTGAGTGAATGTTAGAAATGCAGAAAGGCTGTTAAAAATTACTTCACGTGCTTGGTATACCCACCTATGGATGGCAGCGGGGTGTGCACAAGAGCAGAAATTTATTGCAAGGCTGTGGTCTCATCCAGGTTTCCACTGAAAGTTTAACTTTTCTGCTGATTTTATATGGATTTGTTTTGATTTGATTTCTCCAAATTTAGGTGATTAAGTGCTTACTATTGCTGCTTGCAGTTTAACAGTCTTTCAGAGAATGTTTTTTAAAGCGACTAAAGACTGTGATTCTGTACAGTGCAGAAGGAATGATGTATTCATGAATAAAAGACAACAGCACATGGCTGGAGAGTGGAATATATTTGGTGTAGCTATGTATTTAATCTTACTATGGGAAGAGTAAAAAACCTCCATGATTATGGCTGAAATGAGTACTAATTCATTTTTACGTACAAGTAAAAAGCTTTCTAGTGCTAAGTCTACAGATAAGGGGAACTATTTGTTCTAGGCCTTCAAATTGACATCTCTGGGTCATTATGGTGCCCTGTACCAGAGTGCTGGTGCTCTCTAAATCTTGGGACCCGGCTGAGAGGGCTGGCACTGCAGAGGAGGCAATAGCACAGGCTGAGTTCACAGCTCCCCAGTTTTGCTGCAGGTCCTTTGTTAGACTGTGCAAAACTTCCACCCTCAGCAGAGAAGGCAAATGAGGTAGTTGAAGTTTAATCTCTAATAATTCTCCCTCACAAGGTACATCCCTAAGATAAACAAAGTTCAGTACTGCAATACTTGCTATGGAGTAGTACAACCCCATATTTATTTTTAATTCACTCTTCCTTTCTCTCCTGAGAAGCGTTGGTCAAAAAAAGCACCCTAATTTGGTTTGGTTATTCCTAGAATGCCATCCATCCTGCTTCAGCTGCCATGGGGTGTTTCTGCTTAATCTGGAATGTAACCCCAAAAGTCCAACCATGTTTTCTTTCAGGTTGCTCTTATGTGCATATGATTGTGTTCAGTGTCTTCTAAACTGGTGCGGCTGAGTGGTGCTCTAGGTTATTCTGAAAGACTCATAAATGCAATTTCAACGTTTTTGCATCACATTTAGTAGAGAAAACTACCATGTTTTTCCAAGCTTTGGTTGGGCTGCTTAGATTTCAGAGGTTTATCTAGTCATTATTGGTCTTTAAATACAGTCATCATCATAAACGCCCCTCTGTTTCCGTTTACTCTGCAGAGGTCAAAAGATGAGGTTGGTTTATGAGCTTATTCTGCCATGTGTCACTATCGGCAGCACAATAGAACAGCAGGATGGAGAGGCAGCTCTCACCTCTCCATTTATTACTCTTGTCAACTTGGAAAGGATTTTTTACCTTGTGAAAGGCCCATCAGCAATGAATCAGTGAAGTGAAGACGACAGTTGATTTGTGAATTCAGATTATATAAAGTGACTAGGCTTCAGTGGACTGTGTAGATAAAGCAACTGTCATGATAAGGTGGCATGTGCAATTCCACAAAACCAAATTTATTGCACATTTGAGGAAATCATCCTGTTTTAAAATGCCATAAATTTGAAATTGAATATAAGTTATACCCTTGAATTTTGATTTATATTTTGAATATTTTTAATGTGATGCTAAGTAGCGTAAATTTGATGTTAGGAGTTTATGCATTTCTTTTTTTTAAGGGTCATTTGGACTTTTCTTCTGAATATGTTATCACATCCCTGATACTTTTTTCCAGGCAGAAAAATAATTGTATTTTATATTTAAGCTTAATAGATATCTGCAAAGATCAAGCTATGATGGTTAGAATAAGACAGGCAAAGTTTATGGAGATACGAGAAAAGCCGCTGTTTGCCTTCTGTACACACACAGTTATTAGTAGCAAACACTGTGTTTGTTGTCAGCATGTGTTTCCAGATCATTAGAGGTATAAATGCCTCAAGTGTTTAATAGAGCAAAGTGAATAGTTTCACGGCCTCACAGCACTCATTTGACCTTTTCTGTAGCGAGGGTCCTCAGCACTCCTAAGGCTTCTCACTGCTTATAGTTGCAGATCCCTTCAGCACTCCCCCTCTCTGAACTCTCTTGGGATTTGGGAGCAGCATCTTGAGCTCCTTCATCATAAGGCTTTTCAGTGGTGTTGCAGAACTCGGAGGGTTTGGGGAACAATGTTCTGCTTGGTGTGGAAGGTTTCTATGGTCTGATGCCAGTTAAAGGAGAACAGGTCCTGGCACAAGACACGAGGAAATACTGCGAATAACTGCCCTCTTCTTGGTGGATGTACAAAGTGCTGTGGAATATCCATTACCAGTTTTAAAAGCTGCCAAATGCTATAGGATTAGGCAAGGAATAAGCAGTCTTTTCAAAATACTTCATGACAGCTTTACATTAAAAAGAGTTTTAGGTTAAGAACATAACACCTGCTGGACTGGATCAGATTTGGATGGTCTCTCTGACATCAGTCTGCACCAGATGCTTACAGAAAAGTGCAAAGAAACCTATAATGGACAGCTACGGAAGAAGTGTCAATTGGGGGATTTTCTCCCTAAAGCAATGCAGCCAGCAATTGGCTTATGCCCTCAAGTCTGAGTTTTTTAGTATCGCTTATAAATGTCTTTTTCCTTTCTGGTATGACTGTGGATGTTCTTATTATTCACATAAATGACTAAGCCTTTTTGAATCCTGCTAAGCTCTTGGCTTTAATAATATCTTGTGACAATGACTTCCACATGTAAATTTGGTAGTATAAAAAAATACATTTTGGTGTAGCTTTGCTGCCTGTAACTTCACTGGGTGCTTCTTTCAAAGGTTGGAGCGCTTAAAACTCCCAACCTTCAGAAGATGCACACAGCCACAATAATGACTTTAATATGTTTCATTATTTATTTTTCTTCTTGCTTTAAAGTCACGAAACAAGGAAGTTCACAGGGTCTATGGGCCGTCTTAAGACAGACCCTTATTCTCTTAGAACACATCTGGGCATATAATGTCACTTCAGAGAGACGCCTCCTCTCATATCCCAGTCCTGCAGAGTTTAGCAGAGAGTTTCTGCTTTAGCTCTGCCTGTTTTGTTGATTATTAAATTTTAGGTTTCAGCCTGGACTTTAGAAAGCAGTGTACTTCAAAGAATTGTTGGTTTGCATAAGCGTCCACATGTTTGGACACTTACCAAACATATGGGCTTCTCTGAATCGCCTCTGCCCATAAAATGAGATGGACATCTTGAGCAATCAGATTTTTCCTCTGATATTCTTAATATCAGCGAGTTATAATCTTTAGGTAAATGTGAACAAAGATTGGTTTAAAAGTGTGTGGTGTTTACCTGACAGCTGATTTGAATGAGGTTTTTATTTAACCACTAGATTGGCCTCTCATAGGTTAAGTAAGTATATCTGGCAAGGATACGACTTGTCATATTTTATTTTTGTATCACTTGGATGCTGAACCGATGCATGTGAATCTGAAAATGAGTCCATTGGAGAGAACTTCTTGGGAGCTGTTGCAGCCAGAAATCCCTCCTGGCACGTACCAGGTTAACATTTCCTAAGTATGTTCTAGGCAGTACAGGATGCTCTGATGTGGTACTGGCTTCTGACCTTTCAAACAAGACACTGATCCCACAGGTTTCCAGGCTCCAGATGGTAATAAAACCTAGGAGGAAAGTTCTACCTCTGGAATCTTTAAACTGCTTTCTAATTTCTCTGTGGTGCCTATGAAAGCATTTAGAAAAGATCTGTGGCTTGTGGCCTGTCTTCTCGTGTGGCATCACCAGCTGGCAGAGATCCAGTGCATCTGCTGTGGTTGGCATTCTGGTTGCATTTGTGCCCAGGCTGGACATTCCTTTCATTGTCTCCATGGTCCAACAGTAACTGCACATGCTGGAGAGCTGCAGCACAGGAAACAGTAGTATGGGTTAGGGGACTGATACAGAAAGAAGCTTCAAATACCAGCATCTCAACTCTAATAATCCACAGGATTATGAATCTTCTATTGCATAGAGGTAGTGACGCAACTTAACTGGAATGGAGGACTGTAGAGTGAGTTAGAATCCCTAATACTAGAACAAAGAGCCTCAGGTTGTCTGAAAATGGCAAATCTGTATATTGGATTAGCCTGAATCCCATTGCACGGGTTGCTTACCATATTGGCTAGAGTGTACCAAGCACTGGAGAGACCATTCATCGTTGGCATGGTCATGAAAAGCAAAAAGTGAGATGAATAGAGATCTTTGTACAAACTCCTTTAAGGATTTGGAAACTTACAAAAAAACCCCAATAATCTCTTGTTTCACTAGCTTTTGGTATTTTTAAACTAAATCATATTTATTAAAAGAAAGAGGGGAAAGGCAGAGAAGTCTGGTCTGCTTTGTGAAGGACAGTCCATAAACTCTCCCATAAGACTCAAAGCATGCAGGAGTAGAAATACTGCCAGGACCACAGCATCCTTCCATGCTTTACTCATGTTTGCAGCACTGGGGTTCTCAGGCTCCGAAACACAACTGCAACTGCACTGTGTGAAGGACCACAGAGCTGTGTTTTGTCCCCAGAGGTTTAAATCTGGAATGACACGGAGGCAGCATGGGGAGGAAAGGAAAATGCATCAGTATGGGTCAGGCTAAAAAGCTGGAGAGTAATTTTTCTCTTCCTGTTGGCATTGTGACAAATCACTTCATGAAAATCTTTGTTTCTTCAAAGAGCGTGTGTGTGTCTGTCTGTCCTTTGTTAAATCTCGACTTGTGTTTGGACCGCATTTCAGCTGAAGAGTGGTCCTGTGTTGGGGGGGACAGATAGGATAGCAGTCTGGATGTTGCCACTAGCATGCTTGTAAATGAGGAAACACTTGTGCTTCTCTTTTTGGAGGCTGGCAGCTTTGAAAACTAGCTTTCATGTGAATATCAGAAACTTTATTGCCTTGACTTGGGTGACCTCATCTACTAGAATGAAGTCATTCATTGAGCCAAGAAAGACAAACCTTCGTTCCAGAGAATTAATCAAGTCCATCAAGTGCTCTGCTTACATCTTATCTCCAGCCAGTGAGAGAGCAAGCAGTTAAAAACTTGACAGCCACCAGATAGCCTCCTGTTCATCATGTTATGCTAACATCAAAAAAGAGCAAAGAGGCTTCCAAAAGCTCAAACTTGCTACTGGATAAGCACAGCTTGACATAATTTCTGACTTGGGGATTACATTGTTTCAAATCAAGGTATTTCTTTGAGAACAAAAACATGGCATTCCAGTGAACTTTAGCTTTTTTTAAAAAAACTATTAACTCTGCCAGATAGGAATGCTGAGCACATAATTGCTCACCCTGCCTTTTCATCCCAAGCTATCGCAGAACCCATAAACATTCCAATTAGGCAGCCAATTAAAATGAGAAAGAGCCCTCCTGAATTATACAGCAGTTGGAGGCTGTTCTGCCTTTCTAGTTGTCAGACAGTGAAAGGTTTTTATTGCATTTGAACTGAAGGAGGTGAAAGAATTAAGTGAAACAGTGATGTTTGAAAGGCCCATGTGAAGGGGCAGAGCAGTGATAATAGTTCTCAGCACTAGTGACAGGGAGCCATTAGTAAGCTATGAAAAGCTTTGTTATGCTAAGAGGTGGACATTATAAAAGGTAGAAGAAAGCAGTTACTTATAAATTAAAAAAACCCCTAATTTTGTTATTTTATACTGTTATGGCAGGGACTGTATAATTGCAAAATCTGCTTATTTCATGTGATGTGTTTGGGGTTTATTTGGGTTTTTTCCAAGGGTTTATTTTTCAGCTAAGCTAACACTGGCCATCCTGTTCTCAGAGTGTCTGGTGCTGAATTTCTTCAGTGTCAATTATTTTCTGTCAAAATAGCATTGATTAAAATACCAGGTAGCAATGGTATGACACAGAGATCTAAAGTCAGGGAAGGCTAAATGTTTCTTGGATGCTGGATTGAAGACTAGTAATTTTGCAGAGGTGGATTATGGCATAAAACTTTGCCATTTTTTATTTTCCATGAGGAGGTGAGGACTGCCAAAAGCCAGTCATTTGTGTTTCTCTCCATTAGCAGGACAATCATTGTATAAGGAGGAATGGAGTGAAGAAGAGACAGTGGGGGGTAGGTGGTACATGGGTTGTTCTTTCCTCTGCTTTGGATGGATGAGTCTGAAGAAAATTGTGGTAGACTGAGTTAATTTGTATTTTCCTTAGGCCAGAACAAATCATTCTATATTCTTCTGAGCTTGAATGTTCTGATACTGCTTAACCTGAAATAGTATCCCCTAACTGGATCTCTTTAGTGGCAGATATCATCAATACTGTGCTTTTATTTCCCCTTCTTCATGCAGAGTAGTTTCAATGTCCTGTGCTTGGTTTTTCAGTTGAGCTTCATTTGTGACCCCTCTTCATCTCCTCTCTCATATCCACTGTACTTTCTGCTCATCTTCTGTTCCTTCTTGCATGCCTGCATGTCCTGTGCTTCCATTTCCCCTGTATTTTCTGTTTTCTCCATTAGTATTTACCATTCAGCCACTGTCTATGTAAGGGACCCTGTACAGTGGCTCTTGTCTGAGCAGAGCCCCATTGGGATTACTGCTGCCTCTTCACTCACACCCTTGGCTTACTATTTGTCACCCCTGCCAAAAAGGGAAAGGGTCTGTTGATTCACCTTCAGTTTGCGGTGATTGCATATGGTCCTTCTCCAGAGCAGGAGATAACCTCCAGAGCTGTCTGACCAGCATCCCAAGGCAGAGGGGAGAGCTTGGCCACAGGCTGGAAAGATACTAGCTATGTTCCGAGATGTCTTCCTGGAGAGATACATAGCAGCAAGGACATCAAAGATAGAGACTATGTTGGTACTGGAGCCATAAAATGCAGATATGAGGCAGCTTTTCCATATGCAGAATACTTTATTATGAAGAGGCTCTCTGGTAGCTCGGGAAGTATGACTTTCTCACAGACACAGCTCTATATGTTCTTGTTTTTCTGTGTTCTGATGATGGGCTCTTTGCTGCACCAGCATAAAAAGCAGGGGTCATCCTGTGCAGTGTCCCTATAAGCTCATATGTAAGAGTGTTCCCACTTAGACTTGTGCATGCATCTCATCAAACCAGGGCACAGGGAGGCCGGTCAGGTGATGTTTGATACTATCTGTGGTGCAAAAGGTCTGATGAGGTCAAACAATCGCTTAGGGCACGTGTATCTCTCTGAAAGACAGCTTTTATACTAAAACATGGGAATATTAATTTGCCTTTGGTTTATTTGGCCAAGTTGCCACATGCACCAGGGTATGTCTGGTGTAATGCTGTGCTTTGCATGAGTTGCACATGCTGCTGTCTGAGGAAGCAAGACGGCCTTTGCCGTAAGAGGGAATAGAGGTGGGCTAGTTGGGTTGTTTCTGAAAGCCTGCTTTTGGTCATGAGCCTCATTTACAGAAATTAATTTCTAATTTGACTTGTAACTCCTGGAAGGCAATAGAAAAGCTTCCAGTGTCTTCAGTGAATCCAGTGAACACATAGTAACAATTCTTTGTTGCTTTCTTCCTTCTTCATGCTGCAGTGAAGTGTGCTCACAGTACTGCCACAGGTAGATGGAGCATCTCTCCATGCAGGTGCTCCCTGTGTCACTCCTGGCAAGGCAAATCACGGCACTCCTCTGAGTAGAAGTTTCCCAGTGAAAAATCAGATGTAAGAACCACACCAGCAAAATTAGAGTCTCAGAGCTTCCCACGCAGGTAGAGAGCAGGAGTTATCAAGTGCCACAATCATTTTACAAATCTTTTTTTTTTTAATTGTAAAAAGAATCCAGAGGTTAACAAGAGTATTTTTAGAAAGCAAGAAAAGGAAGTATTTGAGGAGCTGCTCAAGTATGAGGTTGTTTATAGTAAAGTGGACGGGGGGGGACCTCATTGCAGCCTTCCGGTACCTGAAGGGAGCATACAAACAGGAGGGGAATCAACTTTTTAAAGGGCAGACAATGGCAGGACAAGGGGGAATGGATTAAAGCTAAAGGAAGGTTTAGGTTAGATATCAGGAGGAAGCTTTTTACAGAGAGAGTGGTGAGGTGCTGGAACAGGCTGCTCAGAGAGGTGGTGGATGCCCCGTCCCTGGAAGTGTTCAAGGCCAGGTTGGATGGGGCCCTGGGCAATCTTGTGTAGATCCAGGCCTGGAGGTCGGTGGCCCTGCCTGTGGCAGGGGAGTTGGAACTTTATGATCCTTGGGGTCCCTTCCAACCTATGCCATTCTATGATTCTATGTGCTTGGAGATACACTTGTGTGCTGCACTGTGACTATTTCAGATCATGTTCCTTGGAGCAGCTTCCATGCTAGACTCCCCAGCATTTAGAAAGGAAGAAGAATGAATTAGCGTGCTCAGGGATGATGTGACTGAGCCATGTGCACTGCCTTGAGCATGACTGATACACAGTCTGAGAGCCGATGTACCTGAGAATCTCATAGGTGACAGAGCCTTTGAAATACTGGAGGAAATTCTAGTGGGTAAGGAGAAGATCCCAAAACTCTTTATGGATGTGAAGGACTTGATCATTATTTGCCAGAAATAAAGAGCTCTGGTCTGATGCTTCCAAGGGGAAGGGCAGGGCAGAGTTACAAGTGGAGGAGAGGGGAACCAAGATTACACCGAAGTGCCAGAACACTGTTGAGGCCCTCAAAACTCATCATCTGTTTTGGCACTCTACCACTAATGGAGATGCACAGAATGTGCTTAGTCCCTGACTGTGCCAGTTGGAGTGCCCCAGTAAGCCAATATTACAGTACCATTGTTGCTGTTGCCCCTCTCTCAGTGTACTAACAGCAAGCTCTGTGTGTTTTTGTATTCACAGCTGTATCAGGGTAACAAATATTACCTGTACTATTTGCTCTGGAAGATTTAAAGCTCTCAATTTTATTTTTTTACTGATCAGCTTGTGATTTATACCCATGTCTTTAAAGGCCATAAAGTAACAGAAGCTGTGCTGTGATGCAGCCATGCTGCATACGTGTGGCCCTTGAACAGAAAAGTATGTGAAGGATAAGCGTATTTTTCTGATTTCTGGACAAAAATGCTCAAATGTATTTTAAAAGTTAATTGTGTACATGTTTCAATCTTCCTTTTTTCCCTGTAATTACTTTTTAATGGTAGGAAACATGAAAAATCATCATTATTTTGACTATTTAGTCTCACTTGCTGTTTAAGCCTCTAAATTTACTGCAGAGATAATGGGAAGAAGGGATGACATCATGCATATACAGCTGCCTTTTCTAAGTGCCAGGGCCAGAGGAACCACTTATAGTAATTAGGAAATCCTTAAACAAGTGTTTGTGAAGTATTGGCTAACCCTCAGCGCTTGCTGCTTTTCTGGCACCACACTAGAAAGGTTTGACCTTGAATAATTATCTACTCACTGACTTTCTATCCTTTCCAGTTACTGGAGCACACAGACTACTGGTTGATTGCTTTATTGTGAAGCAATATTTTCCATATTTTAAAGTATAAATAAAAGAAAAAGGCCACAGTCCTGTCCCCCTGTCCCCAGTCCATCCCATCCTCGGCCTTAGTCAAGCAAGAAGGTCACTGAAGTACTGTACTGAGCGGGCCCTAAAGAGTATTCCAGAAGGATCAAAGATAAATTGGGTAATATTTGATTAACCTTCAATAGAATGCTTAAACTGTGTAAACAACCAGTCTTCTCACATGCTGTTCGTCAAATTCTTTCTATTCATTTTCACTCTATCTTGTAATTATTTAAGAATCTCCCTACAGTATATTTAAATGTGGTTTTTTGCTTTAATTATCAGCACCCGCTTTTTTAATGTTTTGGGTTCTAGACCAAGGAAAAATCGATCAGCCCAAAGACAATTACAAGCCACTTCAGCATATTCTGTGCACCTGATTAAAAATAAGCTCCTCTAAAAAACCGAGAGGATGAAGTGTTAAATATAGCATCATTTTGTCAGCGCCAGCCAAGTTTCAAACTTGTCATTTACACATTTTAAATTCATCTCCTTATTCAGCCTGCGTAGCATTCAGACTTTGGACCAGTGGATGCAGAAAACCTTGTTCACTAGTGCAGTGAGCCACTACACCAATTGGTCAAAGTCATTCTTCTCAGAATTATATTAACTCACATAACAGGAGACTTCTCTTTTTTTTTTTAACATATATATCAGAAAGGTTATCATATTTTTGTGTGATGCAAAAAATACATTGGAACATAAGTATAGGAAAAAAATTCAAACAAAAAAAAATCCAGATGCAAATACGAGCGTGCAAATATTTCTTTCCAATGAATTTAATTTGTATTTTTACCCTATGGTAATTTTTAGGCTAAAATCTATGGTGATATCCTTGTAGATGAGAATGCATTATTTTTCTAAAAAAAAATGTAACTGTGACATAAAGCTTTGCTTTCTGACTAGTTTTAAATTGCCATTCTCCCTCCTAGGCTGCTGAATGAATTCATACAGTTGTCTGTCTTTTTTTTTAAAAAGAAAACCCAACCTCGCCTTATCTTTTAGCCAAATTAAACCGTGTCACGCTCGGTATCTTTAAAGGTCTTTCATCCGCTCTATTATATCTAAGCAGCAGCACCGCTGTCAAAAAAATCAACTAATTAAGAATGCAGTGCTGAGACATCACCTTAGAGGCAGTGTCTTTTAGGAACAATACTGCCAGCAGAAGGGTCAGGGAACACGCCCCAGCTGCTGCCTGCGTGCTGGTACGTACGCTTGCAGCCCTGCACGATGCTGGCGGCTCATCCAGAGCCCGGGCAGCGGCTGTGGGGCCAACGTGTAAACATTAGCAAGATTAAAACTTCCATGCTTGCCACTTTGAAACTGCAAATCTCTACTCCTGGAAATCTGAGAGATGCTATTGTAAGGCTCATACACGCAATTCTGTATGACAGCTGGGTGTTACAGAGAGAATGAAGTGGCGTGTATAGTGTGGGGCTCCTAAGGAGTACTGCAGTAAGTTCTGAAGAGCCACTGGTACGTTTCCTCGTCTAATCTGATTACTCAGTCCAGAGGAAGGTGAGCTTGAATCGTTCTGAATTATACTTAGTCAAATATCAAGACTGACAAAGTGAATCTGACTTACATATGAAAAATGGATAAACCCGGGCTTTATTCTTAATGGCAGTCCTTCTCCAGAGATGATTGTAAATTCCACTTACTTTGGCTTAGAACACTTGCAACGTAGCTGAAAACAATTTTTTCAATGTTAAACTGTTTAAAATAGAACCACTTCTGTCTCGGAAAAAAACTCCTTGCCTTACCACTGAACGAGAAAAACTGTTTGATGGAAGCTTAGTTAAAGGAAATCTTTGCAGAGCAATCTGAAAGTTGCTGAACTTGGGGCAGTAGGAGAAGAGAGCATCAGCAGCGTGGCGTGGAGACCTGCTGTTGGACATGGGAGAGTGATTAGGGAAAACTCCTGTTGTCAGATGTGGCAGAGGGAAAGTTCTCAAGCAAGAATCCCTAAATCAAGGTTTCCACGTTCTTTACACGGCCTTGTAAGTGAAAATTATTGAATTTTAATGTCTCTGAGCTACTAGGTCTGCAGGAACTTTTGTTGCACATGCTTTAGTTTTGAAAACAAACCTGTTAGTAGATGGTATCTGTTTCTTCCTGCTGCTTCACCTTAATATATTAGAGACTTAATTCTTTATAATTGTATCATTTGGGTGCTTTGGGTTTTTTTTGCACAAGATCAACCTCAGCAACCAGTATCCAGCTAGGGATTTTGTAAACAGCATAACACCCATGCGGAAACACCCAGCAAATTGTTCTTCTGGTACATAGTATCTTACAAAATAAAGATTATTTCAATTAAAACTGAAGTCAATCTATTTCTGGGTGTAAAATTACTATTTCATAATGTACATCCCAATGCATAACAGCTTGGGACAGGAAATGACTAATACTTTATCCAGTTTAATTTATATTGATGGAAGCTTAACCTTGATGCCTTGGCTGTACTTCAGCTAGAGTTAACACCCTTATTTATATCAAATTGCTGTGAGATGCTCAACAACACGAAGCAGCCAGAGCCGTTGTTTTAAAACTCATGCCAAAGGTCCAGCACACACCCTCTCTGGGACACTGACCCATGGCTGATGCACTGAGTCACCAGCCCTGCTGAGGGAGGCGATGTGTTTGTTCCCCATCTGACCCAAACAGAGTTACAGGCTCTGCACACCTTATCCCATGGATCAGCTGGCCTTGACTGTAGAGAACACCTTCCTTCCTCAATCCCTCGCCCCATCTCCTGGTTTTCAGGACTGCTTTTGGGTGCTGGGAGGTGAGACTCAGCACTCTGCAGTTTGCCATCTCCCCCAAGGAAACTTCCTGCAAGGTGGTGGCAGGTTTCCTGCTCCTTCCTATGGAAGCAGAGCTCTCAGTACCCTTTCTAGTAGTCTGGGGGTAAAGAAAAGTAAAATTGCTGTTTGGACAGGTTGGGGTTTTTTTTATGCAGGTTCAGGAGTTTGACTCAACATTAAAAAGGTTTGACTGCTTGCCAGAATACTAATGTAAGTAATTGGAAGAGCTCCTAAGTGGCTTCAAAGTACAAATATTTTTAATTACTCATTGTAAAGCTATAATGTACCAAAGGTAAGTGGTGCAGAAACCGGATGCTGTGGCATAGAACCTAAGGCTTTATAAAAATACAGAGGTTTTAAAAGTAGGTGTTGTTGTGGGATCCTCTGTGCCCACAGCAAGTTCATCCTGGGACTGCACCACTGGGCTAAAGTCACACCTCCAGTGATTTTAGCCTTGTACTGGTTTTCTAACAATGGAAAAGAACATACAAGAGGAGGAGAGTAAAATTATCTTTTAATAGAATAATGTATGAAAAATGCAGTGTATGGTTTGTGATATCACTAGGTACTTAAGTGTCATCTGCATGTTTAAATATAGAGCATCTATTAAACGTCTCCAGACTCTAATATTCTTGCATGGGAATGTTGTTTTCCTGAATTTTCCAGCTTATCAAAAAATTGTGTTTATCTTATTTGGGGATTGTTTAACAAGATGCATATGTGCACCCACCCATACCCACCCCCAATAGCGTGTGGTACTGGAAATGAGCCTGTTGCTCCTTCCTGTGGATGAAGGGATGCTGGATATCTGGGGAGGTCTGGGTTTCTCAGAGCCACCCAGCTGCGTGCTCTTTCCAATTGCTTTGTGTGGCTCCAGCAGTGATCCTAGGGTGGCTGTGAGGCTGCACTTGATGGCTTTGACTTGCTTGACAGCACCTGGCACCATCTCTCCCTCTACTCGCACCCTGCAAGGAGGAGGATGACATGTGTTTGAGGGGTGGAGGGGGCACTGACTGCAAAAAGCAGAGCTCTGTGCCAAGAGACACGGTAACCTGCCGTAAATTACAGTGTCCCTGAAATTACTCTAATTTGTGCTGGTGTGTATCAGCTATCAGAAAGCTCTGTGCATCTGCAGCCTCCCTCCCTCCCACTGCCTGGCACCCTGGGCTCTACTCTGGCTGCAGACAGAGCATCCACCTTTGTACAGCTGCGTCTTTCACCATCCATCATTCCCTTCTGCGACGTCTTTCTGTGCTCTTCTGCTGCAGTTACAGGTTGGTGGTGTTTCCACAAGGAAGGCCTAGAGAATGTTAAGATTGTACATCCTTCTTTTAATAACTTAATCTTAAACATGTGAAACTGAGGCACAAGAAATGGTCCTTCCTGTGCCCTTTCCTAATTCTTTGGGGCATTGTGATTTTTTGAGGGCTCACAAGCTGAGCTGGGTGCAGGGTCTGGTTGTCCCAGGTTCTGCGGAGAGCTGCTGGCCATCCATGAGGACAGGATGCTGGAGGCTGCCAGATGGCCCTATGGACAGGAAACCCACTGGCCAAGGGGTGGAGATGCTTTCTTGCCTAGCTTATTTTTTCCAGCCAGTGAAGAGGGCTGGAAGAGATGAGAGGTTTTTCTTTAAAGAGTTAGCCTCAACTGGTGAAGTTTTTTGTTTGTGTTGTTGAGTTTTGTGTTTGTGGGGTTGTGGGTTTTTTTTTCCTCACTTGTATAAAACATGGCATCAGAGAGAGGTGACTTTCAGTAGCTCTTCTGCTGTTTGCCCTGAGAACCCTTGAGCTGGTCCCCGCTTCAGGCTTCTCCCCACTGGGTCTCAGCATGTAGGGCATCCCTGCTATTTGTTTTGTATTCCAAACTCAAAAGCATTTTACACCTCTAAAAATCTTCATAAATTTCCATAAAATACACGGGCAAAATGCTTTAAAGTATTCTTTGAGAAATTATTATATTTTGCATTTGACTTATCCTTTAAAAAGACCTTTTCCTCTGCATAATGCTGTGGTATCATTGATACAATGTACATTGCATCCCTCGTATTAATACTCTGATCAATCACCGCTGACAATACAGTGTCTTTGTGTGAGGGGCTGTAGGACAAATGTTTTAGCTTGTGAGAAGAAAATTGTTAGCATTTGAATAGAGAAGAGCGCGGGGGAAGGATTAATAGCCTACTTTGATGGATTAGAATGTAGGGAAATTGCTCAATATTAATATGAAAATGTTTGTGAATTGGCTGTGCGGAGCTGTCAATGGAGAATGAAGGCCAGTGATTATGTCTCCAAGGCCTTATCAGTTCAGACTTGACTCTCACCAAAGACTTTCACACAAAAGACTGATGAGAGCACTGGAAAATAGCTGAATAAGAGCCTCTACAATAAGCGAACCGTTCAGCCACCGGTGTCACGATGTCAGGTTTTGTGCCCTTTATGTAATATTGTACATCTTTATATTAACATATCTGAATATGGATTTCTAGTAAAAGAGGCAAATGAAACTACCTGCCAGGCAGTCTTATTTCTGTAATTTTTGCTTATCTCTGGGATACGATGGGAAAATGAACTGGGGTTAGCCTTAATAAACAACCGTGTCAGCAAGGGAGATTTTGCGAGCATTACAGTAAGGACTTTAAATACAGCTGCGTATTTATCCTTGTGAAAAAGGCGTGCCCAATGCTCCTGAGACATGTCACAGGAAACCTGTTTCCTACTGCATCAGTTCAAAGCAGATCAGATGATTTCTTCTGTCCTGTGCTCTTTATAAGGTTTTAAACAGACCCCAAAAACAGAAGCATGCCTACTTATAAGTGTGTGTAATGTAATCAATGTATTTCAAGTATTTTTGGCTCATATTTTCTATGTACTTTGTTTACCTAGAGGCTGAAATAAAGCTGTTCATTATGTGGCTGTGGGCACGTATCTCATGGAGATGGATCTCCAAAAGAGACACCTGTTTGTTGTTAGTGAATGTTCTGGAGTGAGTTACTGCCTGTAGAAATTGGGCTGGCTTTCAAGAAGATCCAGGATGTACCTATTGCTAGGAGAACTTCTTTTATTTCACAGAAAAACCAAAAAAGTTAGGTTTATAAATGAAAGGCTATGTTTTTTCCCCTGCTGTTTTGAATATGACTTTCCTCTTCCTTTCAGCTATTTGTATCCCTCTTCTTGTGGCTCAGTGTCCAATTTAGCTTTGCACTTCTTGTGGGCTGCTGATGGGTATCAGTCTCTGCATGGTGACTCTGGAATGGGATCCCAAGTGGCCACAGTGTCAGTAGGAGTTTCTGAATCAGCCTTCTGCTCTCATTCACATCCTTTTTACCACCTGGTGCTGAGGTAAATCCCCCATAAATTAGCAGAATAAACTCTGGGAACTTTGGTTGCTTCAGTGATGAAATCTCAATTACTCATTGTCAAGCTGAGCCTCTGACTGCTAGCATGCAGCCATGGCTGCAGGTGTCATCCTCTGAGCTGTAGTACTGCTGGATTATCCGGGCTCATTTCATCTGATGCAAGTGGCCTTTATTAGGTGTAGGGGTTACGTCATGTATCCCGCAGATCCTCAGGCCAGTTCTACTTCACTTTGGTAGTTCAGATGTCTCGTTTTGCATTACCTGTGACCTATCCCAAGCAATCTAATCAGAAGATAACAGGGTAAGATGATCCCTTAAAATTACACCGCAGTGACACAGTGCCGTTATATGTCTTACTAGCACTCATCCTTGTGGATAGATGCAAAGAAATATGGAAAATTGAGGGGAAAAAATCAAACTCTTCTTGTAAAATTTTTACTTTTTAAAATCATAGCTATACAGCATCAAATGTTAATGAATTAACATCTTCTGACTACAGTTTAAAAATGGCTTGTGTTTTTGTTTGGGTTTTTTTGTGAGTGGCAACACTCTCCAAAACAACCATTTTCTTTAAAGCTGATCTCAGCATCCTGGTAAAGAAAATGGTATGTGTGAGTCTGTGTCGGAGAAAAGGTTTTGGTATAAAAGCCTGTCTCAATTAGAGAAAGTCTATTTCTTTGGCAAGACCTTAATTATAAGTACATAACTTCTTAAAGCTTAGAGTTTTGTATGTAATTAGTAATCCAGTTTCCTTACTTGTAAATCACAATCTGGTGCTAAGGAACTGTTTGGCACTTGGCTATTTGTAATGTACTCTAGTTAGTACTGGATCAATAAATCTTTTATAACTGGTGCCAAGTCTCCTCAGTGGCTAAAAAGGGAATTTTGTGTGTGTTTCAATAAAGTCAAAGTAAGAGGACTGGCGTGTTAAGTATCACTGTGTGTTAAACAGAGGAAGTGCTTAGCATCAGCACTTGTAGGAATGTAATCCACTTTTCAGATGTTAGCAGCCAAACAAGAAGAGTGCAAAAATATTTTAAAAACTGAAGCACCACGATGTTTCCAAAATTAACTTTCATAAAACTCAGTGGAGGTTCCTGAAAACTGCAGAAAGTTGACTTGCCCGAAGTGTGAGAACTTGCTTTGTACGATATACGTCACGTACGTGATATCATTACAGTGCAATGCATCTTTATTAATTTGATGGAATCACAGAATGCTTTGGGTTGATAGGGAAAGATCAGCTAGTTTTGCCCGTGCTATACCAGGTTTCCCAAAGCTCCATCCAACCTGGCCTTAAATACCTCCAGGGATGGGGCTTCCACAACCCCTCTGGGCAACCTGTGCCAGTGCCTCACCATCCTCATACTAAAGAATTTCTTCCTAAAGTCTAACCTAACCCTGCCCTCTTTCAGCTTGCAGACATAGCCCCTTGTCCTATCACTGCACTCCCTGATGAACAGCCCCTCTCCCACTTTCCTGTAGGACCCCTTAAAGTGTTGGTACGCTGCAATTAGGCTCCCCGGAGCCTTCTCTTCTCCAGACTGAGCAAGCCCAACTCTCTCAGCCTGTCTTCACAGGAGAGGTGCTTCAGCCCCTTGATCATCTTCGTGGCCCTCCTCTGGACTTGCTCCAGCAGCTCCCAACATCTTTCCTGTACTGGGGACCCTGGAGCTGGACACAGCACTGCAGGTGGGGTCTCATGAGAGCAGAGTACAGGGATAGAATCCCCTCCCTTGACCTACTGGCCACGCTGTTCTTGATGCAGCCCAGGACACGGCTCGCCTGAGCTGCCAGTGCACATTGCCAGCTCATGTTGAGCTTGTCATCGATCAGTATTCCCAAGTCCTCGTCCTCAGGGCTCCTCACATTCCATTCTCCACTCAGCCTGTAGTTTGACCCACATGCAGGACCTTGCACTTGGCCTTGTTGGACTTCATGCAGTTCTTGTGGGGCCCATCACTCCAGCCTGTCAAGGTCCCTATGGATGGCATCACTTCCCTTCAGCGTGTCGACCTCGCCACACAGTTTGGTGTCATCAGCAAACTTGCTGAGGGTGCACTCAATCCCACTGTCTGTATCACCAATGAAGATATTCTAATATTCTGCAAAAGATATGTTGATTGTCCACATCAGTTCATTACATAATATGTGGTGAACGGGACTTCAGATAAAAAGGGTACTGTTAGTGGGGAAGACACCAGTACTGTTAAATCTATAGCTGTGGCAAGTTCAGGCTGGGATTTGAAGCAGCGTTGTCATATTTTAAAAAATCCAATCCTTTATTGCATGTTTTAGTGAGTTTATCCACAACATTTTTCTTAAGACATTGTAAAATCTGATTTCCTGGATTTGGGTGTTACAGTTATTTAAGATTCACTGAGAACCTTGTTCAAATTATATCACCCATTAATTAAATTATTTCACATATAGCTTTACAGAAGAAATGACACCTAATACTTTGTTTTCATTTTCTATTCCTCTGATGCTTTGTCTCCATAGTAGCAATTAGGAACCACATTTTTGTATGTTTGATACTACGTTTGGTAGCGATAACAATGATTAATGAAACTCTGAGAGCAATCCTCCTAGTATATACAGCTATGAATGAATCTTTGTGGACAGATGCAAGTAAACATTAATTTTTCTGCTTGTGCCAGGCTGGCTGGACCAGAAGTGATGCTAATCTGTAAGCCTTATCTCGCTACTCTCATGTCATGTTATGCCCAAACCACTTGCAGTGCAGGAAAGTGAGTAAAGATTAGATATAAACTAATAAATTCAGAGACAAAGTACCAAAATTAGAGAGCAGGTTCTCACCCATGTTTGGGACCAGCCCTGACATGTCTCTCAAGCCGCTCTTGTGGTGTGATGATGCTTTTTCCGTCCATGCTGGGTGGAAAACATGAGTTTCTTTTTAACACAGCTAAGGTGGTCTTGGAGCTGAACTGCAGGTGGCTCTTCCCTACCCTCAGGTTTGCATTTCCTTCCAGATGTAGAGGGGAGAAGGAAGCTACAAGGTGTCAGAAGAACAAATGCAGGACTTTGCAGGTGGAAGTTCAGGTCTGGGGTTTTTGCCGGGGAGCTGGGCAGGTCAGACATGTTTCAGGGGCGCTCTCACATAGAGGTGTACCCTTCTGTCATGACTGCTTTGAGTAGACTAGACACTATCATGTCTGGTAACCAGAACAGTATTCCCAAACTCTCCTGGTATTCACCTAAGGTCACGTAGGCTGTGGAGAATTTTGCTCTTGCCCGTGCAGCAAAACCCCTCTGCCCATGCCCTTTTCTGCAGTCTCTGCTCAACTAACCAGGGCAGCTTGAAGCATGACAATAGAAAACAGGTTGCTGTTGTGCCACCGCCTCTTCCTTGGTTTCTCCTAAAGACTCTTGAGAACAACAGTTGCCCAGGTGCCTGTCAGAGCGGTTTTCCAGCTGACTCAGCACACCCTGGCCAAGGCCAGGTCACAGACGAAGTTGTTCTTTATAAAGAAGCGTGGCAATTCGTAAGATGTTTTGCTGTTGCTTTACTGAGGCTGTGTGGCAGCAGCACCTCCTTTTCTTCTGTAATGCCTGATTTCCTTACTCATTTTGCTCAAGACACCACAGCCAGTGTTTAAATTTTACATCTAAGGGCATACGTGATTTAAAAATGGGCATAATGCTGAGCTGAGCTCTGAACTGAGGATGGTTTTTATGGTTAGCTCTCTCTGATGCACTGCCTACTTCCATTTATGGAATGACTCTTCAAGGGAGAAGTGATGACCTTAAAAAAAAAAAGTAAGGTGATATGTAGATACTGTTTTCCACAGTTAAAGGTCACCTTGACTTTTAATCTTGACTGCCATACTTTTCTTCTCATTAAAATATTTGACAAGAATTCTTTGCATGAATGAGCAGCACAGAACACCTTAAGACTACTCAATTTTCACTAAAGATCTTGTGTTGTCATAATAAATAATTGTAGTCAGCTAAAAATCATTAGCTCTTATGCACATTAACAAATAAAATGCACTTTTATACATGTATTTCCTTGAAGAACCAGTTTTTTCTCACAAATGGATTAAGCAGCAGCACTGAATGTATTTCTCAGGATATTTGCTTTTGAGTATCAAATGCTTTGCCCTAGCACAGAAAGAAAAGATTATTTTCTGAATGCTCTGATTCCAAACAATTGACTATTTTTTGTAATTGACTGTAATGATTCACTGCCTGTTATGCAACTCTAGCTCCCATTCTAGTTCATCCCCACTTGAAAAGTTGAAATATTTTTTCCCAACATCTGTTTGAGTATCTCTGGGTCTGATGTCTTTTATAGGAGACGGTCTAAAAATATAGGGCCATTTTAATATAGGAGCTTTGTTATTCTCTATACCCATATGTCATTCGGAAACAGAACAAACTCAGGTTTAACTGTCATGAAATCTGACATCATAAGTTTTATACTGCTGAATAATAAGCCAAAATGTAAATCACTATGCATAATGCAAAAAGTCTTGTAACTTGACCTTTACGTAAAAGGAGTGATTATATGTAAAGAGAGCCCTGCGAATTAAGAATGTAACTCTTTTCACCTTCTGTAGCTTGAGAGTTGCTATAGGCACTGAGTTTTTATTGTTATTTTTATCCCACTTAATGTGGTTTCCAGCGCTCGGCTGAGAGGATGGGCAGAAGTGGAATGGGGGGAAAATAGGTCAGAAAGCAGGAGGCTGAGCTGCTCTCCTTGGACAACAAAATGCAGTCACAGGCACCCTGGTGAATTTTTTTAAATGGTGAACGCTTGCTGAGGGATCATTAGTAGGTTTTGGGAACGTCAGGAACTGGCTGACACTGAGCACCAAAGACCAAAATATCAAATAGTCCAAATTGCCCTGGAAAAACCCAGTCCTGACATTTGTTTGGTGTCTCTTGACAAGTGCTATTGTTTGGGAAGTAAGTGTTGAAGATGCTCTTTGCCTGAAAGATTCATTACCAAAAAAGTCTTTTGTGCTTTAATTAAGCTGTGGTTTAACTGCAATGCATTTAGGATGTCGTTTGCAAGACTCTTCCTGCTGAAGGGGAGTTTGAGGCACAGATCACACTTATTCCTGCTGAGACCTGGGGTCAGTTTGTAAATTGAAAATTTGTACCTAAAATTTTTTTTCAGTTCAGTAGTTTTCCTTCAAGACACCAATTTTACCGCAGGAATACTGATGGCAATTGAATAAATGTCTGAATATTGCCACCAAGCTGTGAGACTCAAGGAACCTCGTTTCTAAAAACAGGCAGGGAGTTTGTTTGACATAATCAGTGCCTTTAGTTTCGTGATTACAGGGAAAAGAGAACTTGTGTTGACTATCAGAAATCACAAGAGAAAAAGGAATCTCACTTTTGTTGCATGTTTAGGTAACATCACTCGTATTACTTCCCGCTGTTGCAGGCTTCTCTTTAACCCAAAACTAAAAAGGCACAACTGGGGACCTCTGGCCAAGCAGAGACATCAATATTGTAAACGCAAAACAGTTTCCTGAGGTATCAAGAGTAAGGAACTACACTGTATAATGACGGGACTGATTCGGGTGCAATGCTGATTGTTTTCATAAACTGTGTCCACTCTGACACATCTTTCCCAAAGGCAATCATCTCTTATTTCCCTCCTGCGTGGCTTTGCTGCTTGTTAAATTACAAACATTGCAATAGAGCTATTTTGCTGAATCGTTTTCAGATTTGGTGCCTAAAAATCACTAAAAAAAGAATGAAATCCACAGAGCGCTTTTTTGATGACACAGAAGTCAAGTTTAAATCAGGTTTTCAAGAAAATCACCAGAGAATTTCAGAATATGAATAATATCCACAACAAACACCAGCTGCCTACTCATAGCTAGTTAGTATGTTGAATTGCGTAGATGTTTGCAAGGAGGATTTCATACCCAAAGCTCTGTGTTTTATTTCTGGTTGCATCTTTAGGTTGTATCTGTTTAGTTCTTTCTGATTAAATAATCCCCCAAATTCACATTTGGGACAAGACTGTGCTTTAAAAGCTGCAGTAACTAGAGTTTTTGAAGCTGGAACATGAAAGAAGTGATGAGTGTCTGTAAAATAGACATATATATCTGCAGGGTTTATGTGTTTATGAGGTTTACCAGAGGAAGACACTTAGCATCTGTTCACGGGCTCAGAATGACACCTATGCTTACAGTCTCTGTGAATCAAAATATTAGCCGTGTGTCCATGATGTGAAGGCCAGGCAAAGTTCTTTTTGTTCCAACTGCAAGGTAAAAAGCCTCATTTTTTTTAGTTTCCGAATGGAATAGGTAAATACACTTGTTGGGAAGAGCCTGGATAAATCCTTCTCAAGCCTTTTCCTCCTGAAGCCTGGCAGGAATCCCTCCACTTTGCTGTGCAGTGCAATCCTCGGTGCCAGCCCAAGGGGCTGTGACAGTGATTCCTCAACTGCCACATATGGCGCAGAGACTAAATGAAGTACTGTACATCTCTGGCCTGTCAGATGCTTTCCTTCAGAAACGTGTCACCGGATCAAAGTCAAATATGTACGCTTAAGAAGGCTTTCCCCCCTCCCCGAATAGAACACCATATCATATTAAGGAGCACTGTAAGTTAAGTGATGATGACAGAGTTTAGCAGTTCATACCCTTAGAGCAGCCTTGTGAATAAAGGCAAGCTTCGGGACCTCTCCTACTGTATACGCCTGATCTTATTTATACCTGTCAAATATGTTATGTTAAGAGTGTCTGCGATTGGCCATGCCTCACTGCCATTAAGCAAGGCTAACCTAAGCAGATGATACTTTCTGCATCTGAGGAGATATAAATCTGGCTGGCAAGGAAGCTTACGAAGGCAAAAATGGATTTGCTAAGGGGGTATCAGAGAGGTAACAAACAGGTCTGTATGTCTGTCTTAGCAGCCACTAGTCATCATCATCTTTTTTTAAAAAATATATATCACTAGTGGGTATCTTGTTTTCCATTGGGCACTATACGCTATACTGCTTTCATCTTCCCCTGCCAATTTGCCAAGGTCAGTTTAAAATTAATCCAAGTTGGTGTTATCACTATCTTGAACAATACTAATGAGCTTTCTATTAGCAAGATGCCTACCAAAATACTACCGGTGAGTGCTTTCTACATCACAAGATGCTCTGGAGAGAGATATGTATTCATCACCATGGAAACATGAGGTTCATTTTAAGTAGTCTTCAGTTTATTATTAAACCATCCTCAGTCATGGCTGATGGTTCTGTTGTGCAACTTGTTTTTTTTAACTGGAGGCATTTTGGGGGTAATCACTGCTGGTTTTTAAATCCTGAACTGAACGTGACACTTAGTCCTTTTTTGAAAAATGTGACATATCTAGAAGCAGCATCCTACCTGTTGAGCTCCTTTCTTTTGCTACAAGAGAGGATCCTGTACTTATAGCTGATTTACTTCTCAAGTGATTTGTGAGTTCCATTTCCCGCTGGATAAGTGAAAGGGAAAGTATGGACCTTGCAAGTGAAAAAAGATTATTTCTCCATAGTTTCTGGAGCTGAAGCAATGGTCTATGTCTTAAAAGATGGATGAAGGTTTATGTGTACAAGCCGGTGCCTTCTGCCACTGGTAATGCCATAATGATCAACTCCAACATGATTTCACCAAAATCACGGGGACAGTGAGGCTGGCGTTCAGGTATGCTATGTGCTGGTCTGATTCATGGATACTACAGGAACAGTCAGATTGTTTGGGTTTTTTTCTGCAGATTATTGCCTGTAGGAGGTTTAAGTTGGTAAACAAGAAACAGACAGTAGTACTGAAAGTGGTGGATGGGGCTGTCTGTCTTTGTTTTCCTGTGACTTCAAGTCTCTTATAACAATGTGTAGCTGATAAAATCTGAATTCAACGGTGAAAAGTATGAGGACTTTTGTTTTTTAACTGAAAAGCCATCTTGGTATTTATAGCAGTGGAATATGAAGAAACAGCAGAGTAGATATGGGGCTTGGTAATGGGAGGCAGTGTCAGTAAATACTTTAAAAATATCCAGTCTCTTTTTAACAATCCCTTAGTGTGGCTCCTAGAAGCTGAAGATTTCCGTGCAGCCACAGCTCCTTGATGGTTACACTGCTCGCTCACTGCTGACATCAGACGAATTCAGAACAGGAACCTGAAAGGTGAAAGCCTTCATGCTCTTCTCCCTAATCTTTTAATCCATTCATATTCTTTGACCTCCGGTATTAGGCCTCCCTTATTAAATCCACCTGGGCATGGTAGATTGCTTTCCTCCCCAGAAGAAAAGAGAAGAGCTATTTATGAAAGTAAAGGTGAAGAGGACTGGTAAAAGAAAATGAGTTCTGTATGTGAAACTCGATAGAAGTTTCTCTGAGGACCTGGGGCTTCTATTTTGGGGTTTTGAGGGGTCACTTCTGCTTGCAAAGTTGTATTTTCATTTTCAAATATTTTGGTTTGTCTGTTTCTCTGTTGTGGCTGTTGATGTTAGCAACAAGGTCTCTTGTGGGCTGAAGGGTGATTTTTCCCCTTTGGGGTTTTGCTACCTTGGGGCTCCAGGATTGTTTCAGTAGAAAATTTAATTTTGGCAAGAACAAATAGTTTGTTGAGAGAGGGGCCCCACCGAGAGGGGCCCATCCTTCTCCAGGTAGAGCTGCCTGTGATTGCTGGCTGTCTCGATGTGATGCGACTAACCAGCCGAAAAAGTGTTATGCAAACAATAGATTTGGAAACATTCTCACAGTAGACGCCGTCTTCAGGACAGACCTGTGAGTAGCTTTTCCCCTGAAAGGAGCAGTTGAGTGATGGCACTGCACAGGAGCAGGCAGTCAACTGAAATGTAAGGATGTTAAGTTTTTATTTGAGATTATTTATTCCAGTCAAGAATAACCCGAGGTTTTGGTAGATGCAGGACTGTCTGTGAATACTTCTCGTTCTGTTTGTGATAACACAAAACCCTGTATCAATTTTTGGCCTGCTTTTTCTCCCTGTTAAGATGTCGAGATCACCAGCTTAAGGTCAAGGTGGTAGGTTTTTCCGTGACCTCCTTAAGTACTCCTTAAAAGGATCACGGGGACTCACATACACGATGTTTAAATGTCTGTTCCCTCCCTGGCCTCTGCCCTTAACCTCTGCACGTTCCACACAACCCCTTTTGCCTGTCCTCCAGATGCCTAGTCGAGATGGTAGCGTTCCCTCATCTTCCTCTGAGTGAGCTGTCAGAGACCTCCCCTTCTGCTTGAGTGATTCCATGTACCTCCCGCGGGAAGCATTTGCGGTAGTCAGGATCCCATTCTACACTTCACCTGCTCTAGTGCTTGTTGACCCCCTGCACCGATGGCTCTTTCACGTGGTAGAGAATTGCTTCTTCCTCTTAGTTGTGAAGTGCTTCTGGATGATGCGTTGGGCCAACAGCATCAAGCAATGACATCTCTGAAAGCGGTAGAGACAGGGAGAGGTAAAGTTTTAGCTGCTGGAGGCGACAGTGTTGCCTGCAGGCTTAAACAGCAAGGGGACAGGAAGCAGGCTGTGCTGCACGGGTGGATGCTCTGCTACAGTCAGATGTGTAATTACAGGCTGATAAACACCACCATGTCCTGTTTTGTGCCTAGTCCTTAAAGGATGAGAAGTGTGTACCTTCCCATTGGTGCACTTGTGGAGAGTGGTAGAAACTGTCAGCTAAAGCTTGAGCAGATGATGGTGGGGGCCATAGGAATGCCTGATGGCAGCGTACCGCTTACCTCCCACATCTGTAAATGATGGGGGGAGATATCCATGCAAGGGAAAAGCACAGAAGTAAACAAGTAGTATGTGGCCAGCCCTCCTAACGGGGAGAGGAAATCTACATTTAAAAAGGGCTTTTCTGCTTGTTTAGACAACACCACTTAACCCTGAACAAATATTTAGATACATTATATTCAGTGGTACTTTTTTAATGAATGGAGCTATTTGCATATCTATTTTACTGACACTTGGGATTCCCTTCCTTGCGAAGGTCCCCTTCTGACAGAGGGACGTGCCTTTTCCTAGACACCTACGGCACAGAGCTGCTTTCTGCCACGGGGTCCCTTTCCCAAAATTTTCCAGAGCGAGTTCATAGTGCCTACAAAGCTCACTGTGAGGAAATCTAATCCTTATTTCTTTCGATAAACAGAAGTCGCAGCGCTAAGCGTCTCCGTATTTTGCACTTGGCTGGTAATCTACCTCACGCTTCTCCCACCCTCACCCCTCCCTTCTGCAACTGTCGGGTTATATCTGAATGCCAAAAAAACAGAATTAGTTTTGCACATCAACGCTGACTTATAAGGCTATTTGAAGTTAAAGCTCTTTGCCAGTTTCCATTTTCTTCACAGTGTTCCCTTCTGCTTCGGGTTTGAAGGAGGAGAGAGAAAAAAAGAAAAAGAAAAAAAAAAGTTATTTAACAAAACTTGATCTGTTTGAGGCTGCAAAGTCCAAGCTGTCCTTCCTGTGCTACCGCAGACAGCATGAGAAATGAAGGCTGAAGGGCCCGGCCAATTTCAGGAAAAAAATGCCCCAAAAAGGTCAGGGAAGAAACGGGAGCCTTTACATTTTGTGCTCCCCGGGTGATATTCAATAACTCTTTTGGTCTTTATACTGTAGGACGTAGGCTCATTTGCTCAATTTGGGGTGACAGCAGTGTGTTTTGTCAGAACATAGCTGGAGTTTTAAATGAGGACGGCATTCTGAGGCAGTAGGAAACATCCTTTATCTTAGCAACAGGAGGGCATGGAAATGCAAGGGGTTTTGGCAGCAGCAGTATAAATCTAGTGTTTTGGAGGGGCTGACCCAGGCCGTGTGGAAGGAGCGCTCAGCTTTCCTTTGACGGTGTGATTTCCTGCTCCACGGTAGAGAACTTGTCTGGACGGGGTCCTGAAGAAAGCCTACATCAATTACTTGAAAGGAAGTCAGCTCTGTCTCTGAATGCTTGGCAGCAGGAACAGTCATTGTTGCGGGGTTATAAATATATACACACGTATACACGCACACCACCCGAGCAAACCCTCCTGCGTTTTCAAGCGTTAGTCGTTACGGTAACACCCGTTCCCACCGGTACTTCAACTCCTGTCAGTGCTGCCTTTGTGTACGGCTCTTTCAAGGGGCTTATGACTTGCCTTAAAAAAATAACTCTTGGACTTCTACAGAAAACATGGGACCTTAATCTGAAAGGCTTCTTTTCAGATAAAATAAACTTCTTTTTTTATTTTAAGCCTTTGCATCATCAGAAACCTCTAAGAACAAATCTGTTCTCAGCTGAGAAGGTTAAAATTTGTTTTTTATTCCTGGTTCACTGAGGGTCGAGCATATTCTAAATTATTTCCCCTTGAATTTTTCTCTTTCAAGTCACTGCCATGAATATAAGCATCTTTGGGTAGTTTAGAAAATATAAAAATGGTGAAGCAATATCTTTTTGTCAGGTTGCTGCTGTTTAGTAACTCTTAAGCAGCTGTTACATCTTTTGTGTCAATAATCCTTAAATTAAGGAGTCATCAAGCACTCGCTTACATGATATATGGTAATAGCTCAGTGTAAAGCTATTGTGTAAATCTGTGGAAAGGGGCCTTTTGTTTGTGTAAAGCGTAATTCTGAGCCAGAGGAATGCCTAAATATGTATGTATATGGTCGCTTCTAATGCTTCCTAATGACTCGTTAGAATTTATGTTTTAAAATAAGATTATGTGTTTCTGCTTTTTCTTCTTTTGTAACTAAGGAAGAGGCCCATGCACGCTTTTTTAAAGCTTTTCGTGGTTCTTTTGACCCTTTCAAGCTTTTGGATCAAAGTTCTAGAACTTCTTTTTTTTAAAAAAAACCCAACTTTATTTACTTTCCTCACTAGCACAGGGAAACTTGACTGTGTCTGTAATAGTTTGTGGAGTGTCTTGCCATGCAAACAGAGTACGCTGCACCAAAAAAGAAATAATGGGGAAGAAATGCCCCACCACCACCCTGGGGATGAAGGAGTAGAATACCCGGTGCTCAGACAAGATGTTTTGCTGGGAAACCACCTATGAAACCATGACCTGTGGGTCTGTGCCACAGAGCTCCTGTGCTCCCTTGGTGGGGGAATGGGAAGAAGGGCAAGTGCCCAAATGAAGGTGTGGCAATGTGCCTCACAGAGCAGCGCTTGAACATGAGCGCCTTGTGCAGGCAGCCTGTCCCTCATCCTCACCTGGCAGGTGAGCTGCACCTGGGCCTGGCCAGGTGAGGTGAAACAGGGCTGTGGGGAACCCACCAGCTAATGGCCGGACCCACCAAGCAGCACATCCCCTCCTCTCTCTGTCCTCTCACACGTATTTCAAAACTGTCCCAGACTGTATAAGCCCCAGAGAGAGATTAATTTGCAATGTAACGCCCACAGAGAAATTCACATCCAAAGTATGTTCTTCTGGTGCCAAAAGAAGAACAATAAATGACTGGGAAGGAAGGAAAATATGCTTCTAGACGAGACAAACCCCACCTCCTGTCCTCCCCCAAGCAAAACCACATTGCTGTTGCTGTTCAGTTCCTTCAGGTATTAGAGGGAGAAAATGTCAGCGTGGGGCAGGTCACAGCAAAGCAATGATGCATCACTCTTACCGTAGTTTTTGTGAGTGATCTGAAGGCACGTTGTAAAGGTGAGGGGTCAACACCTCAAGCAGGGAAGAGCGGTACCCACATGGGTTTAAATGCAAGTCTTGTCAATGGTCTTGTGAGTAGAAGGCAGAGTGCAGCAGAAGCCCGTTTCAGTGCTTGGTACGGAAGGCACGGGGACGTGGCTGCGCCAAGGCATGGACCTCAGCACCAGGATGGTGTGTCAGAGTGCCCTGGGTCCTCCTGGCTTCCCCACTGCCATGGTGTTCCCCACTTTGGGGTCTTCCCCAGCATCTCTTGCCTTTGGGGACAGCTCCTCAGGAGGGCAGGCAGTGAGTCTGCAGGGCTGCTTCACTGCAGGGGCTGCCTGAGGAGAACTGCCCTGCTTCGCAGAGAAGACTGGAGGGCATCTGAAATTGGGTTTTCCTTTGAATTACTGCACAAAAAGGGATGGCTCTGGGCCTCCCCCGCTTGAAAACTGGGGATTCGGGAGAAGAAACCAGGGAGGAAGCCTCTGCAGGACTTGCTGCAGCAGAGACAGGAATGACAGCCAACCTCCCGACTCCCAGTTCCCAGTTTCACCCCGCTTGCTCCCTTTCCCGGGGAACAGCTGAAGAAAGCTCCACCCATGTTGCTCAGACAGAATTCTCAGGAGTGACTCCAAAGTGGGTTTTTTGGCCAAAATGGTTTAGTGACAGCCTCTGTTACTTGCATTTTTGCAAACCTATCCATGCTCATGGCAGAATCACCATGCTTTTAACTGGTGTTTGGCATTTGTTGGGTTTTTATCCCGGTCCCCTCCAGTATACATAGAAATGTTGCTCTAGACCAGCATCTGGTTTAAGTTACTTCTTGACCTAGTAAGAAAAAAAAAACCCTTCCTTCATTACATGGACAAATTGCTGATATCCAAATATGTTGTTTGATTAATTGACTGAAGGCAAACTTTTTCTTCAGAACACTGCAGGTTTTCTTTAAAAGGAGCACTACAAAGTGCGAGCGGATTCTGAGTAATAGGAATGTATTTTAGGCAGTTTCCATGCTTTATGTTTACGAACAGATTTCTCACGTGCAGTGTATAGCTTACAGAGACTCTGTAATAATAATTCATATAAAAAGGAATTTTATTTTGTGCAGCACCTCTAAGGTAACCACTTTTCTTGCCGCTGGAAGCTCTCTCCATTAGACAATTTCCACTTGTTTTTCAATCAGAGTTGCTTCAACTCTCTGAAAAGCATGAAATCTTTACATTAGGGAATCTGAGTGCTCTGCTTTCAGCCCCCAATGGGGGATAGCTATCTGAACACACAAAATTAGAAAAACACACCCAGATTAGTTGTTTAAAATTCACAGCCGTCAACATGGAGTGCTTTGTAAGAGAAGGAAGGTAGGAAACATCAAGTTAACCCAAGGGCTGCAGATGGATTGGCTCTCCCTGACTTCTCCCTGGGCATTGTCTGCAGGCTGCTGTGTGTGGGGATTCATTTGCATGGCAGTACAAAAGTCTTCTGTTGGAGACCCTGCTCAGCATCTCCCCAGGCTTTGCCCTTGAAGGGGCCTTCCTTGGCCACGGTGGCAAAGATTTCCCTGTGCTGCCTTTTCAGAACCAAACAGAAGTGAGTGGTTTGGGATTAGTGCAGCACGAAGCAGGGGTTCAGTTAGTGAACTGGGGAAAAGATACGGGAGGGGGCATGGGGGGAGGGTTTCATACTTTAAGGAGTTACTTGAAGAAGAGCTGTGTTGGAGCAACAGTGGTTGGTTGTAAGAGTAAAGTTAGTGGGACTGTTCAGGATGCCAGCTGTTTGTTTATACTGTATGACACAACAGAAATGTCATCAGTGAACATCAAGTATCAGAATATGTAATTCTGTATGCTAATTTTAGCCTAACTTTTCCCACCAGCACTGAGGAAATGCATTATTTATCATTTATCCCGCTTCAGAAGTCATAAACCACCTTTAAAAACAAACTAAAAAACCTGATTATAGATGTCTCCAAGATTCTGATAGATTATAATTAAACTATTAGAGGAGGTATCAACTACATTTTGTCATACATCTTATCCTCTCCTAACAATTATAGCTAATTTTTTGTCTTCCTGCCTAATTTAAGTAATATCCCACAGCTTGTATTGCAAAAGGGGCTCTGCAAGGACTAAATCTTGGGCCCCGGAGTTACCTTCTGCAAATCTTAGCAGGGGGAGACATTTGCAGAGGTGCTCAGCTCTGCCCTTCTCCCTGTTTTTGCAGACTCCAACTTTATTACAGCAGCCAAAGGTTTGTCAGCCTTTCCAAAGGGCTGTTTTCAGAGATTTACACCTTGTTACAGGCTGAAACTTGGCAAACAGGACTGCATGCCTGGAGGGATTTGCTGTTTAACATGCCTGAATATTAACATGATTAAGCAAAAATTGGATTATTTTATTAACCATAACTTGATTAAAGAGTGATTAGTCATTTTTATGTTTGAGAATAACAGCCTTCTGCGTTGAGTGCAGCAGAAAGGACATTGTGCTGCTTGGGGTTGGGTGTTTTTGCTTTTGCTTGGAGCGTATCTGCTTTCCAGCGGTGCATCCTGCATGCAGGGAGCAAAACTGGAGCTGGAATTTGAACCTGACACATGTATTATTTTTTTCTTTTGTGCATATATTTTACCCCACCCAAATGAAACCAATCCAAAGAGATTTTTTTTCGTATTTTCAAGTCGTAAGACTTGCCCAATACAGACAGATGTTCTAAGAGAGGAAAGGAGTTTGCACGAGTGAAGTATTTTTTGCCCAGCTTTCCAGGTGCTCATGCAAACACAGGTAAACACCCACAGTGGTGGCGTTTCCAAGGGAATAGCTTGGGAAAGAGCACAGGTTTGAGCCCTGCACCGGAATGGCTTCACACTCACCGGTGTTAATTATTCCTGGCACTTGGAGTGATTTACAGTATATTTGTCAGGCACAGAAACACAGTGGTGTTCTTGGTTAAGAGATATATTTGGTTTTTTCAATTGATGGCGAGATTTTGGTGTATTTTAGGCATATTCTATCTTGCAAAAGGTATTTGTGGACTGCACAGCTCCTAGCTCCAGTGAAGGTAAGAGATGTTTTGCTTGAAGAGTATCCAACCTGTGTGCCTCTTGTTGTTTTTGGGGCTGGCAGACAGAGGTTAATATAGATCTTCAGAGCCGTAGCAAAGCACTGAGGAGCAAATACAAAACTTGAAAGGCATTTATTCCCTTAAAATATGAAGTAAAACCGCAGCAGTTAAAGCCTAGTGAAACTGTTGTCACAGTGGTTAAAACCAGCCTAATTTAAAATACCAATTTCAAGAAATAAACAATGAAGCTAAGTAATTTAATAAAAGTAACTGCTGAGAAAGACACAGTATTGATAAATTTTTATCATTACATGTGCCATTGAATTTTAATTAGAATTTAGCTATCTTACATAGTAATTAACTCAAATGAGAATTCTACACAAACTGCTCTAGAAAAGGAGTGTTCATATATGCTAATGACTACTACGCGTGATTAAACATTGAGCAAATAAACTCCAAATGTATGCTAATAAATGGCAAAAATTTACTGCATAGAATTAATATCTGACAGAGGAATGGAGAGGCATTTCAAAGCACGTGTGTATTGTCTAAGTCAGCACATTATGTTTCAAAACACAGGGCCCCGCAAGCGGTGTCGCTGCAGCCTCTCCCTCCGTACCAGCAGCTCCTTGGAACATTTTGCTACGGACACCAGCACCTTCCTACCATGCAGAGCTCTCAAGACAGTACTTGACCTTGGAAAATACAGTTTTATTTTTGCACTTCCCACTTACACGCCATATATAATACTTCGTCAGAGAGCACCTATAATTCACCTAAAAAGTTCTCTGGGCTTATGTTTCTTTGGCTCTCTGGCTCTTATTCCTGAACCTCTGGTGTGTTTCAGACAGATTCCAAAAAACATAAAGCTAAAACTAATTTGCTCACATCCTGGTTTGTTGTTATAGGTGGCACTGTCAGATCCTGATTAATTAAACAGTGATTACTTAGCCATATCAGTCTAGAGCCACCACTAGACCTCATTTTTTCCTCTTTTTTATTTTGTTTTGTTGTTGGTTTGTTGAGGGTGTTTTGTTTGCTGCAGGCTCTCACTAGGGATGGGCAAATCTGATGGGAAAGAGAATTGTACCCACAAATCTGCTCGGCTGTTGCTTGGGGAGAAGCAAACTCTGGTCTGTTCAGCAGGCAGAAAAAAGTTGCTATGCAGCTCTATGACATATTTGCTTGCAGAGAGAGTTTTGTGAAGCGAAGCAAGGGTGGAATGACTGTTTTCTGATGTATGTTGGACAAGAAAAGTTAATCTGTGCACAGTACTTGTTTTGGCTGTGCTTCAGAAGGCATCTCTTGTGATGTCACCTGTAAATAGCTGAGAACTTTGACATGGGCTCTGTGTGAGGCTGTTTAAATAAGTGCCTCATTTATAGAATCCTGCTGCCTGCAAAATGGCTCCAATGGCGTTATCCCCACGCCTGAGGGGAAAGTTAAATAACGAAACCCCAAAGAGTCTCTAACTGGAGTGAAGGAGCACAGGAGGAAGGAGGAGAGAAGGGAAAGCTAATCTGCAACAGTACAACCTCATCCTGTCTTCTGATGGTACAGGGCTTGCTAGTCAGAAACACGGCATAAAGCCAGACAGATAGGAAACCGATAAATAAATTCTGTTCCTGCTTGAAACTAAGCACGTGGTTCTTTGCAGCAGGGCATCTTCAGCATGCCCAAAGCAACTGAAGGGCTTGATCTTGCTTTGTTAAATGTTTGTGAGGAGAGCTTTATAGACTGAAGATTTGGAGATGCTACATTATGCAACACTGAGGCCCTGTGTATAATGCTTGTGCCTCTGGTATTTGTCCTTGTAATGTGTATGTATGTGTTCATGTAATTATGGTTATTGGCTAAGACATGGAAAATTTGGTGCTCTTTTTCAGATTCCCATTTATAAACCTAGAAAGCATAAAACCCACCAATGCCTGCTTGCTGTGAGGTGCTCCATTGCACAGCCCTGAGTCTGGGCGCCAAGGATACAATGCAGAAATTATTCTAAATGTGCTTTCTTAAATCTATCCTTTCTGTGTAATGGAATAATTTTATTTCAGCCAGTGGTTGATTGTAAATGTAAATTCCTCACATCCTAATGCAGTTCTAGGCAGTGGGGTTGCAAGTTGTACCCCACCAGTGCCTTCATAGCACTGGGTGTTGGTATCCCCGGTTCAGTACCTGATGGTATCTGCAGGTTACTCTTGCTCTTGAAAATAAGAGTTGTCCCAAAGTACCCCATGAGCAAGCGCATTCTGTAGATGAGTTCATACAGTCAACTGTCATCTGAGAAGTCTGGTATTTGCCACCAGACAGGGCGCTTCCTCACTAAGGGGGCTGCTGTGGTTTTGGAGAGTGATGGCCACTTAAGGCAGCAGAGTTAGCCTTGTGCCAGAAATACTAAGCCTATTTGACTGCCACGCAAACCAGCCAAGGTGATTCGGTCACGTTTGCTGTCACATTGAGGAAGAGGGCTTCTGAGGGTTCTTTGGGAAACGAAAGAGCCCTGCAGGACCTGCACCTACTGGCTGCAGCACAGCAGAGCATCCTATGGTCCCTTGGGAAGATGAAGGGAAATTAGCACTAGGCAGTTTGCTGGAGGCGTGTGTAAACCTTAAACAGCTAGTTCATGTGTGCTCGATGTGGGGCTTCAGGGCTGCAGGACACTTCTTGTCCAGTCATGGCTGTTGGGAAAGTCCCTTTTCTCAAGAAAATAATTCTTTTTCTTTTCTGGATGCCTTACGCCTCAGGAGAAAGCTTCCTGGATATTCCTTTAAGCTCTTTGGGATGTCTGGCCTCACAAATGTAAAGTATTAGTAAGGTGAAGCACAAGTCTTGGCCAGATGCATTGAACGTGGCCAGCCGGTCTGCTCTGCGTCAGGTCTAACACGTGCTGATGCCAGCCCTAGGGAAGGTGCCTGTGGTGTGGTGCTGTGCCTCCTGCTTGCACCAGCGATTCTTCCCATGTCAGCAGCGTTGTGAAGTAGGTGGGGACTAGCTGTTTGCTGTCCTCTCTTTCCTGGTCCTCTTGCAGAGATCAGAGTATTTTCTTCCTCTTTGCCCTTCGTTAAGGAGCAGGGTGGTACTTGCAGAAAAGCAAGAACTGCATCTGGACAGCTACCTGGCCCAGAGTTCTGGAAAAGGATGCTCTTTGGGACAGCCAGATCTGGTGGCTTTGCCTGGAAGCAGCACAACTAGCAGAGGGACTGGGTTTTTATTAGGAGATGGCGTGTTTCTGAAGGGAGTCTGTCATGGTTATTTTCAGAGAAGACTGATCAATACAGGTACAGTGCTCTGTCATCACTGAACGGTCTGAGCTGATCTTCTGACTAACAGACCCTAGGGTCCTGAGACTTGAAGCATTTTTTAAAAACAGATACTTCTAAGTACATGTATAAAAATACATGGATATGTGTTTTACTCCAAGGCCAGTGCCTTTTGTCTTCACTCGCTGCCATTGAGCTCTGAACGCAGCTCATCTACATTCATCCCAATGAACTTCCAGCAGCTTGGCTCAGGTGCTGCTGGCGGCTGTGCAGCCAGAGCAGTCCAGAGCTCAGCGCAGACTCGTCATCCTGCTGCCGACAGACACCGCAGCCTGCCTTCAGCTCTGCACTAGGCTGCTACGGCATGTTTGAGCATTTAAAGCCAGTGTGAGCATAGCTGCTGTCCCTCTGCACAAACTCTGCTGTGCAAGCGCCCTTAAACACTGTTATTTGTAACATGCAGAAAGGTATTTTTTGTGTGCGGCGGAGAGCAGTGTATTTTTTTGACCCTTACTTTCTTTAGCACCACCTTTATGATTTCATAAAGCCGCAGTTGTCTTTATTTGTTAAGAAGATTTTGGAAAAAGACCAAAAAAACCCCAAAAAGGGCCGCCTTTATTGTGTTGTACAAAGCTTGCCCTTTGGGATAGCTAATCTTACTTAAAATCAGGTATTTTACATAGACATGTTCAAAATAATTTTTTGCAGACATGATTAAGTGTTAAAACATCTTTTTTTATAAATTAAATACAGGTCTGTGGAAATTTTACTCAGATTTCTACTGTTGTTAGTCCAATTTCTGACCAATTTGACAAAGGCTGACACTGAATTCCTCAGTGTGACAACTACCTGTTGAGGATGGACTTTTTTGTTATTGTGGAACACATTCTGCTCTCATCTGTGGTTTTGTTAAACTGGAATGGTATCTATTAAATATTAATTTATCAATATGCTTTAAAAAAAAATGCATTTATTTGCCTCAATTTCCCCCATCATGAAGACAAGACCAGTGCGAGACCGCAGTACCCTGTTCAGTTTTGTGCTCTGTAAGCAATAGGATACGAGTGGGTACTCGCCAAACAGCTTCAAAGTGACCAGTTTACAAGCATCAAGTTGAATAATCAAAATGGTTAAAATCTCTTTTTGCTCCAAATGTAAATATATAAAGTATCCTCAATTGCAGTGTTTGAAATTAAAGTAACTCAACACCATCTTCTCTGGACAGTACTGTCTGAACTGTTTGAGTAAAGCTATAATAATATTTAGTTTTGTTTTATGTGACGAACAACAGCCTTAAAACTAATTCGGGTGAATTAAGAGTTGTATTTCTGGGGAACTAACTACCACTATTTGGCTGCTGTTGTAAAACTTTATTAGGTAATACATCTGACCTCAAATTGGAAATTTGTGTTGGAACCAGTTTAGGAAATCATTATAGCTCTGTTGTTAATTTTATATTTGTCTAATAAAACACAGCAGGAACTACATGACATGCGCTAACGCAACTGATGCTAGCTGCTAGACATGTTTTTAACTACTGTTTCCTACCTCGTGCAGGATAAGGAGAGGAGGAGACTAAATAGAACTTAGTAATATGGATTACTTTTGTGAAAAACCTACTGTTCCTTAGTTTGTGGCTACTTCTGAGGAGGAGATCAACACTAACATTATCAAAAGTACATTTGTATACACATATGTATTTGTAAAGAAAAATACATGGCATCATAATGTTAAAGATGCAGATAGGGCTAGTGTTGCATTGCTTTCCAGAGTGTACTGGGAGCACAGTTACATTTCCAATGTTACCTGCCCAGCTGTGACTGTTCTGTCTTGTTTTCAGGAATGAGCATGTTTAAAATGGGATAAAGATTGAATAATGTGAATGCAGTTAGAGAGGCAAAAATTACAGTATCTGAAGTGAGGGGAAAACTTGAGGGCTGAGTATCGTCCCATTAAGCATGTCAAAGAACTCCTGTACCAAAACACAGAATGAATCGGTGTCGTACTGCAGACCTGGTCACACAGGCTTCTGAGTTACATCCCATGGAGAGAAGACTAGCACAACCACAGAACAAGAAATGTAGTATTGGCCTTAAAACATACAGCAGAGGAGTAGAAGGGATTTGAGGAATCACAGAGTTTCAAATCAGAGCTCAGTAGTAAACCTGTTTTAAAAAAACCTGGAAAGTAAGTGCAATCGAAGGTATTGGATTAAATGCAAACTAGGCTAGTGTGAGTTTATTTGTGGTAGTGCCAACCTCAGCTGATCTTTTTCTTTTTTGGTAAGATAACTGATTTTTCCATTCACAAAGCCCATTTTTCTATAGACAAAGAATGTGGTAGATCTGATCTGTCCGCAATTCAGTTAAGCACGGCATGTCATCCCTTGAGAAGCATGGAGTTAAGTCGTGGGGGAAGCAAAGAATAGGTTGATGAGGCGAGCAGAGAACACCACTCCTGCACCAAAGCTCTTCCTGCATGCCAAGAGCTCGGCTCTACCATGGGAGGCTTCAATCTGCTCCAAGGTAGGACAGGTCTGTCCCAAGGAAGCGGTTCTTTACGCAGAGTTTTGTAACTTCCATCCAATTCACCTCTGTGCTTTCTCTCAAACTGTCATTATCAACTACATTTCCTTTTCCTTAGCATGGTGTCCCGTCCCACTCAGAGGAGTGAGCCATGATTCTTCGGTTTGTGTGTTAAATATAAAAAGGAGATACAAGACACATATATATATATATGCATAAAAACATATATATAAAAAATGTGTATATATATAGTGACCTCTGGTTATATATGGCTTACCCTGAGCCATCTCTTTATTGCTTCTTGTCTCGATTATCCTCACTCTCATTTTAATAACCTTCTGGCAGCTTGTAGCCTGAGTGTTGGTTGGCTGCCATATTGATCCCAAGAAAGAAAATTTACACTCACAAATTCGCTGCTTGCTGCCTGCTTTCTCTGCATTACCACTTTGTGCATGCTCAACACTTCTAAACACCAAGGCTGCCTTCATTCATCCATTCTTTCCTTCATTCAGTTCTCTGAGACCTGGATGGGTAACTCCAGGTATACCAATTTTTGCCTGAATGAATGCATAAGCTTGGCACTCGAAGAAATGTGGACTCTGTTCTCATTTTATCCCTCCTGGGGTCAGCAGGCAGTATTAACAAGGCTTGTTTAGCTTATGTTACTTATTAGAAGGCTTTATTTTCCTTGCTGCTATTTAGAAAATGGAGAGGTGGATGCTGACTTGAGAGTGTTGTGAAAGAATGCTCCATAAAAATTCCAGCCGTTTTTGAGATTTTGACTTATTTGTTTTTCATTTGTTGGATTTAATTCCATTTTTTAAAAGCTTGGTCTTTACACAAAGAAAAAAAGGAGGGAGGAGGGAGAAGTGTACATTGACATACTAAGTGAAAAACCTCAAGAAAAATTACAGTAAATTAAAATTTATTTCCCAAGGGATAGAACATATTTCAGTGGGATGAAGGAAGAAACTAATAGACTTTCTATGAACAGCCATTTTTATTTAAAGAATAAGCTTTCAGGCAAATATAATTCTGCAGCCTCCCGAGGATAGCCTTTTTTTTCTTCTTCTTCTTCTTGTTAGGAATAATACCAATTAAAAAGGGAACAATTAAAAGCCCTGAAAGTTTGTCAGGGTATGCTTTCCATGGAGCTGTGCTTTCTATCATGCTGTTGCTTGCTTAACATGCCCTGTACTGCTGGTACAGCATGCAGTGCGTCTGTGCTTCCAGTCTGCAGACAGTAATTAGTTAACGCTGCCAAACGCAAATGAATTGTGTCGGCTAATCTAAAGCACTCGCTAACACATCAAACCTTTTGGGGGTATTCTGCAACTCTGAAAGGATGTGATCTGACATTTTGGTTTTTTCTCACCTGTTGCTTTCTCTTGGAGAGGGCGAAGGGGCTTTTTTGTTTAACTCTGGATAAGGTCAATGATCTCACCCAATGATTCCAGCCTAACAGCACAACTGAGAAGGCAGTGCTGCAGCACGTATGTGGAAGTAAGCAGGGTGAGGAGAACTTAAAACAGCTTTGCTGCCAAAGAAGGTGTAGAATGAAAGGATACCCTAATGAAAAGGCAGGGTTTGCAAGGAGAAGTAATCACGGACAGAGTAGGAATTTGGTGGGTTTTGTTTGGTTTCTTTTCCCAGACACCATAATTTCCCCCTCAACTTCTACTAACTCATGCTTCTGCACTGGTCCTAGCTGTCATCAGCTCTGTTCAGCCTTGTCCCCTTTAGCCTCTTGTCCTGCTCCACAGATTGTAATTACTTTTGCCCTCTCAAATTTTTAAGTCAATACAAACTATGTAGGTATTAGATGAGCAGTCCTTAATCTACTCTAAGCTCTGTTCTATTTCTTGGACCTACTAAGGGGTGCTCTGCTTGAAAACACATCCCCCTTTTTGTTTTCATAAAGGATGTTATTTCTTTCTTTAAACTTGGTCCCTGTCACTACCATTCTTATGAGGCGTCAACTTCCTGATAATGATAGGAATGTTAAAAACCATCCTACTTTCTAAGACTTTGAACCCATGAACTCTACAAAACCAAACCATATTTTCCTAAACAAAGAAAAACAACAAACCCAAACAACTAATATCTTGCTTGTTTTAGCAAGGAGCAATAGACACTTCGAGTCTTTAATTTCCAATGGAAATTAAGAAACGGTGATGTTGTGGAGATGCCTCCTAGCTGTTCATGGATACTCATATTGTTTGTTGTAGAAACCAGGTCTCCTTTGAAGTACTTGCTAGAATAACGACCTCATGGCTTACTTCATAGCTCTTATTTATCTGCCTTGTTGTATATTCCTTTAACTGTATTTGGTGTGTTTTTCTAGCTTGAAATGTGACTTTGTATATCGCAAGGGAGTTAATTTGGGGTACAGGTAATTATAGGCAATATACCTCAGTATTGAAATCCTATGTTTATAGTTCCTTCTGTTTTTTAAAGGCAGAGCTACTTGTTTAGATTTATGATATCAGTGCGGAGTTGTGGGGGTGAAAAAAAAAAGCTGGTTTTGTTCATTCTAACCACATGGTTCTCAAGTCCTCAAAAATTTCCGTTGCAATAAACATTGCGGGTGCCATCATTTTTCATAGATCTCCTTGAAAATCCATTTCTTGCACAAAAAAAGAGAGATGATTTCAGAATGTTACATGTTCAGAAAGTTGAATGAAAAGACTGCGTAGCTAATCTTGCCAGTTCTAACCTGGAGACAAGCTGGTGCCCCAGAACAATGCAGAGCTAGTGCATCTGTAATACGATCCAGAAATCAATACACATGACCAGATTTTCCAGTCCATCACGCTTATTTTGCAAACTCGTCAGAGGTCTGGATGGGAGCATTCCCTGTGTCAAGGGGACTCTTTGATGGCCAGAAGCTGGTGAAGATGGTATAGCTGCATCCTATGCCAGCTGTCTTATCCCCTCCCTGGGGAATGAGGGAAGGCATCAAAAGCATGCCAGTTCTTAAGAATGGCTGGAAGTATGGATCTATTTTCATTGCCCCACATCGTCTCCATTTCCGTGCTCTACTGTGGAGATGGCGCTAGTAGCAGAAAATAAAAAGCGTGTCTGATAGTTTAGGCTTCTGAAGAGATAAGTGATGCTACACACACGTTCTTCTCACCAACAGGACCAGAAATATGTCACGCAATGGTGCCCTTCCAAGGCACGCAGGCAGGGGCACACCAACACCATTACTTACCTCGGGTAGGTCTTCTTTCTATGGGCCATGGAGTGCAGCACAGAGGAGCTTGCACTGCTCTTAACCTGTGCTCATCTCAACAGGGCCCATTAGCTCATCCCGTGAGCCCCTGGCCCAACATGGGGCACTGCTTTGGTTCCAGGAGAGGAAAGGCTTTTGTGCCTTGTTTAACTGAAGACATGCCTATGGGAAGGGGCAGTGGAGAAGCCATCCCCATAGTGTGAGGGTTTGTTGAAAGCCTGATTTCCTCAGAAGGCTTCGTGTGGCACTTACTTCCATGCTGGGAATAACTCATGTGGATTTTTGCTGCTGACCCTTCTGAACACCTATCAGCCCAACTGGAAGACCAGGGAGGTGGCTGTTGTGTGTGCATAGATGTCATGTCACATGAATTTGGGTAGCATTGGATTTGCTGTGCTCATGTAGGTCAAGTGCTCACATAAACTGTGACTGACCAGCGCTGGCAAGTCTGAAGTGTCCCTGTAGTGTTGGTAACCCTCCTCGCCACTACACTGCCCAAAGGTATTGGGAAATGGTTCTGTTGGAGCTGAAGCTTTTGTGGAAGAGATGCTATTTTATAGAAGGACAAAGAGTTTGGGGGGAAAAAAGCATTCTTGCAGAATTTAGTACTGCTTTTTTTCATTTGCTTGTCTAGACAGCCCAAGTACTTTGCTTTGGACTGTGCGGTTTTGATGGATTTTAATCCCCAAGCTATTTTTGATTCCTGGTCACATTTATGACATATGCAGTCTTAGCTTTTTTTTTCCCCCTCCTTCAAGATGCATGCAGCCATAGACTTGAATGGGTGTAGGAAAGATAAATGGCTAAGGGAAAGGAAATTAGTCTGAATGCTCTTAGCGTAGGAGCAAGGATGCTATATAAAGGCAACTGTGTGACAGAGATAAAAACTAAATGAAAATTAAGGCTCAAGAGGAGGCCTGGCTGATGGGGGAGAAAGGAAGTCCAAATATTTTCAGATAATACCCAAAAGATGAAATGCAAAAAATGCTCCATTAAATCCTATTTCCCCCTCACTTTGATATTTTAATTTTCCATTTCAGTTTCTTTTATAATTTCCTCCTGCCATTCCCATGACACTCGCTCTGTAGAGCAAACCTACTGTTGCAAATCATTTTCCCAAAGACCCATCCATTGGCTCAGTGGCATTCGGTGTCTGTCCATTTAGATTTTGATACCTATCAGAATACAGAGCCGACAGAAGGGCCTGTAAGTTCATGGCTGGAAGTGCAGAAGTGAGCAGTCAAAAACAGTGAGAGGTATGTGTTCTTCAGGAACAGCGTGGCAAAACCAGGACATATGAGATGGAGATGTGCTTTACGTCATCATGTGGAACTTAAGTATCTCCACAAACAGCTTCACTTGTTTGATTATTTTCACTTTGTTGCAAGTTTCTTATATATAATGATAATTTGTCCACTCAGATTTATGTTATTGCAGGCTTCGGTCCAGCAAAGCACTTAAGCACTTGATTAACTTTAAGCACATAAGTAGTCCCGTTGCTGGATTGGAGCCATAATAAAGGGAAAGAATGTTTCAGGAGAAATTGCGCTTTTGGGGTTTGTTTTTTGTTTTGTTTAAAGTGTCAACAGCACAGTTTATTTAGCTGCCTTTTAGACAGTAATCTTATTAGCAAAATTGGCAGGATTAAGAGGCTATTAAACAAAATCTGTGTGTTTTCACATCAGTTAAAATCTGTGCTGTATTCCCTTGGAAGACAACAATTCTGTTGTGCAATAACTGGATTTTAATGTAACCAAGTCACTTAAGATTGCATTAAAATACATTTATTAAATTACTTGGCTGCTTCAGACTGGTGGGTTGGAAGTTAAAATTGCACCAAGTCTTTTCTGACTTTGGAAGAATATTTTGTAGGATTTTTTGCAGTTTTTCTCCATCACTCTAACTGCATTTGTTTACCTAGCAACATGTAGTCAGAGTTAATTTTATGGACATTCTGCTGGGTTCAGAATGAAGCCATCTGTCCCTAAAGGTGGCTGGGGTAAAGCAGCCTGTCCGTCATGTTGGTGTGCTCCAGCCGGTGGGGACAATGGATGTCATCAAAGTTTGGTTGCTTTGTTTTCTTATTGCAGGCAGGATACCCACTGCAGCAGTTCTATCCTCCTCCTTACTGCATCTTACCACTTTCAGATACACATTTTTACTGTGAAAAAGCTACTAATCTGCAATACTTAATTTACTTGTACATGGAAACCTCAACACTCTTAATTAAAAAAATCTTTGTTAAGACCAAGAAATTAAAGACTGGTGGTAAAACAGGACACTAGAGCTTAATTTATTTTTTTTTAAAAGTCTGCTCTCTCCCCTTAAAAATACCCAAAAAGAAATGTCCCCAGGGAAGAAACAGTGTCTCCTATGCCTTTTACTCGTTTGTGGTACTAAGGGAGTAAACCACCTCTTTGCTCAGAATTCACCCATGAACAAATCAAAACAGTATCTCCGGTTTCGTAATATTATCATTTCTGGCAGCGATTTTCTTTTCAGGTTTGTTAAAACTAAAATACAAAGCTTTATAGAGAGGCACTGCTATGTTTGTACCACAGATTCATTTCCTTTTGACAGCTGATGTGTTTGTAATGGTGGAATGGCTTCGGTACTCGGACCTGCTCCTTTGATATAGGCAGGTGACTCCTAACAGTTATTGACGGGTTGGGGGATGGGGGGGATGGTTTGATAGGAAAACTTGAATTGTTGCAAAGTAGTTTCTCAGGTCTTCTGAAGTTTTTTATTGAGTGCTTTGATCTTTGTTCTGCAGATGTAGAAATAGCATCGCCTACAATCTGTAGGTGTTCTCTGTGTTTTTTCAACTAATTGTTTTGCGCATCTGACAAGACGCAAATTTACCCAGATCTGTCTACAAAGAGGCTTGTCTCCTGCCTGGTCTTTTCTGTAGAGAGTCAAACAGCGTTATTTTTACCCACTTCTAAAAATTGATTCTGAGCATATCTTTTGACGTGCCTGCTTGCCTTCCCCACTCCCAGATGTCACCAGCTCCCTGCTGGTGTTACAACATGCATCCTGGCTGGCACGTGGGACTGAACTGGGAAGGATGAGAACAGCTTGAGATGGAAAGCAGCATTCTGAAGTGGGGAGAGCCCCGTCTGTACAGCGGACGCTGAGTGCCACATACTGATTATCCACTTCTTACACGGTGATTTACATGCTGATGGGCATAGCCTTGTAATTACAGAGGCATACTCAATCTGCATCTGAAACCAGACAGCCCGGGCAGTAGCAGAGTTAGCTGCATGGTCAACCTGAGGTGAGTTCTGGGACTCGGTAACTCTTATCTGAGCTAGCTAATTTTAACCAGTGCCAACATCCCTGTCCTAGACAATGCAATCAGGAAGTGCTGAAATAACCAAACCCAAGAACTCCAGATGCTTCTTCCTTATGTATAGACTTCAGGGGTGAATGGCTTTTCAGCCTCCTCCTTTACCTCCTTAAAAGCTGCCCCTCGTGACCTCATACAAGTCTCTTATTTGTCCGGAGAATACTCCTAAATCCTCAGGAGAATCATAACATCTCATCACTTTTTCATCCAAATTTAATTTAATTGCATTTCTCAGGGTTTTTTTTAAGATGCTGGATCATTTTCAGCAATCCTCTCACCTAACACAGCTAAGTTTCCGCTTGAATTTGATGTGAAAAATGCTTGAATAAGGAGTACCGTGAAGTTCTCATCCTTCTATGTCATTAATAGTTATTAACTTGATTTCCAAAAGTGCTGAGCACCTATACCTCTTAGAAGAGATTAGTGCAAGGAACTGCTGATACTAAATTCCTCCTCTAGAAAGTACACAATACCTCAAAGTCATTGAGAGGGGCTGGGCATGAGGAAAACCACTTCCACGCTACACTCCCCTTCCAAACTGCTCGTGGCATGGGGAAGTGAGATATAAGGACTGTCAGCAGACCAGGTGTGGCTGAGAAAATGTGTGTATTGAGAAATGTGCAAAGGGGCTGTCACTCAGGGTGTCAGTCTGGTATCACGGGTGGCGCTCTGCAATTGTGTACACACTGTTGGGAGCTCAGTGGCTCCTCACCCAGTATTCACAGAGATCCCAGCAGAACACAATACTTCAGGGTTGGCTTGGAGCTTGTTCCTTTAAAAATAGGAGTCACAAGCCCCTGTTTCTCTTCTTCGCTGAAGAGAAACATACCAGAATCTAGGAAGTTTTCAAGGGTGTAGCATTTTGTTATCTGTATGTTCTTCATATAAATATAAATTTTAAAACTACTGGGTTTGGATGTCTAACAATGACCACTGCTGCTCATAGCCTGTAGCCTGCAAGATTCGTAACCCTTTTCTAGAGGCAAGATAATATGGCAAGGCTGGTGGTACTGGTGGGATCTTGGGCCTGGTGAAATGAATGAACAAAACTCAGACTGCCTTCCTCTAGACCACAAAATTCACCTGGAATTCAGCAGTGGCAGTTTTGTGCGTATATCACAGACTAGCTAAAATAGAAAAGACAACCTCTTTAACTTTATTCAGCTTTCAAATTCTGTTCTCAATTTCCCTGCCCTTTTGTTGCAAGCTGTCGTTGTTACTATTTTGCTAGTAATAAACTGGGCCCATAACTAACTACACCAAAATGAAGTTCATTTCCAAATGACTTTTCTGATTACAGTTATTTCAGGAACTTGTTGCAATGTGAAATGTGCTCACATAAATAAGCACAGACATACGTATTCATATGTATGTCTGTGCATATACATGCATAAAAATATAGAATTAATCTAGAAATTTTGTTTCTCTGAAAAGAATGTCAAAAGGTATTCAAGACACAGTAATGTATTACTTTTCTTATTGCTTTTAAAAAGCCTTGAATTCTTGTAGAATATGGTTTAGTGGGTCAATCGTCCCCTTTCCTCTCATTTATCAGCCTTTTGATCTTGCGTCAGTTCTAAACGTTGGCATGCTTAGGCCATAACCGTGTGCCGCAAGATCACAAAAAGGCATAGTTATATCTTTAAAAACTTATGGGCATCCTGGTGCTACATCCCAGCATAGCTTAGCAGATGTGGTATTGAGTTCCCCCAAGTCTTCACTGCCCCTTTGTCTATTATTTTTTTTATAGTTTTGTTCTGCATTCCTTCCACTCAACCTCAAGTAGATGGAAGCCTGTTAGTTTATTACTTACATATGTCTGCACCCTTTTACCTCAGCAGGGAAAGACAAAATATTGAGGAGGACTGTAGGTTTGGGATGGTCAACTAATCCTTCCCCACCTTGAACTAATCGCCAGGCTGATGTGTTATTGTGCTGAGCTCTGTTCTTCAGTGCATTGCCAGTGGGGTTTCAATTTGTAGAAGCATAAACAGATACTAAAGTAGAAAGAATGGTGCAGTGATTTGTTAGCAGAGTTCAGATCAAATTATCACAGCAGTCCCCTGCTGACAGTCCTAACAATTACCTCCTTTTTCTTGGTCTTTCAAATGTTTTCTGTTTCACTTACACCTTGGTAAATAGCGTGTTTCTCAACGTTATTATTTATTTGCCTAGAAAAGAGAAAGAAATTGAACCTTCAACTTTCGTCCAAGTGTCTGAATTTCTGTATATTTTGTCCTAACTTAGATGCCTTAATAAGCAGGGGTTTTAATCTTTAAAAAGAACCCCGGTGACAGTATAGCAGCAAGATAACTGAAACCAGTTTGAGCTTTCTAGTGCATACCTGCCTTTAAAAAATTTTCTACCTCTTTTATAGCTTTGATCATGACAGTACAAATCTTATTGAAATTTAAAAACTTTTGAGAACAGCAGCTACTAAATAGGAAAGGAATAGAATGTTGTATACATTAAGCTAATATTAAGAGTTTAAAGCATTTGAGTCCTATCCTGAAATCAAACTGAGTGCGTGTCAGTAGATATTATTTCCTTTTTGCGGAATATAGTCTGTTGATGTTCTCGAGGTACAAGTTGTTGGGGAATTAACTTCAACATTTGTTTCCACTTTTTTCTTCTCTTCCCTATTTTCAACTCTTGATTTTCACTCTTGCATAGTTACATTTGTCTGCTTCTTACAATTCTAGTGGGACTGATTTATCATCATTTGCTAACATATCTGTCTCAAAATCTGAGCTTTGATCAGCTTGTATTTTATAACTTACATCTGTTCTATGTTTAACCTTTTGTAATGCTGTTTCTCAAAAATATTATCTAGTATAAGAAAAGAATCATGTTAGTCTAAGCATTCTGTTAAATCTAAAGAAAGAAAACCCTACATATCTGTCTATTTTGCCATATTTTGTTACTGTTTCATAGTCTCTTTTTCATTAAATCTATAAATCTGTCACACTCCAACTTTTTCCTGTTACTGCTGCTGAACTATAATGTCCATCTTCCTGTTCCTTCTCTACCCCTTTTTTCCAGTCACAGCTTGTTGCACTTCCCAGCATCCCTACTGGCAGCATCGCCGCTCTGGCCTATTTGCTGCTGCAGGATCCAGGTCTGGCTCCCAAAAAAGTAAATGCAGTGATTGAAAGCACTCCCAGAGTGGGTTGCAGGGGCACCAGGAAGCTTCTTGGTTTTGAAAAGAAAAAAAACCCAACAAACCAAAACAACCTGGACCGCAAATTCTGTCTGGGACTGACTTACTGACATTAATCCTCCCACAAAGATGAGTCCTTGGAGTGGGATAGATGGATAGTAGGTTTGGTGAAGCACTGAGACAGATCTGTATATGCTGTTGCTACCTAATCCATCTTCGAAAAAGCAGGTTTCATTTAACTTGACTTACCTTCAGACTGACTCTGTCTTGGGTCAGACTAACGCTGGGACAAAGAGTGAGAGATGTGTGAACAAGGCTAAGGCCTTTAGAAAGTCATCAGCTCTTTCCCTGGTTGCAAATAAATGTCTAGAGCTGATCAGGCTGTTAACACTGATGAAGTAATACAATGTTTCTACTTGGGATTTTTTATTTTTCTTCTTAGTTTTCCTTCCTCAGCTGGAAAGGGGAAAGTCAGCCCTACTCTGCTTTGTTTTGGAGGAAAAATGTAGCTGTCATAGAAGGGCTATCAGCAAGGTGCTACTGCCCCATGGCCCTCAAGCAGAACCACTGTGACTTATTCTCTGCACTGATGTGACCACACCAGTTGCCTGAGAATAGCCTCAACTGTTCTTCACCTTCTAAGAAGCTTCTGAATTCCTTTTAGCTAAGTCCACAACCACAGATAGCCAATGCATAAATCCTGACTCTACTGGTGTCTGGATGAATCTGGCCTGAGGGTCCATCAGAGAAGAAATACCCACAAAATCTAAGTAATTCCAACTCACATGTCTTTCCAATGCAGTAGACACTTTTAATACAAATGGAAGTTTTATTGGCATAGGGGTTGAATTCAGTCTTGTTGTAAGTGGATTGGGGAGGAGGTATACTTGCTTGAACAGAGCAAATTTTGGCTTCAGCAGTGGAGATATAAAGCACTGAGGAACTATAAATTTTGAGCCAGCAAGGACATTACAAAAGGCAGGAGGATAATCAGTATGGCATCACTTCCTTCAAAAAGATCATGAGCTATGGAAAAAAAGATTAGTTATTTCTGCTGCAAATAGCTTAGAAAGCCTGGGCAGGTGTGTGGATCAGTGTCAGCAATTGCACATGTGTACAGATTAATTAGAAACAGCAAATCAAAGCATGGCCTCTCAGGTAGAAGGTAGTGTACCACATAATTGATGTGTTTGCAGTATGTTTGGATGAAAGGAAAAACATAGGATGACAGTCAGTAACGGGAGCAGTTAAAGGTGGCAGTAGGTGTAGTATAGAGGAGTTACGTTTGTTGCTTTTTGTCACTTGAGATGCTTCTCAATAAAGGTATGCACTGCTGGCCCTGTTTGTATGTAGGGAGATAAAGTGGCAAACCTGAATTTACTTTATTTGGATCCCTTCCAGTCTTGTAAAGACAAGACTAAAGAGATGGCAGTTGACTATGCTCCCATACACAAAATTTCCCTGGTAAAAGTCTCACATGGTAGGTTCATTTCTTGTCCTGGGAACGGTCGAGATGCTGTTCTGCATGATTCAGTCTCAATCTTCTGTTGCTAAAACATAGAAATTTGTACAGGTAAATTCTTTTATGGAGTTCTTGTTTGCTTCTATGTTTTTCTTTCTAAAAACATCTAAGTGTTGAGAGACAAAAGTTAAAAACACTATTTTCCATTCTCAACCTGGCATTTAATAGTGTTGAATGTTTCACCTTATCTTTACTAACTTGCCTGGGCTAATGGATTTTTTTGGGGTTTGCTGTGCAGTAGCCATGGGCAGACCAGAACTCTACACCCACAGTTGTCTTGCTGTTTTGATGTTGATTTTTGTTTTGGTAGTATACCTGCACACGCAACGCCTTTGATGAAGGCAATAGAGAAGTACTGGCTAAAAGTTACAGCATATAATTTTTGCTCAAAGGTGTTCACAAAATGTTTATCTTTGAAAAATGCAGAAGCTTGTTGAAGATAAAAACACAAACAAGTGTAAGGCACTTCTTAAAGTCTTTGACAAAGGTTGCAGGTGTAGGGAGGTCAAAGTGATATCTTGTTCTTCTAAATATTTCAACAGATAGTCAGACTCTTGATTGCATATCTATTAAAAAAATTGCTTTGAACCTTTCGCCAATGCGGCCCACTTGTGCTTTCTCAAACCAACAAAGGTTCGGTCAGCAGATAAGAATTTCTGGCCATGGAAGGGCAGCTGCTTTCCTTTCATCTTTCTTCGGCTGTGTATATGAAATGTTTGCTTAGCCTGGCCCTGCTATCATGAGGAGGTTGTTTTTTTTTTCTTAATCCTCCCTCTAATTTGAATCCAACACCCGGTCTGCAAATAAGACATGAAGAAAATTTAGAATTCAGCAGTGCAGGGTAATCCTGCTGGATGCTGAGTGCTTCAGCCCCAGTTCAGCACAATACCTAGCTTTATCTGACTATACATATGCTTATCAGTAAGCCTAAACTTAAGCATATGATTAAATGCTCTGATTGATTAGGGCTAATGATCTTCACTGAAGTACTAAGCCCTGTGAGAGAAGTTTGTTTTACAGGCAATTGTGCTGCTGTTTTTCTTCTATTGTTACTTCCCACCAGAGGAGGCAATTAAGGAAGTGTTTGTTTTAAGAGCACCAGAGCAATTTCTGTAATTTTTTTATCTGATTCTTGAAAATTCATTTGTGACCAGTCCTGTGTTTATTAGTCTTTTACTACAAATTTTTCTTTAAAAGCAAACATGATCTCTAGAAATTGTGCCAATGATACCCAGGTATGTCTTTTCCTTCTCAAGAAGACTAATCTATGTGCAGTGTTAATGAGAAAAATATTAAGACAAAATGCGTAAAATTGCTTTCTAGAAAGGTTCAATCTATATGTAAATGTAGAGTTGAAAACAAGAGAACTGGCTAACAGTATCCTGAAGGAAAGATGGTATTCACATAGACTGGATCATTATAAATGTATGCTTTCAGATGCTGCCTACTTCAACATTATATGGTTTCCTAATGAGAAAAATTTACGTTTTGTTTTACTCCCTTCTTGCCGTCTCTCAGCCTGTGTCTGTGTCGCTTTTGATTTTAGGCAGCTAAGCCTGGCAGAGTGAGTAGCATCATGAAAACGGGAAGGAAGTTTGAATTTGGAGGTTGCTGATTTTTGTGTGACACCTGGAAAGGATGAACATTAATGCAGTAACAGGTCAACTAATGATTTATGAGACTTTGACTTCCACAGATGTTTAATAAGGATCTCTCCTCTGTGTGCCATATTGCTTCAAACAGCGTGGAAATCAAAACTCAGAGAGTGTTTGAACAGGGAAAAAGCTGTCTTTCCTGAGATGTTGGCGAGTGTTGCCTTCAGAAATGAGCTTCCCCAGGCAGACTCTGGGCAGGAAACTATGAAGTTCTTTCTGCGTCTTAGAATAAGACAGTGCACTGGTGGCTTTAAGCACTGGCTTCTGAATACCCAGTTCAGTAGCATCAGACTAGGAGACAGTAATAAAGGATAACAACACCTCTCGCGTTTTATCTGTGAGGAGAGGGAATTCTCCTGGATGGATTTATTAGGACCAAAGTGCCTCGCTGTCCTGCCTGTGTCGTCCTAACCACACAGTAAAGCTTTTGTGGGACCTCATGAAGAAAGGAATGGAATTTGAAGGCATGTGAAGGACAAGGCAGCAATCAAACCTTACGTTTTCTGAGGGCTGAGAGGATCTATTTTCCCTAGCAGGATTCCATTAAGTTTTCTTTGCATTAAACTGCAAGTATTTTAAGCTACTGCACTCTGGGAGAGGAGCCATGTGCTTTCATGATGCTCAAACTTTGATCCTAAGTTGCTGTAAAGCTCCAGTTCAGCAAAATGCTTGTGTGCGCTCGATTTTAAATACATGAATGCTTACAGTGACAGAATGGTCAAGAGCAGCATGAAGTCTACTTTGCCTCACAGCTAAGCCAGTATGTAACTTATGAGTATGGTGTATTATCAGTCTAGTGCACCTATTTCTATACAACCCTGCCTCGGAAACGCATTCCCCAGAGTTGGTGGGATTTAAGTGCATACTTAATTTAGGAAGAGCAGAGGAAGAGTGCATATGCTTGATTTATATGCAGTTTATCTTCTGGTGGCCTAAATAATTTCTCACATCCTGATTTAAATTCTTAGGCTGTTGAAATATTTTTCCCCCCAAGACTTAAGAGTTTTTTTCTGGAAACACTGTGTTGTTTCTTTCATAATGGCATTATACTGTGCTTTTCAGATTTATTTTTTTAACATCTGTGTGTCTAATGAATAATGGCTGAGGTCGTCTTCTCTCATCTTTTATTGATTGAGGACTTTTTGTGTGCCTTCTGTAGGACTACATGGTTTTGCTTTAATGCCTTGCATATGAAAGTGTATGTGTGGTTACTTTTCAGATTTGTGTAAATAATGAAATCTGAGCTAGTTGTTTCAATGTTGAAAATCTGTTACTCCAAGAAAAAATCATAGAATCACAGAATCGTAGGGGTTGGAAGGGACCTCGAGAGATCATCGGGTCCAACCCCCCTGGCAAAGCAGCTCCCTAGCTCATATTGCACAGGGAGGCATTCCATCCCATGTGAATATCTCCAGAGATGGAGACTCCACACCCCTGGGCAGCCTGTCCCAGGGCTCTGTCACCCTCACTGTGTAAAAGTTCTCCCACATGTTGGTGCGGAACTTCCTGTGCTCCAGCTTGCATTCATTGCCCCTTGTCCTGTCTCCACAGACCACTGAAAAGGGGCTGGCCAATTCCCCCTGTATCCCATGCTTAAGATATTTATAAACATTAATTAGGTCCTCCCTTATTCTTCTTTTCTCAAGACTGAACAGTCCCAGCTCCTCATAGGGGAGATGTTCCAGGCCCTTAATTATCTTCATAGCCCTTCTTTGGACTCTCTCAAGGAGATCCCTGTCCTTTTTATACCAGGGAGCCCAGAACTGGACACAACTCTCCAGGTGGGGCCTGACCAGGGCAGAGTAGAGGGGGAGGATCACCTCCTTTGACCTGCTGGCCACACTCCTCCGGATGCACCCCAGGATCCCCTTGGCTCTCACTACCTTGGAGTTCAGAGGGAATGAAGGTCATCTCATGCAGAGAATCATGTTGTGTTTGCTGGTGGGTCTGACATCGAAGTATTGCAACCCCTGTTATAGGTGGGCTTGTATTTTTTCACAGGGGTAAATTTCAAATAGTATTTCCAATCTGGTACCAGTGGAATAATGAAGAATTCAGTAATTTACTCCAGGCTATGCAGAATCACCAACAATTGAAAAGTGTGAATCAGGGAACACAAATATTTAACCCAAATATTTTAGAATTAAGTCTCCGTAGGTCAACAATATTTCACTGGTTTTTTTCCTCCCTCTTTTCTTCACCATCCTTTGGTACCATTAAGCTTAAGAAGTCTGATGTGGACTTCTTTGCTTATTTTCCTTAATACTGAACATTACATAGGAGAATAAATGTTTTTCTTAGATTCATTTGTTGTCAAGGCTATCATTGATGATACAGCATGGCTACCATCTGACACGTAAGGGGATTCTGCTTTGTTGTGTCAACAGCAACTGTAAGAACCTGCAACGACTTCCTGTATTATACAGGTCACAGAATTTGATGAGGGTCACAGGAGGGACCCCATAATATCTCTACGTAGACAAAAGCAAAATACCAAGGGGAAAAATTATCATCAAGAGTATTAGTCAGCAGTGTGTTGAGACCACACTGTTGCTTTGGTCATTTTACACCTGGCTGTACCAGCAGGTCTGTAGTTCCAGTGATGGCAAACCTCTAGGAGAAGGACTGGATGGGGTCTCTGTCTCTCAAGGGTCCATAGTGCCCTGTCTCAGTCCCATCCATGTGATGGAACATGGTCCATCTCCGTCAGGACAGGAAAATGTGAAATGCTGCCTTTATTGCATCTAGGCTGGTTGCATTGACTTACCAAACCATGCAAGTGCTCACCAAGTGTTAGCGATTGAAATAAGTTGAATTTCTGTGATCACAAGACAGCATTTTGCTACTTTTGCAACATTTCAGTTGCCTAGATGCATTTTGATTATGCTGATCAAAGAGCCCTTGAGCATTGGAAGTTCATATTGGTTGTGATTGTCTGACGTATTTTGCACTATGTCGCGCCTAACCCTTTGTGATGATTAAACATTCATTTGCACCGACTGGGGTGCCTGACAGTCTTACATCATCAAGCATTTTATTCACTGCAAATTAGGATTCAGTGTGCTCCTCTGTGGGGGATTTTCCCACTAATGACATATGTAAATAGCACTCATTCATTCTAATATTAAGGGGAAAGGTACAGAAGCATGCAGATCTCCTAATGAATCTGTGTTATACCTCAGATGAAAGGAAAACAATGTGTTTTTCAGATGTTAATTTTGTTATCTGCACATACTGTGTTCCCCTCTACTCCCTCAAAGTTGAGATACACAGAATCAGATTTATAGAGCCTTTATGTTCACAAAGACAGTTTGTCAGAGAGGTTACCCATGCATGCACGCTTTCCGTAACAATATGGAATCCCTTCCTTCCATGAAGGAAGAAATACAGCCACATTATTCAAATGTGAACCCTACTAAATTGGGCCCTTCTTTGTGTGTGTGGAAACTTTATTCCCTGCTCTTTCTGTAACAGAGTTTTAGATCTCTAACAAAGCCTTCTGTCATTTTGTTATGGTTGTGTTTTTACAGCAGCATGCCCACGTGTAACTTTAAGGGTACTCTTCCTCAGGTTGAAAGCCTTTGTCATCTAGCAAAACTATTTTGAGTCTTAACATTTTATGAACGGGGAGTTTTGTTAATTTTGCTTGCCCCCCCCCCCATCCTGAAGGCCTTTCTTCTCCTTTTGTCCTGTGGGTTTCACTGGAGCAGAGGGATGCGGCCCGGGCACCTGGGCAGGAGGCTGGTTGGGCCCTTCCGATGTCCTCGGGGTCGACAGACTGCCATCCCTTTTGGACAAAAATCTGTAACCTCTGTCAGCAGGGAGAGCATCAGGGAAGGCAGCGGAGGGCATGGCGCGGGGCGCCATCGGCATTTCCCGGCCCCGAGCATCAGGCCTGCAGGCAGGCGGGTACGGCCGTACCTAAAGACAGTGCTCACTCGCAGGGGCAAACAGCAGAAGGAGCTTGTTGCCGCCGCGCCAAACGCAAAACCGGGCATAAACCCTTCTCTGCTCCTCCCCGCCCGCGCCGGCAGGGAGGGACAGGCGGGGGTCGGCGTCCCGGCCTCCCGCCCCTCCACCGGCATGAGGGAGGAGAGGCCGGCGGGCAGGCGGCAGAGGGGTCAGGGCGTGGGGCAGCAGAGCGGACTGTGAACCGGCCGGGCAGGAGCAGCTCGCAGGGTTTGGCCGTTGTGTCTCGGAGCGGCTCGTCCCCCTTGGTCGGATGTTTTGGTCTCGGCACGGCTGGCTGGCCGCCCTGGCAGCTGGCGGGGCCTTTGCGGGGAGCCCCCTTAGCGATGTGTCTCCTGGCCGAGGCCGCTCGAAATCCGGCCGTCCGTGGTCAGGGCCTGGTAGTGGTTCTGTCAGCGGCCTCGCTGGGGAAGAGACAAGCCCCGGTTCTCCCAGTTGCTGTACCGTTCGTGGGCTGTGCTGAGGCGGCCTCAGGAGAGCTGGGAGGATGCTCCCCACTTGTTACCTGTGTTTATTTCACCTGGAAAGGGTGCGAGTTGTCTGCTGTGGACTTCAGCTTTTCCTTCTCCTGCATTGGCGAAAAGCAATAAATTTACTTTGGAGAAAAAGATAGTTTTATTTCCTTTTTTTAACTAAGATTTAAATGTTTGCATTTAAAAACACTCAAGTTGTTCAATGCTGTTTAACCTCTATTGGCAGAGTAGTCACAAATGGTTTGTTGGAGTTTTTTCCTTGCTTTGAGGAGGGAGTGGTGGTCCTTCAATTTTGAGCTAAACTTGATGCGGACATTGGCTATAAAGGGGTCAGGCAGTCATGGAAGTGAACAGTTGGCCACGTTTGCACTAACTCTAGCCTTTTGGTTTTTGCCAGAGGAAAAAGAATTCTAATTTCTATCAGACTAAATTGTGTTGGGCAGCATTATCAGCTGGAAAGACCCCTCTGATTTGACAGGCCCCACTGTATGATGATTAATTACTACTCAGCTTCATTGGACTTTTCTAATTTCCTTTTGCCACTAGCTGTAGGCAACAAGCGATAAGTACTGCTCTTATTATTTTGTGCAAAGGAAAATGTCTATTACTGCTCTGTCCTACAAGTAATCAGAATAAAAAGACAGCTGATCGGAAAACCTGTGAGGATCATTCTGTCTTTATTTATTCCACCCTTGCTTTATTCCTGTCCTGCTTCTACACAGAAGTTGTTTTACACAGTTGCCTGTCAAAATAGAAAGATAAAATCATAAGCTCTATCAAAGTAGTTGACATTTTGAAATTTGTATAATGATTTCATGGGAATTAATCCTCCATCTCCAAATAAATCCTCCTCAAAATGCTAATATAGCTAGGAATCTTATCCCACAGAATGTAAAACAATTCTTAATCTTCCTTTCCTATTTTGCCATAAATTTATTACATTAGAAGGCTGCCTTGTTGAGAAAAATTATAGCATTATCGCTAAATGCAAGAAGAGTAAGTATTTTACGTAACAGTATAGTAATGATATTTCTGAGGCACTGAATGCTTTATTCTGAGAAGGTGCATTACTAAGAACTTGTCAAGGACTTCACTGTTAGAGATGAAAGTGGGAGCTTGCAACTTTTATATGTGTTTTTAATGAATCTTTTCAAACTGTTAGGCAATTTCCCCTGAATTAATTATAGAAAAGTCATTCAAGTTCCCTTTGTATTCTACGCATTTTAGGGTTGCCAGAGTTTACTTTAAGAGCGAGGGTACTGAATGCTTGCTGGTAACAGCAAAGTATGCCTGCGCTGTGCATGGGAATGCTGTGCTGGGCATGTGTAGTTGTAGTAAAGTTATATGGTGTCTGGACTAAATACCTAAAGATGGGACTTACCTGTGATTCAGTGTGTGCTGCTGAGCTTTGGTTTAAAAACTGACTGGGTCACATCTGATGGGTGGTTGTCCTTATCCACAGCACATCTTTTCAAAAATGGTACCACACTTGGTGATTTAGGAGTAAATGGAACTTGGGAACCACAAAACCTGTACCACCTTGGAAAAGGGACTTTTCTAAACTGCTTCAGATGCTTCTGAACATTACCCTGCTTTTTCTACCTTTGAGAAAGGACAGAATATTGTTGCACAGGAGAAGGCAGTTGAAAAGCCTTCTAGAGAATTGTCTTGTTTCCACAAGCTGGGTAGTTCTGGCCGATTAAAAAATGTTTCTTCTGATGATGCCCTTCCTGCTCTTTTTGCAGTTAGAACTTCAGGTATTTACATGATTTTGATAAGATTTGTACAGCTACCACAGGAGTCAGGGGATGTGTGTGAAGCTGCAGCTGTTTTGTTGGTTGTCGGTTCTGTTTTCCAACTGAAATGGAACATGTTAGCAAGATCCCCTCCTTTGGGAAAAAAAAAAGTTAGAAAGTAATTGGCTTGAGGCCTGAAATAGTGGGGGAGGCTCCTGCGGTGAGGTGTTTCCCATGAGGAGCACAGAGGTTTTGCAGGCCACAGCTCTGGGGATGCGCATTGCAGGCCTGCTGTAGTCTTTGTGTGGAAGGTGTGTTCTGCCAGCAAGGGGGAGAGAGAAGGCATATTTGCATGCAACTTTCACATCTGCTACTGAACCCAAGTGCCTGATTAGTATCTGCATTCCTTTCCTCAAATAAACAGAGAACCAAATGGCTTGCAGATCTCCTGAAATGCCTCTTCCCCTGTCCAAAGCCTTCTCCATCCTCATCTGTGGAGCTCTGCAGGGTAAGATTCAGTGACAGGGGCAGAGCTGCAGGTGCCACGTTTGCTGCTTGTTCCATGGTTACAGCAGGAAGGGACAGGAACGGATCCCTCTGGACAGAAAAGCTGGGAAATTGTTTCAAGGTGGCTGATCCAGTGTAAAGCTTCCCGACCACTGACAAGGAGCCAGTTTGGCTAGCACATGCCCGTCCTATTTCTAATTCACATCACATGATTCAGAATATTGTGTAGAATTATTTTCTTCCTAGCTGTAATTACTTTTATTTTTGTTTTAAAGCCAGCAAAAGTAAATGTATTTGCAATATATGGGCAATGTAGCTGCCAGTGCTGTTTTGCTTGACACAAACACAGCATTGTTATTCACAATAAAGCACTTGTGATATTGTTATCAGACTGGTAGCACTGCTTTAATAGTTAGGGACTTCATGCAGTTAATCTAAACCAGGCTGGATTATATTCTTTCCTCCCGCTTTATCCCCTCCAGAATCTGGTGGTTATTGTTCTCTTGGTTTAGGGTAGCTCACCCTCAACAGGAGGGAACAAGGAGCTGAGTGTTCTCTTGAGAAGAGTATTATAGTTCAGGCCTCTGTGTTACAGTGGAAAATACCTTGAGAGTATGTTGAAAGTATCTCTTAATTATATAGTCTTATTGGTAGCAAATCAGAGGTTAATGAATACCTCAACAGGTAGTGTGAAGCACTCTTTGATTGCTAATGTTTATAGTGGACATACTGTATGTTGTATGGGGTTGCTGTATGAAGTATAGCATACCCGTCCAGCGACTGTAATTACGGTATCCTGTTCCATCATTATAATCCGAATAGGATAGCGCATCTAGAGTTTGTTCCTTCATTTAAAGCAGCAATAACTGCTTTGTTATTAGAGATCTGAATGACTGAGGTGTATAGATGAATTCAAGAGTTTATCTTGGGCTCATCAACAGCTATAAGCAAAATAGCTTCTTTTAGTAAAAAACATGTAATATTTGTATGCTGCTGACAGGTACAGTGTTTCTCTTGTGCTCGTGGATGGGGCGTTGTGCAGTTTTGTGTCATCATCTGTATCTTTGTACACTTGAAGTATGCGTGGGTGTGTTCCCAAGAAGTCTCAAAAGGCAACACCAAGCACAGTGGTAACAAGGCAGGCAAAATTTCCACATCCCTTTGACAAAAAAATTTTGCCCTGAGAACTAAGAGTTCCCCCAGGTGTGGGAACATGGCCCACAATGGGCCGCTGTCCCTCCCACCTACTCTGGGTCTGTGGCAGCACAAAAGGAGATGCACTGCTTTAATCGTTAGGGACACTCCAGGGAGTAACGTGCCCCCCTGAAGCACAAGGCCTTGCGCTTCACCTGCCGAAAGGTTGGTCTTGGCACCACCAGTAACTGCTACTGAAACTCCCTCTTTATATTTGGTGCGTTCATAGTGTTCAAGGTCAGGCAGTGAGTATTCCTGTGTCACAAACAAGAAAAGGAAGGATCTGTTCATTCCTGGCGATACCTTCCAGGCTGCTCTGCTGTTCTAACAATTAATACTTGAATAGATTCAAAAATGTATTCCTTTGCTACATACAAAAGTGGGATCTTCTAGCTCATGCTAGGATGCTGCTTCTACTTTTCTACACGCTTGTTTGCCACAAACCTTATTTTTGTGTTGATCGGTATTTATTGTCCCTGTAAAACAGTGTACGTTGTACTGCTTGTCTTATCAATGCAAAGTGATAAAAAGCATCTTCAAATTAACTCCTCTTTAGGGAAAGAAAATAAAAACACAGTCTCTGGCTTAGTGTTGGGGAAAAAGGAATTCCTAGTATCATTATTTATTAGAAGTGGATGATTTTTGAAATAGAGATAATATTTTTTTTCATACATAGGCCAGGTAATTATAGCATTGAGTTTATTCATTTAATTTGGAGTAGTTTAGAAAGTGAAATATATAATGGCACAACTGCTTTGTTCTTTTTCTAATAAAAGGTAGGAGCTTTTGAGTGTTATTAGACTGAGATAAGCTAGGCTTCTGTATAGCACAATTTTGTATGTCTGAACTAGCAAAAGCCTTTGAAGTCCTATGAATCTTTCTGCTTGTTAATTCTTCCATTTGTTTGATTTTTGGTACAAAGAAAATGAAAGAATATGATGAGATTATGGCATTTTAAGTCAATATTTATTAAAAAATCAATCTCGATGAAAATCTGCCCATCCCTCTAATTAGATGAGGCAACTTGAGGTTGATTTTTAATTGCAAAAGTAATTACACGGAGCAGATAGCCAGTGACATTTGATTATCTAGGTGATTGATTAAAAAGCCTAGCTCACAGAGCAGATTGTCAGCCAGGGGAATCGAGACAAAAGAGCAAATTAAAAAAGTTGTCCTGTTAGTAATCACAAAATTCAAGGATGAAATTACAAAGCTAAACACCTCCAATCCACCTCATCTTCATCACTCAAATGTCTGCAGCATGCCTGAGCTCAAAAAGGGGCGATAAAGAAATGGATTACTTTTAAAAGGAGGAAGTATTCAGGAAATATAAAAATGAAAGAGCAAAAGCACTGCTGAGAATAGGGACTTCAACCACGCAAGCAAAGAAATAAAATTTTCTTCTAATTGTTGCAGAGTTAATTTTCCCTGTGCATGTATGAAAGCTCATTAAAACCAGGCAGGGTTAGTCAAATTAAATGAAATATGTTGGGTAGAAAAATATATTTTTAGTGATAGATCTTGACTAGATTTTTAAATAATCGTTAAGATTATCCCTTCCTTCTCCAATATATGTGTATTTTTTTCAGTGGATGTTAATTTAATTTTCTAATGCTTTGGATTTATTTAATGTCATTTTAACTGATTGCAGTCTGTAACTGGAATAGGTACCACAGATGCCTTTCAGTAAAGAACATTATACAATGTTTGTGAAATACACATACACGGTGATGTGAATAAAGCCAGAAACAGGAGGAGAATTATGCTTGCCTATAACATCCCATTTTATTTTTAATTTTATGATGCTTACCTCTTTGGACTATGCTGCTCTTGTAAGTTGGCCCAATGAGTAGATGAGCTACAAATCCTCAATTGTAAACCAGCTCCAACAGAAGGTTTTGATGTATGTAGCATGATCTACACCATGTTTCCATTGAGTCTGGAGGCTTTGGATCAAGTCCAATGTGTGTTGGTTTTTTTTTTTACCATGACAAAATACTGTTATGTTTTATCTGAAGGATCAAATTGTTTTGGCCAAACCGTCTTTGGCAGAACCACTCTAGTCAGCTCAAAATGGTATGCAAGCCTGAAACTCATTCATGAGAGAGATGCATTCACTGAAACATCCCATGACTTCTCGATTCCAGACAAATACTTGTTTTTCTGTCATTGAAACAAGTGTCTGCCTTTTTTTTTTTAATACCACAGATGCCTGAAAAGTAGTACAGTAGCAAGGAGCGAGATAGAACAGCAATTGTGCTTTAATTGAAACCAGAAATAGATGCATCTTGTATAATCTATTTTATTAGAATAAAACGGCCCAAAAAAAGAGGGTAAATGAAGCAAAATTGTTGTGAGCATCCCACCCAGGGTACAGCCTGTCAGCCTGTGCAGTCCGTCAGAGCTCAAGTGCCACTGATACCAACTGGTAGCAAGTGGTGGGTTGGCGGCTCCGGATGTCACCATCAGGCCTGTTACCTAGTAGGCATTCAGTGAAATCTTTGTGATCCAGTTACTAATTCCATGGAAACAACCTGGTTTTCTTCTCCTGTACTGTAGTTATTGGGAAAAAGAAACGATTACTAGATGCTGGATTTGTTAAATGCCAGTTGCATACTGCTCTTTTATGAGGCTCTATTACCTGTCACTCATCAAAATGTAATCTGACAAAGGGTAAAAAAAAATCAGTTGATTAAAGGGGCATCTTGCCCGTTACAGCACCATATAGTTTTCCAGGTTCCTGATGGGCCTTTTGCATAAAAGCACGAGTGCTGAAATAGCAATGGATATAGGCCTTGGGGTATTTCTAGTTCCCTGACAGGGGGAATCTAAAAAATTTGTAGGAAAGGCAAATTGTTAAACAATGAGAGGGTCGAGTCAGTTTTGGAAATGTGTAATTGCCAACCTCAAGAGAATAATTTGAGTAGAGTCATGCCACAGAGAGTTGGTGTATTTTCAGTACAGTGAAATGCGTGAGGGTGTGTTGGGTTGTTTGTAGATATTACAACAATTGTCTCTGTTCCTCTTCTGAGGACGTGGGGTGAAAGCAGCAGAAATAATTTTCTACAAGAGCAACTGCCAAACTGAACGTCGTACTAATGTACAGATAGATTCTTGTAATTTCAATGCTCTCTGCAGACAGCCTCATTTCCCTGCTATTTGTGAGACCCAAAGTCACAGAGTAAACTCAATCTTGCATATTACAGAGCTGTTAAGTCTGATACTCATACCCCTATTTATGGTGTTTACGGTTCATGTAACATTTTAGAGACAGTATTTTTGTTTGCAAGCTAAATATTCTTTACGTGGTGCGTAGTTACATTTGTTGTCTCATTTTCTCACATGGAAGCTGCTGCACACAAGTAGACATTTGCGTTGCCTGGATGTGAACCCCTCATTCCACTTTTCCAAAATAGCTGCTGTGGGTGATCTAATGTGTCTGATTTTTTCTGATCAGTTCTCAGTCCTCCTCAGTCTGATTACTTCTGTTTTTGCCTTTGCCTGCATTAAACAAGAAGTTCAGATGTTGGTAATTAACTGGAGTTCCCCTGCTGCCAGCCCAAATTCAGTTCCAAAAAGCCCTGTATATTGCTACTTCTGCATTTGTTAACAATGTCCAGACAACAGGTCTGCAATTAGATTCCCATCTGTTAGGTTGAGCATTTAGCATAGCCAATGGATGCAAATGAACTTGGGTCCCTCAATGGAGCGGATCCCTAACTAGCAATATTATATTTGAAAAGAAATTTAGCAGTAAATGACAGGGAAGGAGATGAGGCTTTTAATAATACAGCAAGTCAGAAATGTTTACATGAAGAGGGTAAAATACTGTCGCTGCATATGGTGGTTACTCTAAAAAAATCTGAAAATGTATTCAGATGTTCCAGTGTTTTCCTCCATGTCTTGAATTCTGCCTTAGACTGAGGGGAAACATGCTGACTTTGAATGTTAGGTGTAGTGTTTATTGTGTAAAGTAATGCTGTGTGATGATATGAACACTAGGAATCTACCCCAGTTGTTGAGTTGTTGTTTGAGACTCGTAAATGAATGCTACAAAATATTAGATGTTTTTACAGGATAAAATGGGAAAAGCAGAGAGATGCATTTTTAGAAATTCTGGTGTTTAATCTCAAACTGCAATTTTGTATCAGTTCTAACAGCGTTATAATAAGGGATAATCCTACCAAGTCCATAGGCTGTGTGTTGGAGGATTAGCTAAAGCTTGCATATTTAAATGTTTCATTTTCTGCTAGAATGTCTATAAAACAGACAGTAAAACCCACTTAAACTAATACCTGTTGAAGGGCTAAAACTGTAAGGAAAAACCCCCCATGCAAACTCAGATTTTCTTTAAGTGTTCATTGTATTACTCTTTTGCCTTTTCAGAATTTGCAGATCAAAAAATAAATAGTGTAAGCAGTACATGAATATAGAGTTAACAAGGCTTTACGCATTAAAATTGTAATAGTTCTGGTGTAAACTGAGTTTACGTGTTTATAGTCATTTCTTTAAGTAATGTTTATATCTCAGAGCAAACAAAACCCTAAAGTAGTAGTAAAAGATGCCTTTCTAAAGTAATACTTAGGGGTAATTTTGATGCCTTAGTAAAAGAAGAGAACATTTCTGTGTGACAAGGCAGGGAATGGGGCATGCTTGAGCTTGTGATGTGCAGGGTTCAAATTCACACAGGTTAGTTTCTCTTGTGGGTTCTTTTTTGGTAGTGATAAAAAAGCACTTCAAATTGTGCTAGGGCTTCTTTCAGTGAGAGTTTTGTTGTAATCATCAGTGGGGTCTGGGCTGCACTCCGTGTTTCCTACCAGAGCCAATGTGAGGGTGACAGAGAATCCCAAAGATACCAGAACAGTCGGCAGTATTACAACTGAAGTTAAAAAAAAAAATAATAATAAAAGCTTCTAATGTAACCATCAACGTATTATTTCTGAGTTTGGGAATTCTTTTTTCTGTCTGCAAGGTGTAATGAGATGGATCGTGCCCCCAATATCTGTATGTTCAAGGCAGATAAGGGGTGAGGAGATCTGCTCAAGAGCACAGACCATCAGCCCGGCGGAGTGGAAAATACTCACATTCCATACTCTCGGTGCAGAGCAGTGTGCTGGGCACCGATTGCACCAGGAAAACACATTCTTGCTTCATAAAGCGACTTGGGTTTCCCAGTATATGGAATGGTGATCAGAATGTCCCTCCAGTTCACTGTTAGAGCTTGCCCTTACCTGGAGAGCCCTCCCACATCGATTTTATGGCTAAAGGTTCAGAGAGAGACCCCAGCCTGGTGAGCAGAGCAAGCTACGATCATGGGGCTGATGCAAGAGCAGCCTGAGCAGGTAGAGCACAGCGCGGTATTGCCTGTGGGCTTGGGGCAGAGTGGAAGCATGTCTGTTGGAGGGATGTGTCCCACTCTGCAGAACCAAGCAGGACTTTTGCAATGGATAAAAGTAAAGGGACGTAGTGATAATTTTTTTTTAGCCCTTCCAGAAAAATTGTATCCATTTGTTTCAGCCTAGCTAGCAGTGAGGGATTGCTCAGGATGAGATGTGCAGTGCTTTTCACTATGACAAAAGTGCCTCTGTGGGATTTGACTTTTCAGGGCCTATCAGAAGATGTGTGGGATCAGAATTCCCTGCCAGGCAAGCCGTTGGTCCAGGCGTACTACAGGCAGGGTGGGAGCTTGTGATTGCCTGGTCCGTAGCCTGCTAATCTTTCAGATTAGTCTATGCTTTCTCCCCAGGGGATGGAAGGCCATCAGCAGAAAGCAAGAGCAATCCGTTGCTCTTTCACTGACAATAAACAGACAGTGACAGCAGCTAGAAACCTTGTCGTAGTGCTGTACAGATCCGGGAGGGCATGTGGGTATGATCTTTTAGTCACATTTTTCTTTTCGTTCTTAAATAGAAAATTACTGGTACACACAGGTGATGGACAGAGTATGTATGGGAAGGAGGGACTACAGGAGGACACAGGCACATGTAGAGGAGGTTCTTGGAGGAGAATTTTGGTCTGCTGATTCTGTACTTGGCTTATGCTATGCTGTTATGCCATTAGTATCTCTTCCCAGCAGTAAACTTGGGAACATTCTCTGGTGGTTGCGCTGTGAGAGGAGCATTGGCTTGGGCAGACACACATCATGCAGCACAGCTCTGGTGGCTCAGGGCAATGCTGTGTGCCTACATGCTCAGATGCAGGCAGTGAAGAGGTACAGGTGCTGCAAAGGACCAGCGGAAGGGGTGAAGCCTGTGTCTGGCTCTGATGGTAGCTGTGAGCCACCAGCCCTCTGCCGTGCTTTAGCCAGCGGTGTGGGATGTGGGCACAGGTAGGAGCATGGACACCTGGGCTTCAGATGGGGCCTTTCCACACCTAGTAACCTCTCTTAATGCTTGCGCATGGTATGTCACTATTTCTGCCTTCAAAGTCAGCTCCATACATTGCACTTTCTCCAATTCTCTCTGTGTATTCCTTTGCTTGGTTTGAAGATTGGTCCCACACAGAATAGCTGCTTCTAGTGACAGTAGCCATGTGGTTATGGCTGGGACTCAGGTTTTTGGTGTGTGGTTCTTCCTATGACATGGATGTTTCTGGGAGTTCCAGTGGGTGCAGTTTTGCTCATTGCCCCCTTCGATGGCACGCTGTGTAAAGGCTCACCGACTTCAACTGCCTCTGTAGTTTCCTGGGCAGGAAACTCCTGGGGCTGTCACAGTGCAAGTGACAATCAGCTGCTTAATCTGAACATTTGCAGAAGCGGGGTTTTCTCACCATGCATGACAACCACTTTTGCGTTCTTGAGATTTTATTTTTGAATTCTACTTCCATAGATTTTTCTTTTATAGGTTTGTGTTGTTTAATGATTATTTTTTTGCTTATATCAAGGTTTTCCCTCTTTAATAAGAAGCACTGCAAATTGTCTAGTGCAATGTCTGCTAACTAGCTTCTTTATTTCACTTGTAGTGTTATTACCTGGAGGTAGGTCTAATAACAGGAGCGCAGCATCAATGTCCTGCATTCAAGTAAGGAAATTAACCTAATAATTGTCTCTTAAATGCATTCTTTCATTACACAAATCATGGGGGCAAGGGGCAGAGGTCATTTAACTCACACAGTGATCACATTGTCATCAGCATAGAAAACTATTATCTCAGTAGGTCATAGCTAATCCTACTGATAGCATTTTAACCAGCCTAATTTTTCTAATAAAGAAAAATACAGATGAGGCAACAAAAATTGTTCAAAAGAGCCTATTTAATGAACACCAACTAATCAGCATGGCTTGAGTTTGCTGGAAGAAGTGCAGACAATTTTTGCTCCGTTCCCACTGGAAATACACCTGCCAGCCCTTTGTACTCTGGTACTAATGTTTATTCTTTTGCTTTCTTCTGTGGCATGGAAGAGCGCTTGGCTTTTTGTATTAATTTGTTATTGCTCACTTTTTGCCATAAAGGTTATGGCCACAATGATGTCAGAGAGGTGGATGCAGGTTACTCAGGCCTGAGTGAGGGTTGGGTCGGTAGCTTAAGAACTGGTAGCAACCCATGTGAGGTGTGGGTTAAAAAAAATACTGCTTCTGGGATGCAGCTTGGTTCTCCATGGATTTATCTTTATGAAGTTGACTTTTCTGTGTTTGAACTCAGGTTAGCTGCTTCTCAAGGCCGGAGTTTTATCTGTCCTCACAGTACTTCTCACACTTTTGCCTTTGCTGTCTGTCCTCCAGAAAGTATAGCCTTGAGCCCCTCCATATTATGTTGCTGCTTTGTTTTTCTCCCTGAGCATAAGATGCCAAAGTTTTTGAGACTGTTTGAGGTTGAGGAGGAAAGAGCAGAGATCATGGGGCTTTATTTGTTCTATCTCCAGCTAGCTTGATAGCAAACCTTCCCTTCCGAAAAGGCTGTGTCTTGACACACCAAATGTTTTGAGTCTCAAACACAGCTTGTAAGTGGTTCAGGTGGTAGTGGATCAACACTGTTTTAATTTGGTTGGAGCTTGTCTTCCAGCAGCCATTCTTTGTTTTCAGAAGGCTGTTGCATTTGTTCAGTCTTTAGGAAGTTGGCGTTTTTCTCTACAGTGGGTTGTTCCTCCAGGGCAAACTTTGTCTTTGTTCTGACAGTCTGCTCTGGCGTGGGTTTGTGCCCACCAGAGAGGGGAGGGCTGATGGGAGCATCTGACCCACTCTGCAGCCCCACTTCCAACTGCCCAGGGAACCTGGGAGGCAAAGAAATAGATGCTGATGCATTTTCATCTTCTGTATTAAAGGCCCTGCTGCCATCCTTGCCCTGCAGGCACTCCAGCCTTCCTGCAGCCGGTGTGCACTCTTAACTGTAGCACATTATTATAATGATCATTGTGATTACCCTCTATATATGTAGTCCAAAATGATCTGATTGTTATAAAAGAGTTAGGATGGGAAAGAGTTAAATAAGACAGAAGTAAACATAGATAGTTTCTAGCGGGAGGAGTTCATGTGTGACACTGGAGGCACAGAGCCTAGGACCATTCTGGTGTCTGGCCTGAATGAAAAGGGAAAGAAAAAAAAAGTAAGCATTTTTAATTTTTACTTTTCTGGTTTATTATTTGTCCTTGATAGCCCCTATCTTGTTGACAAAGAGAAAGAGAGCTGTTACCCTCACTAGTTGCTCATTATTGCAAAGCTGCTATTGAAGCACCTGGGAAATTAATTTACAATCTCTTTCACATTCTCTGTCACGCAGGGAATCAATATTTGAGCAAGACCTCCAGGAGTAACCCATGGTACTAGCTTCCTTCAAATACTTTTTACATTAAGTATTGCCCCCTGGCACGTACCCTTTACCCAGCCCCACTCCACCCCGGCTCCACTGGTCTGTGGTCAAAGTGTTAGGCAACAGTTTTTATTAACTGTAATAACAATATTGCAGAGATGGCCAATTTAAACTGAAGTCCTAGCATAGCCCTGCGTTTCACAGCTGATTCATATTGACGAGCACTGCTTACCCTGTGAACTGTAAGCTGCTGGAATGAGCGGAGCGGCTGCGGTTTTCTTTCAAGTTGCAGGATCCAAAGGCAGCAGTAATTGTTTTTGAAATGTTTCTTTTTATTATTATTAAATAAGTTCATTGTATACATTGAAACCTGGATCATTCCTGCTCTGATTTGCTTGCTTTTTCATTGCCAGGCCTAAAGTGGGGGAACAGTGTGTGTGTTTTGGATTGCTTCTAAGCCGCAATGAAAATACCCTTTCTGCAGGGAGAGGGTGCCATCTCTGCCATTTCCTCAGAAATGCCTAGTCCATAATTAGTCTGGATTTCCAACTCAAAGTGCTAAATGGAAAAGACAGGATGAACAAGAAACCAAACAAAATAACTAGATTTTGTTTAAACTAACATAAAAGTGCAGAAATGTGTTACTCATATATCATGACAGTTTCTAGCCCGGCCTAATTCAGTTCTTTGTGTGTGTATTGGCAGAGGGAATCAAAAAAACTGTTTGAAAAGATGTGCTTGCAAAGCAAGGCACTTTACCAACTGTCAGGAACTGCTTTGAAACACATCCTTACTTCCAGATACTATTTACCTTGAGGATGTACAGTGTATATGCTCTCTTCAGCTTAGAGGCCCCAGGCTCGAGTAGCAGCAGTTACCGTATCTTCCAAAACCCCCTTGTAAATTATCACATATGTGCCTTGCAGCACCAGGCTGTTTGCTCAGCAGGCAAACACAATGCAGCGGCATTATTAAATTTCCATGAAGTTTACCAAATTTGCAGGATCAGTAGGGTGGACCCAACAGGGGAGCTCTCCCACTGCCTACAGCACCTTTAAAGCAGCTGATGGTGCCGCTGATACTTTGCATTCTGCTGTTACTCTACTGCTGTAGCCATCTACTTAATCTCCACAGCAAAGATTAGTTTATTCGATTAAGTCTGTTCCCTATAGACCATCCCTGTAGCTCCTCGGAAGGCATCAAGACTGTGTGTCTCCAACCTTTTACCAGCTAAAAAGATTCAATAAAGTAATCTTTTCCCCCTCCTTTTATATGATTGGAAAATAAATTGAAAATGAATTTCAGTTATTGCTTGTGTTTTAAATATGAGATAAAGGTCAGCCCCCTCTAGCTATCTCCATAGATGGAGATTAACATGAGCATGTTCCATTATAAAATCATATAGCGGTTTTGTAAATCTGTCAAGTCATCTACAAATATATAATTAGTCTGTTAGATTTTGAAATCAATAAACAATGACTTTTCAGTCCTGTGCCTAGAAAGCTTTGCCAGAGAGTGCTTTAGGCATAGAAGTCCAAATAGCAAAACGTTTGCACTGTATACATTAAATTGTTCTCTGGATCTGTTTAGATGTCAAAGGTTAATTGAAAATTAGGTGTACGTGTGCTTTTTTATTGCCTCTTTTTTTTTTAAACTCTGCTTAAAAGAAGCCAATTTTAAACTTGGATTTTATTGTTGTTGCTGTTAAAGCAGTGTGTCAAACAGTGGATGTTTAAAGTGTAAACTTCCCATTTTTCTGTTCATAGTTGGCTACAGCGAGATGGTGATGGCAAATGTTTGTAAGGCAACATTCATAGACATATTTATACAAGGCATGTGTTCGCCGTTTGTCATCACTGTCACAGAACATGATTTCCCGGGTCAGAAAATTGACTTCAAAGCTTGACCCTGAAGATTTGACTTGCCTGTTTGCTTATTCTGGTTCAAGATGTGATGTCAAAAGCTGTCCTATTAGTGGCACCTTTTCACATTTAGTTTGCTCAGGTTGATAATAATGATACTGGAAGGACCGCATTTTGATGTTGAAAGAGATAGGGGAAGGAGCACTGCTGAAATTGATGGTGTTGACAGTAGGAAGTGAGATTGGGAAAAGAGATATTAAAATGTGGATATTAACTGGCAACATTCCTTTGTTAAGGTGCTATACATAATCATGAAATTAATTTTATTGGTATCTCCTCTTTCTAAATCAAGTAAGAAAATTTTTAAATACTGTATAGGCATTGTTTATACCAGTTGTGAGTATATACATATGTATGGTTTGAACACAACTTAAAGTGGATTAATTAGAATATGCTGATTAGAATGGATTACATCATGTTTCATTTAATTATTCATTTTAATACTGAATTTTGATAGGCAGGAATTAATTGTTTTAAAGTCTATTTGCTTTAGAAATAGGCTAGTATAATTTTTATCTCCAGCTCTCAAACCTGCTATCACTCATCTCCTTGTTACGTTAGTGTGTCATTTTTAGAAGTTGCTGGAGACACATAAGGGTCTATCAGAATCCAGAGATTTTTGAGAATTAAAAAAAAAGATTATTGAAACACTTAACATGAAGACACTTATGGCAGAATAAATGTGAAATCAATAACATAATGCTCACGATTGAGTCTCCTAGGTTTTAACTAATGATTATCTGTTTATTGATCTACCACGTAATACCCAAGTAGAAAAATATTATGGTATTCTTTATTTTTTAAAAAGAAATCTCATGCAGCACATCATCTGCATCAGTGATAGTTTTCATAGCATGCTGATAGCGTGTTATGGTTAAATCTATGCTGTTGTTGCTAGTAAAGTGAAAATAGATGGCTTCCCATTTTAATGCACCCTGATAACATTTACTTTATGTAAGGTCATATTCTCAAAGTTTCCAGGGTACTGAGCGGGCACAGACACAGTGGAATGCAAAGCAGCTAGTGTGTAAGGTCACGCACGGAGGAGAATCACAACTGCGAGCCTTGCTTGGGCTGTGCACCTCATCAGCCCTTGGACTCCCACCCCTACCATACACCAACAAAAGGTTTTACTTGTCCATTTTAGAGCACTATTATTAATAACAATTTCATTCCCTGTGTTTGCTTGTTTTTATGATTTTCCGGTGACTAGCATGCACAGACAAAATATATACTTGATTATATTTTCTGTCATCTCACTGTTTTAGCTGGTGCAAAATTCCCAGTCCATTAAAATCTGGGATTTGTAGAGTTGTCCGTTGTGCTTTCTTGGTAATTCTTGGTGCAGTCTGGGGGTTTTGCTGCTGGGGAGTAGGTGAGCATCACAATTGTACTGTCAGTCTGATGAACGAGGTTATATTACTTTTTAGGGGGGTTTGTCCTTTCATTTCTTGACTTTTGCAGCATGGTGTTTGGTGTTAATTTTTTTCATGGTTTTCTATTTATTTATTTATTATAAATAATTTCTTCCTGTGTAGTTTATATAAAAAAAGCTTTATCTCCTTAGTACCAGGGGAATGTGCATCCAGAGTCTCTGGTGTTTGTTCAGTTGATGGGGTGGGGTTCCTGGGAAGGGGAACGGCTGAGTCTGGCGTCACATCCCCATTGGGGTCTGGGGCAAACCTGGAGCGGTACTCACTTGATAGTTGTCACTTTAATCCTGGGGCAAATATTCTGATTTTCAAATGGTTATTGATTACCCATTTTGTGCTTTATAGAATTATAGATTGGCAATGTAACTGAAGAGGTGGTATAGAATAGCATATATATAAACTCTATATAGCTATAGAGTAGCTATTTCAGAATAACACCATGTGCCCAGCAATAAGAAAAGCAGATCAACTTTTGCCATAATAGCAAATGTGAAGAGCATGTATGTAACTCTGGGCAACCTCTATGTATTGATGTTTATGCCTGTGATCTGCACAACCTGCACTTTCTGATAGCGTGCAATTTACACTGCACACAAAAAAATATGCAAGGAAGACTTGCAGTAGCCCTGTAGAAATAATATGTTCTGCCAGCTTTGCTTGGGAGTAGGTTGCAGTCTCAACAAAAACCGCCTCAAGTGCATGAATTCGGATAGCACAACTGGACCTAGGAGTCAAACATCATCAAAGCGTTAGTGGCGTTTGATGGAATTAACTTCACTAATGGTCATTCTTCACTGAGGTAGCTGTTTATCCCATGTAAGAATTATATATAATTAAGATAATTACTCAGGAGTATCTTACCTAAGACCACTGTATCTTACTGACTTAACTTGTGTGTGTGTACACAAATTAATAGCTACAAAATTCATTGAGAGACCAGAATACTTAAATGCTGCATTTATTACATATATGCTTAGGGAGAGTAAACCACAATCAGTTCTCTTGAATATGCTCCTTCAGTGTGAGTAGAAACAGTATTCAAACTGCAAACAGTAAATACTGAGTCTTCATACTGTTTGTTCCACCTGTCCCTTTTCAAATGAACACCTTTCCAGTGAAGACATTTGGGGTGAGGGGCGAAGATGTAGAACTGAATCGGTAAAAAAACCCTGTTAGTTGTGACACACACATTTCGGTTGTAATTAGACAATTTTGTCTTCAAGGAAGGTCACCTTGACTTTAAAAACTAAACAAGACCTGAATTATCTGCTAATTATGATGCATCTCTTTGACTAAATGGCTGAATAAGTTTGTAAGCACTTTTCTTGCTTAAATAGCTCTCCTGAAGTTCTTCCTTCCTTACTTTTGTTTTTTTTTTTCTTCCTCTCTCCCTAAACAGAGTTGGTTGGTCAAGTTGATCTCTTGTTTGAAATTCAATCAAGGGCATTAAAGTGTAAACCAGTTGGAAAAACAAAGAGCTTAGGGAAATCATTTGCTTAAACAACAACAAACAAGCACTGGTAATCTTCTTACAGAAATTAATGAAGGGAAAACCCCCTCAGCTTGGGTGGATAATGATCCTTAGCTATCATGTAACAAGCCTAGAAGGTTTAGGGAGAAGGTGAAAATTAAGAAAGCTGGATTAAACTGAACTTCCAGAGGAACAAAAAGAAATTCAGGATAAAGATCAGTTCTCCCAATTTGAGATTGAAAAGTAGTTCGGAACTGGAAGGAGCTTAATCCTTTATGCAAATCTGGTTAAAGTTAAGTTTTTGTCTAGAAACGTTTTTTCTATCTACTGTACAGCTAAATGTTGAAAAATATTTCAGACAACTATTTTGTTCATAGTTGTTTTGTTCAATGAGAGCTTTTTAATTGGCTAGAGCTATAAAAATAGTAAACGTAAAAAGCAGAATAAATAGCTACCTTTATCTTCTCATTATTGTCTTTAATGCTTATTCTTTACTAATTAATCTCTTCAAATTATTTAACCACAAAATTGAGATCTCTTCACATTAGAGCCTACCCCAGAGGATATTCATAAGGGACTTCCTGATAACTCAACAAAATTTAATTAGTTTTCTCAGTACCTACATGTTTATAATGATAGGAGAAACTTCTGTAACTTCCCTTTTGGTCAGTTCTCATGGAAACAAATAAGCCACTATTACATCATATGTACTTTTAATTAAAAAAATTAATAACTATTTTGGTAAAAGTTTTTAATTATCCCATCTTGGTTTAACATGGAGAAAGATGACTGAAAACTGTGGTTAGTTCTCCCTTTTTCTCTCTTCCACCACAAGTATAAAGACGTGTTCAACGCAACTTCTGTTTTTTCCCTTATCTTAAGGCTCACCATTGCTCACGGTTGGTGTTAAGTCAGTGGAAGTGCTGTTTTGTAACTCTGCTAGGACAGGTGGAACAACGTTGTGTCAAAATATTCCATGAAAGCTTTAGTAATTAAATGAAAAAGTGGTATTTGGGGATCTGAGCTCTGTCTCCAGCTAGACCCCAAGGGAAGCCAGTCAGTAGTCTTCACCCACCCAAAACTTAATCCTAATGCAGTGGGAGCTGTAGGCAGATGTTCATGCCCACAAACACTTACAGGCACACTCATGTTTATGGGACTATTTGCAGTGTGTCAAGTTAACCCTCTAACTAAGCATGCCTTTGCAGGACTGGGGTATTGTTTTTTCCAGCCATACACAGCTCACCTTTTTTCAGAGGAATGGTGACATCCGGAGGCATAAGAATTTCAAGACGTCAGTTGGACAGGTCTGAAATGTACTGCACGGGGTGTGAAGCCTGCTGAAAAACAGTAGTTAATGTTGAGGGATGAGGGGAAAGAGCTCAGAGGAAAATTGCCTTTTAAATCAGAGCAGTAATAATTACTTTAAAGGTTTGTACTGTGTGATCACCTTGCCATTAAGCCTGATGCCCTCCTTTCACAGAATTTCTGCTGGCTTATTCTCAAATACATTTAAAGTTTAAGTAATATGAAGTCAATGAAGCTGGTGATACTTTCAGGTTCGTAGAGACTGATTGTTTTACATTTCAGTGTAGATTAGATCAGACTGAGCAGAAGTAACTTCGTATGAAATATCCTCGTCTGTGTAATCTATTGATCCAATTTTGTAGCCTCAATCTAGAAAGTGAGAAGACTGAAATAAGAAGTCCTTCACATTTGCTTCATTGAATCTCTCTTCATGGCTCGTCAATAATTTCCTGTATAAACAGACAGGAGGTTCTACACATTTTGAAAGCTTGAGTAGCTGCCTAAAATATTCCAGTTAAAATCTGTTTATTCCTGTTCTCTCTAAAAGAACATCCAAAAATATTGGAAGGAATTTTTAAAATCATGCTTAAAATAATGATCATATCCGTGTTTGCAGAGTTGTTGAAATAAAAGCCCAGGCTTGCCAAGATTTGCCGTCAGATCTCTTAAGAAGAAATATGTCTTCAACATAGGATTTTTAAGAAGCTGTTTCCCTTTCAACCGTATAGAAACAGAATTATACTAAGCCATGCTTCTTTAAACTGGCATATTTACAGTTCTTATCTTGTTCTCTGTATCTATAACCTCGAGTGCTTCCAAGTCTGTAAGGCATGTACTCTCAGAATATCCCTGCTCAGTGGGACAATGCAGTTGTCCTTGTTTGATAGTCCTGGAACTGGGGCACAGGGATTCTCAGGTCCTGATCCTCAAAGATATTTAGTTGCTTAATACATTACTCACAAAAATTTAGCAGCTTTACTTATTTTCATTGAGAGTTAGGAGCATAACAGGAGTATGGTATGTCAACCAAGATGGTCAAGATATTCCCATAGACTAGGGATTTGAGTTGGGTTTCCCAAATCTTAGCTCGATCCTTTAACTACTGAGTCACTTTCCTTTGTAACCAGGCTCCTGCAGGTGAATGCCTGAATCTTCCTGTGGAGTAGATGAAATGGAGACATGAAATATGTTCATGGTTAGTGATGCAAGTGTCCCTTATACCCAGAACATGTCATACCTTGTATTTTCTAATTTGTTTCAGTGTCTAACAAAACTTAGACATGAACCGAGGCCTCCAGCCATCCTGATAAATATGAATACATCCATCCAAATAATGGCTAGCCAAGTCTGCTTTCCCTTGAAGCACTAATAATTTTTGAATGCAGCATGTGATTGATGCAGTGTAGTCTAAATCAAATGGCTCTTAAAATAAGAAAACCTAATAGTTGAAAGATTTTTGGGCTCAGAACATAAAGGAATTATAGTAGTATCTGTTATTCTAGCAAGCTTTCTAGCACATCTGCCTGTGATTTTTAGGTGTGGAGTGAAGTTAGCATGTAGGTTATTGTGATCTTCATCGGCACTTGTGCCAGTAGTTACATCCCAAAGGGAACTGTGTGCAGAAAAGCAAAATCTGGGGAATCTTTAGGGAAGACGCTACAAATGATCAAGCAGGTGAGCAGCCCACATCAGTGCTGCTAGCTGTATCTGTCAGCTTGTTCTTTTCCAGCCTAAAGGTCTGCATTAAAAATACACATATAGTGAGAATGTAGGAACTGTTGCAATAAAACGTTATTAGTACACTAAAAATTTTAGATGCTGTACCTTTTATTTACTGCCCATTTTAATCTTCAGCTTCACTTTTCAGAGGATGCTTATCTTAATGGATAGGCAGTCCTTTTTAGCTTTCAGATGAGTTTTGGACTCAAGTAGGCTTATTGGTGTGACTCCTTTCTAATTTCTCTTTGCCAGCGAGATGGGAATCATTACTATAGCTCTCACCTGCCTGCTCTTGTGAAAGACTCAGAGATTGTAGTTGGCCCTCAGAAACTGTATCTTTTACAGAGAATGTAATTAAGAAAGTAAAAAGCGTTCATTTCAAATGTAAAATTACTAAAAGCAAATGCATATAAGGGAACCATAGATAACCACATGAAGTAACCGTTGTTGAACTCAACTTTCTAGGCTTGACCATTGTCACATACAATGGTTACTGTTTGCAAACAAACCAAGCTGAAAAGGTTGACAAATCAATTCTGAAAGAGTTAAACTGCTGGTGGTTCTCAGATGCCTCAGGCATGCTATGTGGAGCATAACAACCAAATCTCAGCTAGAATTCAGATGGCTGTTCCCACAGGAAAGAAGTTGGTTTGGATTTTTTCCTAAATAATTTTTCTGATCTTTGACACGTTATTGCTAAATAGTCTCATCTTACACTGTCAGAATTGGACATGTTCTTTGTCACCACAACTACACAACAAGACTTACTGAAGTTGGCCAAAGAACTACTTTGTTGTTGATGAAGCCTCAGAGCTACCCACCTGCTGAAGGGGAGAGCTGTAGTGCATCTGTGTAGCTCCGGCTGTTCTGAAGCAGCCAAGGCTTATCTATGAGTGGGGAATGTTGGCTTTTTTTTTCATACTACTTTTATGGAGGGCTTGATCTCGAGGAACAATCCCCGTAGTCCAGAAGTAGATCACAGCATCTAAAAGTAGCAGTGATAGCAAGTGATAATCTAACCTATGTAAGTGTTTTCTGTGCTGGTGGCTCAAACTTGGGAGGAGCTATAATCATCAAGGACAGTTTAGTACGTTCTCTTTCAAACTATGAGACTCTTCCCAAAAAGGCCTCAGGCTTTCTACAAGAAAGCTCTGTCTAGTTTAGCAGGAAGTTTTGGATAGTTTCCGAAAGCACCTATAATGTTCTAACTGCCAGTGTTTTCCTTGGTTACTGTTTAATGCTGTGTTTTGCATGCTGCTCCATGTGGGAGCTTTCCTAAGTTTGTTACTATCACAGAACTGGCTGTTCTGGCTGAGAAAAAAGATCAAGCTGGAGGGAATAAGCTAAATCTGATGTCGCTTTGCGGTCAGATAGAGATGTATTACAGACCACAGAGGAACAAAATGTAAATTAAAGTTCTTTCACTTCTGTTTTCTCACCACTACCTGAGTAGCTTACTGCAGGACTGAGAGCATCATGATAATAGTATATTGCTATAGACAAAACTCTTCCCTGGAACTTTGAATTGTTCCTGGACATTTCTGGAATCTAGATACTTTTCTGTAAAAAAGGACCAGTGGCATGATCTTTGAGTAAAAAGTGAATAAATAGTAAAAAAGAAAGACATATCTATATATATGTTATTATTGTAACAACATATAATGTGTAATTATTCCAATTTTTCAGATGGGGGAACTGAGGCAAAAAAAAAGGACATGTCATGTGAGATTATGCAAGGCTTTAGTGACAAAATTGCTGGCTTCTGCTCCTCTAAGTTTTAAGAAAGCTGCCCTACTCTTATGTTTTGTTCATAATAATAAGTATATGATCGTGCATGTATTCCCCTAGCATGAATCTCATGTTGTTTTGAGCTTCTTTCATACCCTTAAAGGTAGTTAAAAGTCACTCGAATTCCATGTGTACTGGAAATCCGTGGTTTGGAAGGAAGTTTGGAAAGATCTGATATGCGTGATTTTTATTAAAAATATCGTTGTCATTTAATTCACTTTCATATTTAATAACCTGTAAAATGCATAACTATGATTGCTGACTGTAACCTCAGTTTTTCACATTTATGGGCTTTCTTGTATATTAATCTAATGAAAGTGAAGATTGGGTAGTTCCATGTAAAACTTCCTAAATAATTGTGCTTGAGGCAGTTGTGAAAGAAACGCTGCTTTTCTCCTATGACATGAAGCTTTAAGGACTTTATGTCCTGATCAAGAAGGAATGCTTTAATAAGCATCCATGTTAGAGGGTTTGTGCTGTGTAAGCTTGGTACAGACCATATGGGCAAAAAGGCACATTGTGTGGCGACAACTGCCCTGCTTGTCATCCCCAATCATACTTGCTCTAATCCTTGTTTTAATTTACTCTGCTTGTACAGCACCAATCCTGCCAGTGCGGTCCTTAGGGTCCCTTCATTCCTGCCATTTATGACAAGGAATATGCAAAGGCACAATTATTCATCCGCTAAGGTGACAGAGAAGGGCTCTGCTTGGGAATATGTTCCCAGACTTGCAGCATCATAATGTCAGTTGTTAAAGCACTTTGCAGTTGCAAACAATTCTTGAGAGACTTTTTTTTTTTTTTAATATATAAATAGTTTTGAACACAGAAGAGCTAAGAATAAATGAATCCTTATTGATTAAGAAGTGTAGTGCTGGAAAGTTTTTATATATAACGTTCCCCACACACTTTCCTCTTTATTTAAATGGAACGGTTTTTGTCTTTCCCTCTCCACTTAATTATTGTGCTCTTATTTGTTTAACTTCAGACAAAGGATAGTATGTTGAACCACCCTTATTAAGTCTTACGGATTGTATATTGTTTATGTTCTGCTCTACACCACATTCCTAAACGGACCAAAAAACAAAAAAAAAGAAGCCAACAAAAACCCCTCAAGTGTAGCATTCAGCCTCTCAAGTCCATGATGTATTTCATTTGCTACGGTCAGAGCAATTTTAACAATGCCTTTCATTTTCTTATAGCCTAAAATGATTTTCTTTCTGTGAGGCCATTCTCCAAAACTTCTCTTCCCTTTTCAGAGTATCATTTGCAATTTAAAGCTAACCTGGTGAGTGTACTCACAATAGGCTTGCCCATAAAATGGTTCAAGGCCTGCCTGCATGCCTAATGAGGTTGATGTTGAGCTATTTAGCTCTTTGTCCTACCATAATATCTACTTAATGCAGTTCAATGGGAGTGGATTGTTAGAAGCATTAAAGATTCTATTAAGTCTTTACTAAAGCCACTCTATTCTAGTCCAGCTGTATAGTGGCAAGAGCATTAAATTTGAGAATGTAGTGGGAACAAGGGGCCTGAAAAAGCACCTATAAAAAAAGGACAAATTTCCTAACGAAGTAAGACCACACTCAATTTAAGACCTGTTACTTTTGTATCTAGATCTAAAGGGTTTCTCAATGTGCATCTCTCAGCATTCTGAAGTAACTCTAGCTTCCTCCAAACGAGGTACAGTTTTAAATCTTCATTTATTTCCAAAGCACGTGAGCAGATTTTTGCTTTACCACGCTACTGAAAAGAAATTACTTTCTAATTTTAGTCTCAAACTACCAAACTCTTGCAGAGGCCTCTTTTACAGTAACATTTAAAGGCAGAGTGTTTTCCTATTACCTTAAAGACTGTAATGAGATTGGTCTGCATCATGGATTCAGAAATCTCTGCATATGGGGGAAAGATAAACAACATTTCTGACAAAAAAAAATATTCATTCAACACATTGTTGTGCTGAAGAGATTTTTTTTTTAATCAGGCCTGTATGGTGCTAGCCACCAGCATTGAGAAGAGGGAAGAGGGGAAAAAAAAAAGAAGGGGTAGAATGGCCAGGATTTCACACAGTTGGCATTGACTTGGCTTGAAGAGGCAAGCACTAAGCTGTCTTTTCAACCATAGTAAAAACCCTCCATCTGGCCACCCTAAAACTCTGTTAGCTTGTTCAACTCGCTGTCGGCTGATTGGGCTTTGTGAAGCAGAAGTAACAACATCAATAGTATAAACCCTTGCCACTTGAGAGTATTACATTTCATTTCATGCTTGACTTAATCAAAACTGGGGAAATGAAATTTACACCTTTTTGATGTTCTTTTCCCTGCTGTTTAAGGAGAAGAATCTTAACCCATTTGATCTTCACATGCACCCAATAAATGACCAAATATGCCAAGCTGCCAAAAGCAGACGGCTGCCAGTTGCCGGTTTATGTCAGGTCACTGTGAGAGAGCTTAATGCAGAAGGTCTTGAGTTTCATACCAAATACCTCAATTTGCAGTATGGTATTTTGGTTGCAGCGTCAACAATTTAGCTCCCCTCCCTTTTAATATTAAACTATTATAAAGAAAGCAAAAATGTCATTTTTACTGGAGGGAAATGTGTTAGCAGGCGGCTGTTGTGTGACAGAGTCAGGAGAGAGTGACAGAGATGAAATGAAGCTGGGTTTGAATTGCTTCTTCAAACCCTTGACATTTGTTCCTTTCTTTTCTGGCTCTGATCTACACGATATACATAGTTGTTGTTGTTGTTTTTCCCGCTAATAACAAGACAGTGCAGTGTCGGATTAGAGACTGAATGAGTGAAAAATGGGACCAGTGATAACATTTTCCCCGTGCCTGGGGGGAGGCTCATTAAGCAGGAGATCAGATCGCTACCAAAATACATACATAAATAAAACCAACAACTAACAAAGTTCTCTCTTGCCTCGCTGATGGAGAAAGCTTTTGATTCAGCAAGTGTGGGCCTGGGAGGAAGCTTTGCTGCTGAGTTTAGGAGCGTTGCTTGGACTTCATGACCGACCCTCGGCTATGGGGTGAGTTTGTGAGCTGTGGTCACCACCTGCGCTCCGAAAGCCAACCTGCTGACACACACGACAGGTTTCTGGCTTCCCAGTTGCCATCCTGCTCTCTTCAAAGACCTTTTGCCTTTTGTCCAGGGCCCTCGTTTATGACTTGATGAAAACATTTGTAATAGATCATCAAATACTGATACATTCTGAGGGACAATATCCCATTTGTTACATATAAATTAACATTAACACAGATCCCCCGTCGCAAAAAGGCGAAGGGTTTTGACACCTTTTCAGCAGGACAGGCCGGGCCCCAGCAAAGAAAGCCAAGGGCCTGTAAAGGAACTTGTCCCGAATGGTGATCCTCCGGGCTCTTGTGTGACAAGGTACATAGTTTCTATTCAGGAACAGGCAGATTATCGGTTACTATAGTTTCCCTAATGCTCAAATGGAGCTAAGGCCTAAGCTGAACAGAATAGGTTAAAAGGTGCCGATGTTTGGGCCTGCGAAACCTCATGTTGAGAGTCAGAGACCAAACAAAACAAAGAGCACATCTCTCTGGTCTTTGATGTCTTCTCTGAGGGATGCAGAGTGAGAAAAATGCAGCGAGTCCCTGCGCCCGGCCGGCCCCAGACAATGCTATGGGGTAGGGGCGCCGGGTGCCAAGGAATATTCGGGGTACCCGCGCCCTGCACCCGGAGCTGGGGTGCCCCTTCCAAGCCAAAAGCCGCCAGAGGCCCTCACAGCGTCTCTTGGAAATTCCTTGTCACACACATTTTCTTCCATTCCCGCCCCCGCTACGAGACAGGCACTGTGGTCTCAAACTCGGCACCCTTGAAGCCCTAAGTTTAACTGGCCTTCATTTGCTGTTTTCTGCACGTGTTTCATTTTAGCCTGTCCTTTAGTATTCTGTTTGCGTTGCGTGGTTTAAAAACTCTTTACAGCACTTCAGCTAACAGCTTTTTATTTCACTGCTTGCCTCAGTGTCTGCTTTGAATCCGCTGTGGAGCTGGGGCAGCGCCTGCTCTGTGCTCCTTGCATGAATCACTGATTCTGCCCTTTTTTCCGTTTGTGAGTATACAGTGTTTTCAAACAATTCGTATTCACCATAAAAATGTTCTGTGTAGGATATCCCCTGATAGCACAAGCAACGCTTTTGCATTTTTCATAAGCAGGATTAAAATACCCGCTGCTCACGATGGAGGTTTCCTCCTTTCTGTTGAAACTCAGTTTAGTGTTTTAATTTTTTATTAAAACTCTTGTAAGCAAGATAAATGTGCATTGGCTCTAAAGGGAGGCTGCAGCCTTTGATAGGTTACATTGCCACAATTTGCTCCTGTTCTTTAGGTATTCCAGCACTTGAGATCCAAGTATTATGCAAAACAAAATTAATCGGCACCTGCATCTTTTAAAATAATAGAATTCATGAATTCTAAAGTTTTATCGGCGTTATTGTAATTCTGATTGTCGTTGGTTCTTTATACCATTATAGAAAAATATCTAATTGTAACAACTGTATTCCTATAGAGAACATATTACTTGAATTCAAACCCTAACAATGGCAATAGGATAACTGTCCTTGAATTTGAGCCTTTTGTGATACATCAATAGGCTTACAATGTGCTGAATTAGCAGGCATATTAATGGGCAGATGCAGCACCAGCCCATTCTTTTTACCCAAATCTTCTTATGCAAATACCCCATGAATCCAGTTCAAAGAGCTAGCTTTAAAATGAGCTTCTACACACATTCAGATGGGTCCTTTCACAACTGGCAATGGGACTTAGATAGAAAGTGACATGAGAAAAGTTTAGACACTTGTTTTTATAACTGAACATGATCTTGTTATCATAATCTGATACTGGTAACTGGCAATGTCTGGTTGTAGAATTTTAAGCCTTTAACAGAGGGAGATAATCTAGGCCTTTGTGCTACAATGTACTGAATCCTGCACTTGGTGAAAGCTATCAAGGAGAATCGCAGTTCATGCTTTCTCAAACAAAACTTTTTCATAGTAAAAGCTTTTATCCTATGATAATTACTTAACTGATTGTAGCGGTGCCTTTAACGTTAGCAAGCTCATAACAAGGGCGCATGAAAGCGGGTGCGTTATTTTAGAATAAATAAATTATCAAATAAACAGGGTTTGTTTGCTTGTTGAACTAAATGGTAATGAGGTCATAATTAAAAATGCTAATGCACGGCAGCGTGGCTAGTAAAAGTTAATGTATTTTGTGATCTTTCTTTTGTTTGCTGTGTTTCTTGTGATTATTTCGTATCGACAGCATCTGGGTGAGTGTTTTTAATTATTTAATTGCAAATTTAGGAAGACCTGTCAAAGGAAACAGAGGGGAATACTTGTAGTAAATCTTTGATGTTGGAGCCTATTCCTTGAAAAAGTTCTTTTCAATTTGCCTGCCATTTTGAAGAAAGCTTACAGTTTTCTGGGTGGGGATTAGATTTTTTTTTTTTAGGCTGTTTATTTTATCAAGTCCAAAGGATGTCAAGAAGGAATTTCACATTGCTTCCCATACATGCTGACCAAGCTTCTTTAAAGCAATGCTTCCTACAGAATATTCTATAGAAGTGTATAGACAACCGAGAATCGATTCTCAGCTGGAGCAAATTGGCATAACTAATTGACTTCTGTGGATCTGGTCAACACTGCTTTAGCCTTGGCCAGTGCATGGGGTTGATAGATGTAGATAATTTAAACTACATGAGATTATTGTAAAAAATGAGGTGGGAAATAATCTGTCCTTTTATCATTGCATTTAGAGAAATCACAATGTGTGTTATACTAGTCCTGTACAGCATTATTGATTGGTATATTCTTTACAATTTTTTTCTGAAATAAATATTTATAGTGTGTTCTGAAGCATTAATGAGGTGATTCTTATACCAAGATCCTTAGTGCAAATCGACGAGCATAAAAGCAAGCGTATCTCCTCAGTAGTTATTTTCAGAGACAACACAATCATTTCATCATACAGTTGCATACTGGCAAAAATATTATTGGGTGTGGTGGATGGCCTTTCATGGACATGTGCTTTATTAAGATTTAATGGTATCAAACATGAGTCTTCCACTCAGTCTTCTTCTGGATGCTTAGTGTTTCAGCATTATTCAGTAGCATTATTTAGGGATATGAATACATTTGATGAACACTGGTATTTTTAGTTTCGTTTTCTGTTACTGTAAACATGCAGTAACAAACTTATGTGCTGATAGCACACGTCAGATTAATGTACGGGTATGTAGAAGGCCTAATTCTGAATTATGGAAGTAGACCCTTCCTGTCTCAGAAATATAATCCATCACCATTGGCTCTGTTGAGCTATGACTGCTATTCTTGCGTATCAGAAAATGTAGTTAAACGCAGAGGAATGCATGAGGACAAGTGACTGGCAGATGGGAATCTGCTCCAGGCACTGTGGCTCTGAAAGTTGCTCCTTCTGGGAAACATCGGCCACCTCCAGCAGCCCTGCTCTGCAGGAGAGGCTTTTCAGGGACTTTGTCACGTGTGTGGTGTTTCTGGAGCACAAAGTGACTGAACGTGTTTTGCTTTTGTGAGTCTGCAAAATAACTGCATGTGTCTAGCTGGATCACAGTTAGACTGAAACCGCTTGAAGTAACTGCTTAAATCTGGATACTTCTTTTTTTTTTCTTTTTTTCCCCTGCTTTGTGGATGAAGCTGAAGTGATTAAATAAAGTTTTATTTTCTTGTTGCTGAATGCTTAGCCACAGCACAGAAAAAGGTACGGAAGGAAATCCATGTAGGAGAACCACTGAAAGCATGAAGTGGACACAGTAATGCAGGAGAGAAATAGTAAAATGCCTGGAGGGCAAATCGTATGGTAGAGCAGTGGAAGGAGAGACAGGTGGGGAATTACCTAGAACATCAGTATCAGCCTGTACAATATGTAAAAGAGGAAAGGAAGATTTGGTGTAAATTAATGGCAGATAACATGATCTAGGGAGTAGAAAAAATAAAAAGGGAACTCTAGCCACTGTTTGTGGCTGTTTGTTTAAGATTTTATGCCTCATTTTACCCATCTGTAAAATGGGGATGGGAATAGTAACTCCTTGAAAATGAGCTTGAGTGGAAATTCTCAAGAACTTGTAACCTACTAATTAATACCTGTGACTTTACTGCAGTTTACCAACAGGGTATTCGCATTTCAGAACGTCAACAGTACCAAAAGGCCGGGAAGAGCAGATTGTGCAAACTAAACTAATTTCAGTGAGTTTCAGTCCTGTTAATGTGTCTGCTGTACTTCAACAGACAGACAGCAAAACAGCTCTGAATTAGGGAGAAGGCAAAACCAGTGTGTTGTTTTTACAGTTTATTTCGTGATAAGTAGAGCGGATGCGAACACAGTTTTGTACAGGAAAGCAGAATTTAGTATCTCAGCATGAAAATCGGGTCCTTGAGTCCTTTCTCTCAAGGAACAGATATTTTCTGAAAAGAGTTTCGTGATGGTGGAGACTACCTACATTTTTAAGTCAAATTTTCAGAACACAGTTGAAAATAAAGTACAGGGGTGAGGTGAACCGCTTCTGTAAATCAAAACCAGATAAAATATTTTCAGCTAAATTATATTTTAATATTTTGCAAACAAAATGGAATGTTTTGACAGTTTGAAATAAAAACTGTTCAATACCAAATGGCATTTTTCCTTAGAAGTGAAATGGATCCATCTCAAAGAGAAAGGTTTTAGTATCATTCCTTACACTGGTTTCGTGACTTTAATGTATTGTAGTACTTTGAGAATGTGGGATAAGCATGTATTCTGGTGCTTTGAGGAACTGGATCCTACAGTGTTTGAGATAAGCCTTAGTTTGTCTCACAAACAAAGCTGAAATTCATCCCCAAGAGATTCCAAGTCTTGATTTTGTCATTTTGACATCTGGCTCTGAAATAATAGTTTCATGCCTGCCTTTCTATTTCTTTTTGTGCACAAGAGGATTTTTTTTTTTTTAAATGCTCATTTTTCAAATCTCCTTCCAGTGAGCAGATTGGCATGCTTTGGGCCCTCTGAGCAAACCCGTGTTTTCTAACTACAGGTGTTCACCCAGCAGTAACATTGTACTGCGCTGCATTCCAACCAGAACAAAAAAATGAATTATACTTACAAAATATGCCAATGTTCCCAGTCTCGCGCCTTCATCAGGGCTGAAATGTTAGTATACTCTGCTAAATCCAAGTCAACAATAAAAGAATCATGAGAAGTGCGAATGGAATTGTTTCTCTGCCAAGTGGAGTGCAACGAGGCTTTACTGTTTGATGAACAGCTGTAAATACTCTGGATTCCCCCATTGCATTCGTGCTGTGTAGATAGTAACGCCAGTGCTTTCTCTCTAACATCACTGGAGCCGCTATCATTACACTGTGTGCTGCAGCATTATAGATTGTCTCTGCCTTTCTTGCCCTTGAGGTATTAGATGTGTGGTACCATATAGGAAATGCAACTACAGCCTGAGCAAATCTCACCCTTTTGCTGTAACTTCAGGGCAGAATTGTCAGCAGCACTGGTGTTCCCCATGTTAAATTGCCATCTGGGGAATTTCCACATGCACAGAGCACCTCAGAATTGAGTGACCTCTTCCAAGCCATACAAGTAGTTGGTGAAGAGTTTGACGGTGCAACCCAAATCATCTTATTCAGCATGTGTGGTTCAGCTCCTGTCTTTCACTTACACCTGACAGGTGGGGAAGAAAAGAATTATTTACTTAGTAACAAAACAACCTTGTGTTTTCCAAGATGTTTAGCCTAGTAGCACCAGGGATTTACGTGGATGTGCTAAGCACAGGATGAGATTCAAAGCTATCGTGTAACAGTGTGGGTTTTTTGCATGGATATTGGCATAACTTTTGAGTCTGGCGTAAGCCTCACACTACATGTGCCTGTGGGATAAAGCAGTAGCAGAACAGTAGATCCTTAACTACACTACCCGTTTTCTCTCAGAAGTCCTTGATGCACTACAAGGGGAGCTCAGTCACTGATTTTGTGATATCACCTTGGCCACGGGAATTTCTTCGTCAAACTTGCAAATGGTAGTATGGTTTGGTTTAAAATAAAGGTATAGGTATTGACAAGTGGTCAGACCCACTGGAGATAAAAACACTGGGATAGTGCGCTTGTGTTAGACCAGTGTAATGATCAGATGTCAGGTCCAGAGCATGAATGTCCTCAGCTGTGTGAGAATATGAATGAGACAACACAGTTAGCTCAGAAGGTTCAGAGAAAAAATTGTTTCACTGTTTGTGATAGCCCTACAAACACAGAGCTTAAATAGTAGACTGACAGAGAGGAGAAAGCAGATTGGTTCCTTAATCCAGGATCTCTGAAAGAGAATGGAATAAACAATCTGAACATGTTACAATAATTCAAATCCTCTAAATACAGTGTTGAATACTGAAAACCATGTAAAATTATTATTGCTCCCAAGGCAGCCAATAAATATTGTTATTGTATTGGCTGAATCCAAACATAAAATATTTTCTCCCTGGTTTGTAAAACATTTGACAGATACACTAGACGCCAACTAGCCAACTCTTAATCTTGGTTTTAAGATTCAGATTTGTTCTAGATGTTAGAATTAACCCTGGCTAGAATACACGACATGTTTCTATTCTACAAGAGAAATAACCCCTCTTCAGAAGAAATCCTCTTCTTAAATCATCTAGTCTGTGACATCCCCTTAATCCCTTTATTTTTCTTGAATTTAGCATAAATACTTCCCTTTTTACACCTCCATCTGTTTGTTCTACTTCTCTGCCTTGGTTCCCGTCTATGATGAGCTCTGTTTTCTGTCGTAAGGGCATTAGCTAAAGCAGCAGTTTCCCAGAGTTGGTGCCAGAGCAGTAGACTGAATGTCTTGAGAATGGTGAAAGACGTAAATATACAGAGACACATATTGATCTGTATGCGTGTGAGAGTGGAGGCGGATGGATGGGTAGATGGACGTGCACACAAATAAATAATACAGCCAGGGAAAATACATACACATCTATCAGAAGAGTCCTAGAATTCTAAGTGCTCTCACTAATAGTCTGGTTAATGAATACAAATGCGTGCAAACTCAAGCAAGCTTAATACTTACAATGGTTTGTTCCCAGGCATCTACAAAGTGGTAAGGAGGAGAATTAACATAGGATTATCATATTTTACACATAGACATACTTGCCAATCCTTTTAAGAATACTTTAAGGACAGATCTAGAGTCTAAGTATTTGGAAGTAAGAATCACTAAATATAGATCATGCAAACCACTTAGGCAAGTAATTCAAAAGAATTAAAGCTGAATGACACAACTGCATGTTCGGTTGACTTCTATATAATGAAATAAGCCATTTTAATTTTTAAATGTGGGAAGATAGCAGTCCATAAGCTATCCTAAATATTTAGCAAACTTTCACTTGATTAACTAAGCCATGTTTTGCATTATGAGAAACCATCCACAACTTTAATGCTATGAAAAAAATACATTCTGAAAGCGAATGGCAGAAGATGCACGTGTTTTCCTGTATTTCCCAGCTCCGCACATTTGTAAGGCACGTTCCACAGACGTCAGAGGCTTTCTGCAGACACAGTCAAGCATCTATAAGAACACATGGCTGTGTTATGTAGTCATCTGACAATGTGGGCTGTGGTTATCCCGATCATTAATATCCTATCTATGTGCTATTGAAGCACCTAGGCTGTATATTTGATCTGGATGCGGAGAAGGCATACGACTACTTTTCTGTATACTTGGGTTAGCTGACAAGATGCTGTTTGTGCTGCCTGTGGTAGGACAAATGATGTCTAATCTGGCATAAATGCTGCTGATTTTTTTTTTTTTTTGGAATGAGATACAAGAATAAGATGGCAAAGTGAGGTTTTCCCACCATGTCTCTGCGCTTTGTGACCGCAGTGCTTTTTGGTTGGGTTAGTGATCTAAAGTATGTTTTTAGCACACTGTAAAATCCCTCCTCAGATGCATCTCCTGTTAAAAATACATAACAAAACTCCTGTCTAAATGTTCTTAGTATTGCTTTTGTTGAGGTGGAGAGAACACTTGCTTTCTTTTCTTCATTCATTAGTATGACCTAAATGACTTATTTGCATAATTTATGGGAATGCTTTTCAGATGAGTTTCAGAACAGCTTTTGGTGTAGGAAATAAAAAGTTTAGAACACACAAGTGAGTAGAAAAGTCCTGGTTTTTTCCATCTTTTTCAGCTGTAGTGTGGATGAAGTGTTTTAGGATGCTGTATCTTGAAGGATTTTGCTGTGTGCCGTTTCTCGCCTTTGTACCTCTTCTGTGTGAAGGAGAGCAAGAAGCATAGTTGCTTAGTGGCAAACAATCCTGCAAGAGACAACAACCACAGCTTTGGGAAGACCTGAAATGCACGTTAGTAGAAACATTGCCCCCAGGAAGGTATGGTAATACTGGAAGAGGTTGGCCAGAAGGCCCTTGCAGGTTTTCAGAAGCCAGCTAGACAAAGCCATGGCTCATCTATTGCTTGTGACAGTTCTGGGGGAGATGGCAGAAACATTAGAGTTCCCTTCCACTAATATTTTTATGATTGCATTAGTCTGTACCTACATTGCAGTGGTACAAACGAATCATTTAGGTGGGATTTTCACTGCGTGTGAGTTTTCTTTGGGTTTTTTTTCAATTGGATTTCAGTGATCTTGTACTGGGGCTGTAATCCAGCTGTGAAATAAACTCCGTGGGTCTTGTATACAAAAGCTGTGTATTATATAACAATCACACTTCCCACAGCATAGTGAACATACTAAAAGTTAAAGCTTTTGTTTTCTTGTTGAAATCCACCATTAAAACCAATTGTGTATGTATGCTTGAAAATCTACTTTTGTATGGGCATCCTGTCAGCCTTAGTAAAACAAAACAACCCCCCAAGTACTGCAGAGCAGCTTTGATTCTTGCTGCAGGAGGACCAGCCTGAAATTCTGTATTCTTTCCTGTGTTCATCATCAGAGTTTCACTTTAAAAGTCATTATTAATAATTTTAAGACATTTGGAAAGGTAATGAATACCATTCAGGGTCAGACCAGATGTCCTTCTGTTGTGTCCCGCTATCTGACTCTAGCTAGCAGTGAATGCTTATCAGAGTAAGAGCAGTGCGTCATCCTTTCCCTGGTATATCTTTTCAGTAATCACTGGTTCACTCTTTACTGAACGAGGTGGGATCTGAGAATGCATCTCACAGCAGCATTCAGCACTTTGCATGTTTAAACCCATTGAAACGGAGTATTAATTATGGTGGTGCATCTAATGGTGCTGTCATTATCCTCTGATGGATTTTTCCAGATAACCCAGTGACCAGATGTTCATTTGGTCACTTTCCAAGAGAAATATGCTTCTCTATACATCTTTCATTTAATGACGTTTTTCACAGCAACACACTTCAAATTAAGGAGTCTTTTGATTGTTGGTTTGGGATTTTTATGTTTGTTTTGCTGGGGCTTTATTTTGGGGGATGTGGGGGGAGGTGTTAACTCACTGATGAGCTCAACTGTGTTTACAATTGAACTGTTTGACATTGCATCAGGCAATGACTCAGTCTCGGTCAGTCTTCAGCTGCGCCGAATTCTCGCCCAAATGTTTGTTAAATCAGTTTTGGTCGCTTTTGATTTATGGAGAGATGAATAAATAAGAAGACTGGAGCAGTAGAAAGGATCTGCTGCTGTTCGGGAAGTACAAGCCTGGGAAGCTGGCGGATGTTGGCTCTGCAGCACATCAACCTAGCTGGAGCAAAGGTCATCGTCTAATGGAAAGAAAAACAAAAATAAAGCACTCCCATTCCACCATAAGGAGATACTGAGCTACCAGGGGGAGGGAGAGCTCCTGTAATAGACTGCTGTGCCACCTGTGCTGTACAGATCTTTATGGTCCTTTACCCTCTTTCCTCCCACAGACAAATTACAGAGTCTGAAGGACCCGTGACAGGCCTGAGCAATAACAAAATGGGCTACTGCTCAGCCTCTGCCCGTGAGGTGATCCAGAATCCTCCCTGCTCAGTGTGGTTCCCTCCAGTCTTAGTCTCCTCCTGCAATACCAGCTCCTGCTCTGACCCATAACGGGCAGCCTTCATCAGGGAGAGGTCTGTAAATGATCTGCTCCATTCAGTCTGGAGAGCTCCAGAGAGGCTTTCCTGTGCACAGAGACAGGGAAGAGGGGAGACCAGTACTGTGCAACACTTCTGTTGCACTTAAGACCATAGTGTCTGTGTTCAAGTTATGCAAACAGAAAGAAATGCTTGGGCATGCTTAGGGGTGTGCAAACACTGAAACATCTTAGATCTTACATTCATAGCTTACATCTGTGTTGTGGGGTATAGGAAAAGGGGGTTCCCCACTTCCTGATAACTATGGGTCCTGAGATGACTGTTGTTGTTTGATTAAAATGGACAGACCAGCAAATCATACTCCTTGTTGCTCTCATGAACAAGGTGCTGCTTTGTAACCTCAGGCACAGTTGTTACCGATTGCATGCATTTCCCCCATAGTTCTTGTCTTTGCTTTCTGTAACTCTGCTTCTTCCAAAATCTCAATGATTAGTATGCAAAATTTCTCTGTCTTTGAAGATTTGAATGCTCCTGAGTATTGTCATCAGTTATAGCTTTGGAGTTCATCATCTTAGAGAATAAAATCCCTAGCTAAATTCTTACCCTGTTGTTAAGAACCTAAAGTAAAGGAGCTCACTAAAGGAAGGATGCAAATTGTGAAGCACTTTTTTCTGATTATCTTTTTGTGTGTGTGTGTGTGTGTGTGTGTTAATTTTTGCCAGTACCACTTACTTCAATGAAGCTAGTGGCAGCTTTTAAGCAAGAACGAGTTGTACAATACACGGGGGTGTGTCTGTCCACATAAATTTCACTTCTTTAAATTAAAAACCCAATAAATGAAAACTGTCCGGATGCACTGGTTATAAATGAAAGGCTGACTCAATGTCTGCTCTGGCCATTAATGAGCCTTTCCTACATTCCCTAATCATTTTGATTGCCTTATTGAGTGAAACGTGTGGCACGAACCTTGTGCGGAATCTCAATGGTGCCCAAGCACTCAGTTCTTTGTAGAGTAAGTGGTGAATTACTTCTGGCAGCTCATCAAACGGCAGCTCTTTAAATTTGTGGCCTATGGTTGGATCTTCTACCTACACACTTAGTTTCTCAGAGCACCAGTTTTCTTTAAGTTGTTAATATCTCAGCAGGTGTTAATAGCAGAAGAGCCATGCCAAGCCCTTGGTCAGCTTACTGTTTTGCCTGTCCACCATGAAGTCAATGTACTTCCCTAAAGAGGGAATTAGCAGAAGTGGAAGACAGATGCACAGGTTCCTACTTATATAGACTTTTGAAAAAAGGATTTGTGCATTTTTAACCAAAATGTTCATTATCTCTACTTGATAAAAGTTTTATTAGGAAACATTCCAGGTTCTAATCCTCCCCAAGTTATCTGGGAAGCCCATTTGAACTGAGGCTGTGGCCCTGTCATGTGTCTAGTCGAGAAGTATTATCCTGCAGCCCTTCGTGCTGTATGCTGAGTTTCCTGTTGATGTTTGCCATCTCAGGAAAAAGCTGAAGTTTACAATGGAGGTGGAAAGGGAAATGATTGAATAAGCTTTGAAAACTAGACAACTCTTCCTCCTTCAGACAGATCTTTCTAGACATGGGTAGAAAGGCGGACTACAATGGCAGGGAAGTCTACTAAGCTTGAACTTCTGGTGTTCTCATACTTGTTACTGGCCATGGATGTGTTCCTTTAACAGGCTAGGCAGTTAATGTTTTTTAATTGTAAATTTTCAGTATGTGCTCTCAGTATTTTCAAATGTATGCTTGTCTTTATTCTTTAATTTTAGATCTTACTGAAAAACAACATAGATGCATAATAATAACTATTTGACTCGGCTTTCCATCGTAGCTCTGCCACTGTATCACCATTTCCACACAGTGCACATCTAACCAGCTCAAGGGGTGCTTAGGTGGAAAGCTCTCATAGCTTATCTGATGTTCTGGAGAAGACAATCTACAAGAACGTTTTTTCTTATCAACAGTGCTCCCATTTCAAAAGATCAACACATTTTGTAATGTGCTGAACTAAAATATGTGGGTGAGGGGTTGTGTTGCACATGGAAGCCCCCATCAGGCATTGGACTTTGTACATACCCGTCATCCTTCAAGACATTGCAGTGTAAGCAAAGCATGGGGAGGAAAATAAGGGACCTTGGGGGGGATAGTGGTGATACATGCAGAGAGGGAGGAGAGAAATGGTGTGAGAAAGACACAAAGTTAAGTAGAAAAAACACCACCGAACCGAAGACATCAGAAGGGGAGAAAAAGATAATGAGGGAAACATGGGGACAGGAAGAGGAAGGTAAAAAGCAAAATGAAAACAATGGGAGAAGCAACATGGGCACTACAAACAGAGGGAAATAACACTGGAGAGAAAACTTTATTGGCTGAAGATGTCCATGGTACACCTAGATCATACCTAGGTGTACCATGGATTTGTGTGGTTTTTCAAGTGTTCTGTGTAGATTTCAAATCTGCCTCTCTATATGCTTTAAAACATTAAATGCATTTTATGAAGTGGATGAAAACAGGATTCTATTTTGATGAATATTAAATTTTTCTTTCCTAACATTGCAATATACACAGAAAAAGAATAGGATGTGTATTAGTTCAACAGGAACTCGGGATGACTTGATTTTTGTGAATGATGGTGTTAGGTATTGCGAACTATAAAAACATTTCATTGTTAGAAAAAAAGGGTTAATTGTATCACTTTTAGCAATCTTCCAAATTAAACAGCCAAGTTTTGTGCTTCCCTCCATCAATATGACATCATTTGCTTTGTATTGAAAAAAAGTCTTTTGGAGGTACATCACGAGCTGGAACAGATTTTGCGGCATGGCAAGAATTCATAAAACGTTCTTAGAAGTTTTTATTTTTGTCTCAATAAGAGGAAGTCAAACCAAACATTTTCAGGCACATAAACTATATACTTCAAACATTGCCCCTGGCCTTGCATTTTTTTGGGTTTTTTGTTTGTTTGGGGTTTTTTTTGCCAAAAGCACAAAAACATTAATCAAATTACATCAGTACACAGGGGGAAAATGTCTGAGGAAGAAGCTGTACATCTGTACAGGAGGGCTGTCTGCATTCTGTGTTTATTCCAGTGATGAACTTTGGCCTTCTGTCACGTAATACTTCTATATTTTCTGTTTAAGCTTTGTTTTGCAGTTCCTTTTTAAAAAAAGCAGCTAACAGTCGCAGTCACTTGGATTACATGGATTACATTCTCATTTTGTTTCCTTCTAATAGGATGTTTCTGGTCATTTTGTCCTGTTCTCCTGGAGCCTGGGCACCCTTGAATGCTCCCCTTGGTGTTGGGATGAGCCATCCATCCAGCTGCCACAGCACCACTTTTCTAAGGTAAGTTACTGTAATGAGGGTAAAACATAAAGCACCAACATAGCAAAGTGCTCCTGTAGCTGAACATTTAGGTGGCTTCTATCTTTGGGGAATAGGCAGGCTGGGCTCCACACATGAGTTATAAAGGGCTCTGTCTGTGAGGATGATGCCTAGTAATGGTAACCAGCAAGGCAGTGAAGTCACTTAGCACTGGGTTGCAGCATGGAACTCTTGGCATGATGTCAGGCAGCTCTCATGAACCCTGACTGTTCTGCATCAGGTTATTCTTAGAGACACTTCCCAGTCCTTAGGAAAAGCTACCGTGCAAGGCTTAGTTGGCTTTTATCTTTAGAAGTGAGCATTTAAATGTTGGACTAATTTGTAGCTCATTCGCAGCTCAGCTGCAGCCCTGCCAGCTGCGCTGGGATCAGTGACAAGCCTTTCTTCTGCCTCCAAAGCGCACTTGCAGACAGATCTAGAGCCTAGGAGTGCATTGCCCCAGAGGCAACTCGGCTTTTTCACAAGCATGTAGCTGCCTGGGGGAGTATTCCAGAACAAGTAGCATATTAGGCACTCCCTAGCAAAGAGAGACCTTACACACATGGAGAAACCTTACTGGTTTCACGAGTTTGGGATTGGCATTGCTGGGCGCCACTCTGTTGGGTTTGGAGATGGAGAGGGGCTGGTCACCATGAAGGTTTGGAGATGGAGAGGGGCTGGTGACTATGAGGTTAAGTATTGCAGGGCCATGCTGCTTCGAGGCAGATGCGTGAACTGCTCAACCAGGTGGCAGAAGGGGACGAGGGGAAAAATCTCTATCCCTTCAAGGAATGTTGATTCAGAGTGGAAGGAGTAATAAATATTAAAGCAAAGCATCTTTTCTCTTGGTTGGATGGGACACTGGGACAACATTCCTGCAGGATTTAACAGAACAGCAGAATTGGAGACATCCTCTCTTGCATGTTGGACCTCAGGAAAAAAGGTTCCTTTTTTGGGTGGAGATCAGAAAATTAGTTAATGAGACTGAGGTAGGAATTAGTAATAAATACACTGTGAGGCATCTGGCTGTGCAGCTTAGCAGTCACTTGGCAGTACGGAGTGTTGTTCCCATGTTTACAGAGAAGTCTGTTGTATTCTTCATTCTTGTCCCACCCATCTCTTCTGGTTTTGAGGAATGAGGTTCTGAACGTGTTTGCCCTTCTAGATTTGGAAAGTTGGTCTGTTCGTTCTTGCAGACTAACAAATAATAAACGTGTTTATTCAGGAGCCCAGCAACCTTCCCTTTTCAAGCCACCACTGCCAGCCATGTTTGGGCTGGTTGCAGACTTCACCCGTGTTTTGGAGAGCTGTGTGGTAGTGTCTGGGCGAGCCCTGGGGCAGAAGTTCCATGCACAGGCCTCCCCAGGCTGGGACATCTTGGCTGGCAGAGGGCAGGAAAAGGTCAGTTACTGACCTGGCAGCGGGATGGCCCACGCCCTGTCAGTTTTACTTCATTGCAAAAATAAATAAATTGTGCTTTCACAGTGGCATGTTCAGTAACCTAAGACACAGTTATGAGAAGAAGAGCATGTCTCTTACATTTGCCGAGCATTTTAAAATAAATTTAAGTTCAGGAGATTTCTGCTTGTTTACAGCACTGTGAACTTCAGTCCGTCTTGTAGACACCAAAGATCTTTTCAGTCCTGTTCTTTTAAGATCCAAGAAAGTGTGAAGGAGTAAAACCAACCAATCTCTCACTGTTAACAGGAGCTGCTGAAGTGATTATATTAGTTCATGATAACTGTCCAGATGCTTGAAGCACTGGGGTCTCACCACCGGCTGGGAGATTCCCATAGCAAGCGTCAGTAATAGATAGTGTGAGAAAAAGAAACATGATCAGGGCTCCTCTTAAAGAGAGTAAAATACACACCCAGCAGGGATGAGAATACCCTAGAAACAAACAGCAGGGAGCTGAAACAAGGAAGAAACAGTGCAGGAAATGGAGCTGCAATTCTGATTTCATCAGATTAGCAGAAGCCAAACAGAGGAGAAAACAGAATTTCTGTGAAGGGGGAGATCATGCCGTCTTAGACCAGTAAACCCAGTTTTTACACTGAGTCTCTGTGAATGAGCAGAAGAGGAGTAGGAATTAGAAGTGAGATGTCAGCTCATAGTGAAATAATTGGTTTCTTTTGTATTTAATTTTTTCTTTTCAAAACTTTATTCTCTTTTTCATCTTCAGGTTTGGGTTTTTTTTTAAACTGAGAAACTGCTCTTTAGAACCGAACCCGCAAAAAAAAAAAAAATTTTTTTTGCTAAACTGATCCTCATTCTTTAATAGGTTTGGTCTTTCCTAAGCAGTGTTTCTGAACAGTTTTTTTACTGAAGCATAGTCCTGGCAGCTCTGTATTGTCTCATAGTGATGCTTTTTGGCCTTTATTAATTATTGAAATTCAAGTGAAACAAATACAGAACTAACTAAACGGACCTTTAAAAGCATATTTACTCTTAATGAAATAGAAACTTTGAAGACACTGGTTGAACTGTGTGAGATTGACCAAGGACAATAAATATATTTGATCTACTTAGTATTTGGAGCAAATTTTAATTGTGTCTGTAGCAAAATTACTTTGATTTTCCAAATGAGGAAAAGGGGTAGAAGTAATGGGAGTGTAAGGTTATTGAATGATCCTGTAAGAGCCTTGAACTGGCAGGCGGAGTGGAGCAAGCCTTGAGATGGAAAGGGAAGGGAGATTTCTCATTAGGGTGTCATGTTAAAGTGTGAGGCCTTGTAGGAGCTGATTTTTCATTTCTCCAGAAATCAGGGCTTGTAAGCAAAACTAGGAGAAGGAATCGGACTGTCAGCCCTCCTGTGTCGTGGGTCTTAGGGCCTTGGCAAAGTCAAGCTTCCTGAATAGAAGATGCAAATTGGTCCTTAGTATGGTTAATTAACGAGGAGATTGAGAATTATTTAAATATAATTTAAAGTTATTTCATGAAAACCAATATTTGAATATAAAGTTTAATTTCCCTGAAAATAAATCATGGCTAGGGATGAGAAACTTTACATGTAAATCCAGTGATTTGGAGACCCCTGCATAGAAGGGGAGCTCAGATGCATGGCATCTGTCGCAGCCCTCGGAGGACTGGCCCTGATGGCTGGAGAGCTGGATGAGCATGCTGGATGCGTACACTGCTGCGTCTGCTGGGCTGTTCAAGAGTGGAACAATATTACAGGCTGTGTAATAGCCAGCAAGACTTCCATTTTCCCAGGAAGAATGAGGAATCTGTGACACTGAGGTGATTGCCGAGTAGGGAATATGATTGGCGCAGTTGAATTGAGGAAGCATTTGGGTTAAGAATGGTCACTTGAAATTGGTTACTCCTCATTTTTATTTTATTCTTTTCAGTCTTCATTTTAGAGTACTTGGGGGAAGGCTCCAACGTTTATAAAAAAAGACTAGAAGAAATATATAAAATAATGTTAGAATGCATTTAAGTTAAAATTTGGATAAGCTTAATGGAAATTTTCACAAGAAATGCTTTGAAATATTTTTGCCACTAGATCCATTTAAGAAAAATTTTAAGTACTAAACAGAGTATATGATTATTTTTGTATATAGATATTTTAATGGACATAATGGACGCAGTTTTCATACAGGAGGCTTTTTGTGGGTTGAAGACAGGTTCTGCTGGGTGCGCTGGGCTCAGGAGTCAGGACTCAGCAAATTCCCTTTGGCTGCCTTTGGCTTGCTGCTGTTATAAAACTGAGTGCTCTAGCTCTTAGCTCTTCTGTGAAGGTTTGAGAAGCTGTGTTTATTGTTTCATAGCAAAACTGCAGAAAGCAGCTCTTTCTACAACAGCCTTACTGAACGGTAGGGAATCACACTCACAAGGAGAGAATTCGGATGACTAAAGGGAAGACAGTCCACACGCCACTGCAGGGTAGAAGACAGCTACGCTACTGTTTCTCCTGTCAGAAGAGGCAGGATAAGTTAACCAAGCAAGGATTTTAGCCACTAGAGTTGTGATATCAGTGCTCTCCAGCTCCTGGTGCCTGAGCAAGCTGGCTTGGATACCTCTGTGCAGCACCATACTGTGGCATGTGCGTGCATTTCTGTGTCGTCTGAGTTAGCCACAGTACCTGCATCCTCACTAGCCTCCTAACTTCCCAGCTGTCTTATTTGTCTCCTGCCTTGTGTTACCTATTGATATTAAATGCTCCTTCAGGCAAAAAGTACTAGAGAAAGTCAAGTCACTTGTGGTACAGGTACAGGGAAGTCTTTAAAGTCTGATGTATGAGAAGAAGCAGGTACCTGTTGGTTTTCTGCCATTAAATAACTCCTTTTATCCTGAAAATACACTGAAATACAATGAGCTAGGACTAGAATAAACACAAGGTGACATTTTGTGTGGTAATATGAAGTATTTCCAAAGAAATCTGCAGTGTGTAACTTTGCCAAGCAGAAGCTGGGATAGGACTTTCTGCTTCTCATACATGTGAAATTAGTTCACGTCTTTTCTTTCTTTTAAGGTGTTGGCAATTATTCAGCGTGCCGTAAGCCCCGTGTCCTACGTTTCTTGATTCATGTCTAAACATTGCTTGTATTAGCTGTACCCTAATTAATCCTTTTGTGCCACAAGTTGGATTTGCCCAGCATGCTTTTCATTGCCAGGAATGGATGCACCAAATCTGCTGATGCCAAAGAGGTAACGTGTATTTAACACGCATCAGCACTCGCTCTCCCTTTTATAATTGCTTATCCTCCTGCACTTAATACAGCACTATGTTAAGGTTATACACAGCTCAGGCACTGCTAACTATTAGGGTGTGTGGTTATTCTATAATAACCACATTTTAGGGTGTGTTTCAATTTTACAGGGCAGTCATTTACTTCAAATTACTTTGTCATTTCTTAAAGTCATTGTGTAATTCCTTTAATAAAGGAAAAGAAAAAAAAATTTGATTTTTAAAGATGCATTAAATAAAGCTAATTACAATGCTTAGCTCTTAGCACATTTTTCATCCTCAGTGCTTTCTAGCCATTTTGCTAATTAATTTTTACAGCATCCTTGTGGTGTGCAACTAGCTGTACCTCTGCCTGAAAGTTAGGAATGCTGAGATGGGGAAGTGGAGTGGTTTGTCCAAGATTACTGTGATTTACCTGAGCGTTGGTTTAGAGCTGATACCAGTATTCGGTTGTTTCTGACTGCCAGGTCATGCACTCACAAATCTTTCTTTCCCCCAAAATGTATAAATAGTCTCAATAATTACTTCATCTTTGAAACAGGTAATAAAAGAACCTTAAAATGACACAAGTGAGCTCTGTGATCAACAGAATTCTGTCTGTGCAAAGAAAGAGATGCTTCTAAACATCTCCCCTTGAAAAATAAAATGCATGTACACCTCTGCTCTTCAGAGGCAGAAAAAAATTCACATAAATGTCCACTAGTTCTTTTCTTGAAGTTTCATCAACTAATTAGTGGTTGTGAGGCAGTAATCTACGTTTCCATTGCCTCCTTTAAGGCCTTTTCAAGCTTCAATCTAACTACTAGCACTCGGCCTGTGATTAAATTTCTGAGCTGCCTTTAGCCCCAAGAGAGTTCAGTGCAGTAAAAAGAAATGTCTCCAGCTGCGGGCTTCTAACAGGTTAGGTATAAGGGAAGGGAAGATGTTTCCTCTGGCGTTCGTAGATGCACCGTCCTTGGTGGAGGAGGGAGAAGAGAGGTAGTAAACAGAAAGGGAAATGGCTGAAATGGGAGCAGCTGGATGCTGAGGACTTCAGAAATTGCAGGCTGTCATATTTAGGCAAGTGTACAGAGCAGAAAGCCTTTCTAAAATCAGTTTATTCAGACAACAACTCGAAGAAAAGCTTACCAGAACAGTTTTATCAATATTGGCAATTTTCTTGGGGTCTTGATAATACCAGGATATATTAACGTGTGTGTGTATATATACACATATGTAGTATTAATTTCCAGTAGTCTAACGTAATGTAGTGTATCTATGGAATCACATGATTTTATAAGACTCAATTTCCATTTATTAGAAAAATCAATCTGAAAACGTGTCTTAAATGTGCAAGAGTTTAACAATGCCAGACAACAGGTTAGAACTGCTCACAACTTTTAAACACTTGTGTTTGTAGACATGTGGGCTTCTGAATATGGGCTGAATAATGTTGTATCCATATTTATCAGAGCTGGATCACTTTCAACTGCTCGATCTGTCTTGTTTGATGATTGCAATTTTGGTTCCAACACTGCAGATTCAAACAGAATCCTTCTGTTTCCACAAATTTTAATGGTAATTACTCTTCAGGTTCCAGAGCAGTTATCTTTAATTTACGTATTATGTTAACACTGCAGATACTAAATAATAATTTAAAAAGAAAAGGGGACTCTTGTAATTTTTCCCAGAGGTCCTAATCCTCCTGTGGGATTGTGTTGCAACATTTAACTAGCATGCTGTTATTGGCTTCAGGAGTGCTTCGTGCAGGAGTGGGGTCTGAGACAAGGCTCCTTCAGGAGCACAGCCTTAAAAATACAGGGTTTGGTACTGATAGGCCATTTTTGTCAGGTTTTCAGCACGAGTGGTAGCTTGTGACAATATAAAACTCAAGGACTTTACAGTAATATAAAATACAAACCATAAAATATCACTGGTGTTGACTTGCTGAATGAGCTTTGTTTACTTGCCACAAACAAGTAGACATCATTATCTAATGCCAGCATCTCCAAGCTGATGCCATTTCCTTGGAGCTCAAATAGAGCTTCACCAGAGGCTACTTTGCTGAAATCTGCTCAGCCATTCTTTCTTTGGAAACGCTGTCTGCTGTAGCTCAGTTCCTGGCCTGCCCTACACAGTTGCAGTCTCTGGTTAAGTTGAGAGGATGATTCATACACCTGGAGAAGGAATTGAATATTCAAGTCACTTGTCAGGCTGGCAGGTTTAAATTATATAACAGGAAGCTTTCTATTCATATGTAATGTAACTGAATCACCACTTCTTTATTGATAATTCATTATATGTTGCTACTATCACTCTTCAGCTCTGAAATGCTTTTTGCTATAATGATTTTATACCGTACTAGTATAATGGCCTTCTGACTGTGTCAATCAGTGCTACTTGCGTGTACAATAATATTATTCTGCAATCTGTCTTGGGAGAATGCTTAAAAGCTTTCTCTCATTTTCTCCATTTAACTCGTGTATTATCTGAGTTTTTACATTAAATGGCCATACTTAATATCCCATGACATGTCACCTATTTTCTAGGGAGGATACTGATACAGTACTTACCAATTCCAGAATCCATACTAATCAAATTATACCTGCCCGCTTCAGCCAAGAGCAGTTAGTTCAGTGCATCAGCATTTAATCTGGAGGAAGAACTTATGAAGAGGAACAAAAACAATGTGAACTGTCATTGGCTAAATGTGGGCATGGTTGATGTGATTTGTTTTGTGAAGGGGGTTAGAAGATATTGAAGTCAGGCTGAGGTACAGGGGTCAATTTATATACAGATTTATTGCCAGAATTCAGCCTACACTGGTAGCACATTTATAATGACAAGTCCTACGCCAGCAGATATTTACGCTACTTCTGATAAGCACTTTGTGGTAGGTACTTCTGCTGAATGAGACTCCTTGGCTGTAAAATTTAATATGTGTGCAAAAGTACCAAATTCAGTCAGACTTTACCCAGAGTTCAGTCCCGGTGCAGATAGCAATCAGCTTTGCATTGAAAGACTGCCTGGAAGTCCCAAATAGTTACTCTAAACCCCTTCCACAGTCAGGTTAACGTACTGGAAATTTTAAGACTCGAAATGCCAGCTGCTGAACACAAAATCCTGCGTTGGAACCAGTGCCAAGGCATTTAATCTGTTTGACATAGATGTTTTCCCTAGAAATACTGGATACACTTAAGGCTTATTTGTTGTTTGATTCAGTCAACGCCATGGTGTAACTAACTTCTATTTTAAAGAATAAAAGACTATTTACCAAACAATTCTGAAAATGTAGTGTTTCAAGGGTGGCAGATGTCCATTTACATTAACATTTGCTTACAATATAATCCCATCCAGTCTGCATGCGAGAACTTCAGACGAAGTTAATGCAGCAAGTGTGCAGTCTCCAAGTACAGGCAGAATTAATTCGCTCAGCCACACAAGAAGAATGCCAAGGTGGAAAAGCAGTGGTTTAATTAGGCCACAACCTTATTAACTCATAGGACAATAAACTGTCGGTCTGTTTTTAAGGCAGCTTTCCTTGGGAATTGGATGTTCCTGCCTGGGCGCTTGCATCTGTAAATGGAGGAGGCTTTTGGTTGTAGAGCTCACAGGAAGGCACGGGAGAAGATCCTAAACACTCACGCAGAGACTTGTGAAGGGGGGCAGCATAATAACTTATAGGTAAATAGCTTTTCTTGCTTTCGCTGACAAACTGGCACCTGCTTGGACCTCTCCTCACTCTTACCTGCACCAGCACAATGGCAAAAGTTTTAAGGAATTTCCTGTACTAGTGTACATTTGGTGGGAAAAAATCCATAGGCAAACTGCATAGCTGCATGCTTAAAAGTTGAGAAATTGTCATAGAAACCTCTCAACAGTTTGTTTTCCTTTGGCGTCGCTTCCTCTGCTGTGTGGAGCTAGCTGCTAGCCTTGCTTTTGTGGCCCCTCACAGGCTTGCAGAAGCTCTCAGCCCACATGGCTGCCGGGGTGGCATCAGGGATCGGGTCCTTGCCCTGTCTGGGTCTCTGTTTTCAACTGAGCACAAAATTCAACCTTAATGATTTTGATTTCCTCCAGCAGTAGCAGTAACAGCCCTGAACAGAGACAGCACCCTCTGCGTTGCAATCTCAAGCAAGTGGCATTACCCTGGAACCAGAGTAAATGATTTATACAGCCTCAGAAGGCTGTACCAGCAGTGAGACCAAAGTATAAAGTTTAATGGACGTGGGCAGCTTGTCATAATGGGTCCCCCAACTCCCCCCAACTCCCTCTGCAGTGTTCAGACCTCCTGTAGGCCTCCAGTGGTCTTTTGCTCCTTGCCTGAAGGCGGTAGGCCTTGCCACCACCCTCCTTCCAGCGCTTCCCTCTAATCCTTGCAGTATACGTTGTCTCCCAGAAATACATCAAGTGTCTTTTGCTTCTGCTGTATGCTGTAATTACTCATTTTACAGTTTTGTTGTACCACGCAGTATGTGTTTGATTGCCTTGGTGTTAGTATAAGAGGGAATAATGCTTACTTATGGGTTAGTTAAATGTGAACATGTAAAATAAAGGGATAAGGGACTCCAGGCAGAAAGTTCTTAGGAAAAAAATTATTGGTTTTCTTTGAATGTGTTTATTTTGTAATTCAGTAGAAATAAACAGTTACTATGGCAACTGTTGTGTCACAGGCGAGGCACAGAGCAAGGAAGATACAGTACGCTTACCAATTAGTGGAATGAGTTTTGGTATTTTTAAAGAGCCATTTTGCCTTCCACTGTGATGGTACATCTTAACTTGGCCTTCAAGGAAAGTTCAAGCTTGCTCCTGTACATCCTCTTGGCAGTTGCATTAGCTATTGCTTCTTGATGTCTCACCCATCTTTCTGATGCCCTCCTCTTTAAAGGTTCTTGCTGCTTACAGGGTCCATGGCGGGGAAGCCACCCTGTCCATGGGGGATGGCATCCCCTACCTGGCAGTCACAGCTCACCAGAAGGTGGGGAGGAATATAATTTACTCTTTTGTGACACCCAAGATGCTCAAAAACACATTACTAGTGTTAATTAATACTTGATGAAGCAGGTAAGCTTTATTACCCTAAGATTTTTTTTTTCCTTCTATTTTCAATACTTCAGGCTGCTGAAGTTTGAGTGTTTTCAAGGTCAGGGAGAAGTGGAAGAAAATAGTCCCTGGTTTCCAGCCCTGAGTCCTGGCCAATATTCCACTCTCCCAGTTTTTGTTTACTGAACTCCCCTCATATCTATTATTATTATTATTATTATTATTACTACTACTACTACTACTACCACCATTTTGTTAGCATGGTCTTGAAAAAGCAAAACGCCGTAGTGCACGTGAGGTTGTTGCCTTTATATTTTATTTTTTGTTTCCAGAGGCAGCGCAGCAGCTCTCGTGCATATCCAGATTGTCATCACGTGTTCGCCTCTTCTTTGGGGTTTGGGGTTTTGTCTCTGTTTTTTAAATTTTCCTCCAGGAAGAAGGGGGGCATCTTGGGTGCTCTACAGACAGTCTGTGTATGTGTACGATTATCCTCATAATGCAGGGTTGTTCAGAGGGCATTAATCTGTATATTCGTGTGTTTTATAATTTCCATGTACACAGGCACACACACGTGCACATCTACTTTAATTTTTTTGCATATATCTTTGTATGCATTTCGTACAGATGCAAATATAGATGTATATTTTTTCCATCACTGGGTATAGCACTCAGGGCTATTGACTTCACTCTTTTCCTTGCATTTAAAGAGCATAAGCACCAGTAAATTTTATTTGTGTAGTCTCTGCAGGAGGCAACCTTTACCAATACAATTTTTACTCTAGTACCACGTTCACAGAAGGTTGGGTTTCAAAGCCCAACGCATTCCCCCTCCCTAAAGAAGAAATGTAGTGCTGCAAATTGTCTTTTTAACTAAGCAATATGGGTTTAGGTAGCATTAAAAAAAAAAAAAAAAAAAAAAGAGGAGAAAAAAAAAGTGTTGTCCTTGTCACCTGCCATTTTTCTAGCCGACTTGACACCCCCAGGCTTCCCAACAGCTCTTTCCAGCAGGAGCTGTCTCAGAGCTCTTAGCATCACCAAATAATTGAGGTTGTCACATCTCTTGT